>RYFJ01002651.1:0-319497 GCA_003991445.1 Oryza meyeriana var. granulata | reverse complement strand
TCCCACTAGGGCTTGGTGCCTGTTCGGGCGTTCGGCTCCCACCAGGCCAGTGGAGGAAATACCAGGGCACGGGGCTGACCTTCGGAACCGCTAGTCCTAGGCCGCGGCGGCGCGGCGTGCCGGCGCAGCGGTGCAGGCTCCATGTTGCTGACATTTCTGTATGTTGATTCATCTGCAGCACTTTTTCCTTTTCTGATGAAATGTATGGATTGATTTTGGCTGTTGGTAGTAGCAGCCATGAATGTCTTCTTAGTCCGATGAATGCGAGATTTTCCTACATGGATTGCTAGCTTAATTATTGCTCAGTATAAGATGAACCTGTTGGCTGAGAGCAACGTGGATAGTTTTGGGATTGAACATCTTTGGGGAGCTTTTTTTTCTGTCATGGTTGGAGAATGAGATTTAAGAACAGTTTAGGCTATTGGTGGTTAATACTAGCACTTTGTTCTGTTTCTTTTGGGATGTCACTAGTCATGAACTGGGCTATTCATGTTATTCAGAATTAGGACACTAAAATTGATCTGGTTTGGTATGTGTCAGTGGGGCTGTGTTGCACATTGCCACAGGGATGCACTATGTAAATATGAAACAGAGGTATGTAGACCTGTTTGGTTCAGAAAAAACGGTGAACATTGCATGTAAGCGTGTTTGAAAGTAAGGGTTAAGGGGCTGTTTCATTCCCACTACTCCCCTCAGCTTTTTTTTTTTCGTTTCCGCGCGCACGTTTCCCAAAACAATAAACGGTGTATTTTTTGTAAAAATTTTCTATAATGAAAGTAGCTCTAAAAAAATAAATAAGATCCATTTTTAACTTTTTAATAACAAATACTTAATTAATTTACGTGCTAATAATGTTTTTCGTTTTACGTGCGGCTTATTTAAGGCCACACAATAAGCCAGAAAAACAGGAACATCACGTGGCTAGGAGCTTGTTTCACTGAATGTTGCATTGCACTATGTCTCGGTTCCATCTGCTTGCAGTTTTTTTCCCTTTCTTGAATGATTCATCTGAAGTATTAAGTGCGTTCTCCTGTTGCAATTCTGTGTTCACGTGTTATATGTTAACAATTTCAAGTTATAATCAAATGAATATATAACTTATGCCCAATTCTGTATTCTACGTGATATATACTGTACAATTTCTACTATGTGATGTTATACCCATATTAATAGTAGACTTTAGGTTTAAAAAAAATTTTACCCCAAATTTTAAATACCAACTTCTAAATCCTGGGCCCACCCATGAGGTGAAGGTCTTTTTTAAAATAGTTTAACGATTAAAAGCCTAAAAGGTTACTATTGCTTGTAGCTGTGCATGTCTGATGGGCTAAGGGCCAGTTTGAGGTCAATTATCTGCTTCGGCCACCTTGGCCTTTTCTGTTATCAATGGCCGTGACCGAATCATCAAACTAGTTCGGTGCTTCCACAGATCTAATGGCCGAAACTGGTGGCCAATAATAGAGATTTGGTCTTTTGGTTCGAACTTTCGGTCCTTAGTTTATATGCTCACCCATATTTCTGTTCGTTGAGATTAAGAGGTTGTCGCTAGTCGATTGAGGAGGCCATTAGATTTGAATATTGTGCTATTTAAAAAGATTTTGAGGAATTTTTCCCCTTTTGATAAAGTTAAGAAAAGTTCAAGCATAAGTTGTATAAAGGATAGAATTGCCTAAGACCCTGTTTGGAAGAGCTTAAAATTCTAAGAAGCAGTGAAAATCTGGAGAAGCTGAAAAAACCCACTTCTAGCATCTAATTTATTTTCTGATTAAACTAATAGATTCTGCAGAATTTAAGGTGAGAATTGAATTGTTTTGAGAGAGCTTCTGCTAGTTGAAGATTCTGGGAGACCACTGGAGCGGATAGAACATTCCCAACAGGGCTAAGCCTCTTGGAACCTAGATAATGCTTATTGATTTATTAGTGATTATGTCTTCTCATATATTATCAATAATACGTTTACGGATGACATAGACATACTTAGTGCAGTTCTATAAGGAATTATTGTTCACTTTACTATTGATTGTGCTCTATTTTTTAAGTATGGTGTTCCGTTTAAGTTTGTCCTTTGTTGATCATTTTTCATTCTTCTATATTTTAACGACCCGTTTCTCTTTCTCTGTTGGAATTCGTTTTCCTTAATGCAAACTCGCTCCAATTCCGTTCCGCTGTGCCCCAGTTTTTCTCCCCCTGGCCAGCCGACTGCCTTTCTCTCTTGTGCCGAGTAGATTTCTAGTCAGTTCTGAATTTGCTTATTTTACCTTTATTCACTCGGCCACTTGGCTGCCGAGTAACCCTTGCATTGCCGACTACCCTGTTAACCAATTCTGTCTTGCCACCCCGACCTGCCCCGATCCGGTCAAGCTCACGACACCTTGCCTTATCAACGGACGTGCTGTCTCATCACCTCACCAAGTTGCACCACAGTCATGTTCTCAACGCTCTTCCCGTTGGACGCCAACTGCCGAAGTGGTGACACAGCCCGGTCTCCACTTGCCCGCAACCCCGCTCGGACCAACGGACAATAAACGCCGCACCGCAAGAACCCGCTTGGACCAATGGATAGTCAGAGGCTCTGTCAGCAAGTATCATCAACCCGTCCTTACCACGACCTGAGTGTCTCATCGTCGCTACAGTACCCACCAACTCCCCGGCCACACCCAATCCCTAAGTCAAACTCTGCATTGACGTCTCGTCGCCCCAGCCAGCTCACTGTAGCCTTGTCAGCTTATCGTGACCCCTTTTCTTTATCCGTTGCTCAGCACCGCAGTGTCCCAGCTTCGCACGCCGGCTATATAAAGCAATCCATGCCTCCTCTTTCTTCTGCTTTGCAACTCAACCATCTCTGCCAAACCGCCATCACCAACTTCATAGCTGAGCCATCATCTTCCTTCTCCCCAGCCCCCTGAGCAGTTTCTGCTCCCCGAGCTCCATCGCCGCCGCTCATCGCCGAGCCTACCATCCGGAGTTCCTAACTGGTGAGCTTTGTTGCCCCGTCCGCAAGTTTAACTCAGCCGTCTACGATAAACCTTTATCCATCTGCCATCCATCCTTAGCCGACTGCTACCTTTCTACAGCCAATTGCCGCGATGTTCTTTTCCTAGTGTTTTACCTTTTTTCAGCTTGGCAGTAATTATCTTTTCTGCTTGTTTAGATCCTGAACCGGTGGACGATCCAGAAGCCGTCTTCGCCGAGGAAGATCTTCCGCTGGAACAAGGCAAGCCCCTTTGATCATATTGCCTCCTATATATGCAAAATTATGTTGTTTGCAAAATATGCATGATTAGTTTACAATTTAAATTGATCGGCCTCGGTCTGCAAGCGCAACCGACGGATCTACCCAGTAGTCGCACTTATTATGGTAGGATGTTGACGTATTTCTCCCTTGATAGCCCCACAAATGGCACGTTGGCATCCCATCTACGGATATGAATGCTGAGTAGAATGGCTTAGCCCTGCAAGGATTGTATTGTCGTTGGGAAACATTGGTTTCTGTTCAACTGTTTGAAAACCCGGTACTTTGCGTATCGGCGTGTTTATAAAAATAAATAAAGTTTGAGAAAACTTTGATGTACAGAGACAGTGCCTGTGTGGCCTGGCTATGTGTTATAGATAAGGACCGTTTCCTTTGGGAATTGCATTCGAGCATATTACAGTGCGACCATACGAGTAGTATGGGCTGCCCTGGCCGAGTAAATTGTAGGTTAGGGAAGTTTGGTGCCGATAGGAGTGGACTCATCTGAGTTGTGACTCGTGAGCCCTGGTGCTGATGGTGGTTGGAGCGGACCTGAAGCATTGATCCTGTGTGGATCCTCCCGCTGGCATTGGGTAATCCTAGACTGGCTTTGGAAATGGCCTTGTCACGAACTTCCGGTACATGCCAGTACTCGGTGTAAGCTTTGTGTCGTTTGGGTAAAGCGTACACCCTCTGCAGAGTTTAGCTGAACTGTTCGAACAGCCGTGCCCACGGTTAAGGGCGATGTAAGGTGATTCCCATAGCGTAGATTTATTTGCCAATGATTTGCGAAAGTGATTGATGGGAAGGGAATCGTGACCAGAGTTGTCGAGTGGCAAACGGAAGGCCTGTGTGGCCAGAAACGGGTCTGTGTGACCCGGGGTGTTGAAGCACCATAATCAAGTATGTGAAAAGTTAACAGGAGTAAGTCTTCGGGTTGTAGCCAGAAGACGATAAAGAGCAGGCTCCCGGGTTGTAGCCAGGGTAGCAAGATTGAGCTAACTGGTTGTAGCCAGTGTAGCGAATATAATCGGTTGAAGCTGAAAAATGCTAAAAGAGATAGCTGAGATTTGGTTGTAGCCGAGTCTCAGGGCCAACAGGTGGTTGAAGCTACTCGGGTGAGTAACAGACCTAAGGAGTGGTCGAAGCCACTCGGGTGAGAGCCGAGTTATGTGGTCACTCGGATAATCATCGGAAGATGAAAATGGAAATACATGATTCAGTAACTATATGTGGTGAGTTGTTGAAAAGCAACTTGCGGAATGGATCGAGACGTGAGCCTCTTTCCGACAATTAAAAATTGGACGCACTAGTTTTTGGCAAGAAAAATGTTTCTAAAGGCTGTTTTCGCAAATAAGACTCTTAGCCTCTTTCGTCTAATCAACATGGCACCTTTTCCCCGGCTTGCTGAGTACGAAAGTACTCACCCTTGTTCATATATATTTATAGTAGGTCTTGAAGAAGAAGACGACGATCCGACTGCTGCCGAGTTCTTTCAGGACCAAGCCGACTACGAGGACTTCTGAGGTTTCAAGCCTAGTTCCCAACCAAGCCTGTGGTAACGTCGTGTTCCATCGCCGAGTAGTTTTCCTCCCCTGCTTCCGCCCTATCTGTGTTGTATCCCGCTAGTTACCCTGTTTTTGCTATTGTCCATCTGGGGCCTGTCCTGGATGGAAAACCTTTGCAATATATGTACTCTATTATGTATCTAATGTTTAATGTACTCTGAGTTTGTATCACCGATGACTATGTGTGTATCCGACTACTGATCCAGGGATCGGGTACTGTCTGCACATGGTGGGCCTTCACAAGGCGCCACAAGAGGTGGTATCAGAGCATAGGTTGGCCCTAGGAGCGAAACCCTACGCGTGTAGATGCCCTTAGAGATCTTATTTTGAAATTTATATTATTTGCAAAAGCTAGGGATTGCTTAGTCATCTTCTCCTGCCGTGGTAGATTTTGAAAATATCTCTAGAACTCTTGGCTATCCAAAATACATTTGGCTCCTGTGTGTAGCTCTGGCGTCAGCCCTTAAGGTTTAGTGCTCTACCCTATCCATCACTCTTCGCCGAAGCCCAGTTTCCGAGTTTGTTTCCGAGTTCCTGAGTGCGTTCCCTGGTTAGCTGCTCGAGTCCATCATGGTGTTCTGGTTGTTTCCCTTATCTGTTCTATCTGTTTGACTGCCAATACCTTTCTGAGCCTTTCTCCCTTGGTTGCCCCTTTTCTAGGATCAGATGGCAGGACGTCAGCGTTGCAATGTTCGTGCTCCAGCTCGCCTAGGTTATGAAGACCAAGTTCCAGCCCACAACAACGTGCCTCCTGCAGTAAATGAGCAAGAAGTAGAGCAGACTCATGACCGGATGTCCGGTAATGGCCGTGCAGTTGGCCCTGGTACCTCTGCCGCTGCAGCCACCAACCATGGAGGATTGCCTCAACCCCCTCAGCTTCCGGTAGACCCGCAGCAGCTTATGGCCATCCAGACGCAGATCTTGCAAGGCATTGCTCAAAACTTGGCCGCCTTACAACCCCTTTTTCACCAAGCTCAACTAGCACAAGCCCATGGCCACTCCAAGCTTACCGACTTCCTGAGGTCCCATCCGGCAGAGTTCTCACAGACCGCCGAGCCAGTGGAGGCTGACGACTGGCTGAAGGACCTAGACAAAAAAACTAAACTTAGTGCAATGCACACCCCTTGAGAAAACCTTGTTTGCTGCACAGCTGCTCACTTCGAGGCCCCTGAAGCTGCCAATGTCCCCTGGTGGAAAGCAAGGACATTTCAGCATCAGCGAGTACCTGAGCAGATTCAATCACCTGGCCCATTATGCGCCCGAGGAAGTGAACACGGACAAGAAGAAGGTCAAGAGATTTCTGAAGGGAATGAATGTGGCAATGAAGATTCAACTCCTTACTCATGATTTTCCTACCTTTCAGCACATGATCAATAGAGCTCTAGTGGTTGAAGACGCTAGGAAGGAAATCAAGGTCTTTCGCAAGCGCAAAGCCTCTCAGATGCAGACTCGTGGTGGTCCGCATTCCAGGCCCAATCTCCCTAATCTTTACCATCAGTTTGCTCCACCCCAGTTCCAAGGGCATATGTCTTGCCCGACTGCTTCCCGTCCAGCTCCATCTGTTCAGTCTCGAACCTTCAGTACAAGTACCGGTGTGAGCCACTCTACCCCAGTCAGCCTACAGCAGAGAAGCACCCCGAGTACATCAGGAAGCCGATGTTACAATTGTAACGAGTTGGGTCACTTCGCCCGTCACTGTCCTCAGAAGCAAGCTCCTGCAGCTCCTGGACGCTCCAACACCAGCACTACAAGAGCCCCTGTGCTCAGTCAGGGACAGCCGACTACTCAGGCAAGTGGACATGCCTCCCGTGCCACGCCGACTTTTGGACGAGGCCGTGTCAACCACATCCAGTCGAAGACAGCTCAAGAAGCTTCGGATGTCGTGATGGGTACGTTTCTTCTCAATTCCATACCTGCAGTTGTTTTGTTTGATTCAGGAGCATTGCGTTCCTTTATTTCTCAAGCTTTTGTGGATAAATATGGTTGGGATACTCAAGGCCTTAGGGTACCTATGATCATACACTCCCTTGGCAAGGAGTTTAGGTCAGACCAATCTTGCCCTAGGGTTACCCTGGTAATTGAAGGGGTTAGTTTTGCAGCCAACCCTATTATCCTGGAATCACAAGGCTTGGATTTGATTCTAGGTATGGACTGGTTAGCCAAACATAAAGGTCGGATAGACTGTGCGACCAGCACTATAACCCTGCAGTGTCCTTTGGGACAGGAAGTGAAGTTTGCCCCGCCTGAAAACCCTAAAGACCAGTCTCTCCTGAGTTCTGTGCAGACCGTTCCTCTGGAAGGAGTGCCGGTGATTAATGAGTACCCCGATGTCTTTCCCAACAGTTTACCCGGGATGCCCCCTGACCGGGAGATTGAGTTCTCCATAGAGTTGTTACCGGCACAGCACCAATATCCAAGAGACCCTACAGAATGGTAGCTAAGGAATTAGCCGAGGTGAAGAAACAGATAGAAGAACTTGAGACTCTAGGTTTTGTGCGACCTAGCACATCACCTTGGGGAGCTCTAGTGCTCCTAGTGGAAAAGAAAGACAAGACAAAAAGAATGTGCGTTGATTATCGCGCACTGAATGAGGTAACCATCAAGAATAAGTACCCGTTGCCCAGGATTGATGATTTGTTCGACCAGCTGCAAGGTGCTAAAGTTTTCTCCAAGATTGACTTAAGATCAGGATACCATCAGGTGAAGATTAGACCTGAGGATATACCCAAGACAGCTTTCTCGACCCGTTATGGTCTATATGAGTATACAGTGATGTCCTGCGGACTCACTAATGCTCCAGCCTTCTTCATGAGCCTCATGAACAAGATATTCATGGACTATCTCGACAAGTTTGTTGTGGTGTTCATAGATGATATCTTAATCTACTCTAAAAGTAAGCAAGAACATGCCGAACATTTGAGAATGGTTCTGGGAAAACTAAGGGAACACCAATTGTATGCCAAGTACTCAAAGTGTGAGTTCTGGCTAGACCGAGTTGCTTTCCTAGGTCGCATTGTTACTGCCCAAGGAGTAGAAGTGGATCCGGGAAAGGTAAAAGATGTGCTTTCTTGGAAACTCCCGACCACGGTCACCGAAGTGAGAAGCTTCCTAGGTTTGGCTGGTTATTACCGGAGATTCATTGAAGGGTTCTCAAGGATCGCCAAACCGATGACAAAATTGCTGAAGAAGGAAAGGAAGTTTGAGTGGAATGATGCTTGTGAGAAAAGTTTCCAGGAATTAAGAAAAATACTAACTACCCCACCTGTGCTGATCCTTCCGGATATCAAGAAAGATTTCGAGGTGTATTGTGATGCATCCCGACTACGCATAGGCTGTATGCTTATGTAGGAAGGAAGAGTGGTCGCTTATGCGTCAAGACAGCTAAGGCCGCATGAGATGAATTACCCTACACAGGACCTAGAGTTATCGGCAGTAGTGCATGCCTTAAAGATATGGCGACATTACCTGATTGGGAATCGATGTGAGGTCTATACTGACCATAAAAGCCTGAAGTACATATTCACTCAGACTGAGCTCAATCTCAGAGAAAGACGATGGCTTGAATCGATCAAGGATTATGATCTTGGAATACATTATCACCCTGGAAGGGCAAATGTTGTTGCCGATGCCCTAAGTCGGAAGGTCCATTGCAATGCCATCCTGAACTTGCCCTCTCAACTAGAGTTAAGCCGAGAATTGGAAAGGCTAAGAATAAATGTGGTTAAGCCAGGAACCCTGGCATCCTTGTTGATTCAACCTACATTGGAGTATCAAATCCGTGAAGCTCAAAAAGAGGATGAAAAAATCAGGGTTATCAAGGAAAACATGACCAAAGGAAAAGCCTCCGAGTACTCTGTTGACGATAAAGGGACTGTCTGATTTGGAAAACGCGTTTGCGTACCTGGCCAAAAGGAAATTCGAGATTTGATTTTGAGAGAAGCTCATGAATCCGCTTATTCCATCCACCCAGGAAATACCAAGATGTACCAGGATATTAAGGATCATTACTGGTGGTCTGGAATGAAGCGAGATGTTGCCGAGTATGTCGCAGTTTGTGACATTTGTCAAAAAGTTAAAGCAGAGCACCAGAAGCCAGCAGGATTGCTTCAGCCCTTGAAGATATCCGAGTGGAAATGGGAAGAAATAGGGATGGATTTCATAACTGGTTTGCCTAGAACTCCAGCAGGACATGATTCCATCTGGGTAATAGTGGACCGACTAACCAAGGTCGCCCACTTTCTCCCCGTTAAGACCACCTATTCGGCTAGGAAGCTAGCTGAGTTGTTTTTGACCAAAGTTATCTGCCAACACGATGTCCCGAAGAAGATCGTGTCTGATCGAGGAACCCAGTTCACCTCACTTTTGGCAAAAGTTGCATGAAGCAATGGGTACTAATCTTAATTTTAGCACCGCATATCACCCCCAGAGGATGGACAGACTGAGAGAGTAAATCAGATTGTGGAAGATATGCTGAGAGCCTGCGCCTTGGATTTCGAAGGAACCTGGGATCTCTGTCTGCCATATGCCGAATTCTCCTACAACAATAGCTACCAAGCCAGTATTCAGATGGCCCCCAATGAAGCTCTGTATGGACGCAAGTGTAGAACCCCACTCTATTGGACAGATGTGGGAGAAAAGATGGTTTTTGGATCTGATATTTTGAAAGAGGCAGAAGAGCGAGTTAAGATTATCCGAGAGCGTCTGAAAGTGGCCCAATCCCGACAGAAGAATTATGCTGGTAATCGAAGACGAGAGCTTGAGTTTCAAGCAGGTGACCATGTGTATCTCCGAGTATCACCCCTATGCGGAATCAAGAGATTCAGAATGGGTGGAAAGTTAGCGCCTCGCTACATCGGTCCGTATCCTATCATTGCCAGGCACGGAACCGTGGCGTATCAGCTAGAGTTACCTACAGAACTCTCTGATGTCCATAACGTGTTTCATGTGTCCCAGTTGAAGAATTGCCTTCGCATCCCTGAAGAACAAGTCCCTTTGGAAGTAATCGACATGCAACGCAACCTCACGTACAAAGAGCACCCAATACGGATTCTAGAAAGAAAGGACAGATGTACAAGACGAAGGACGGTCAGTTTCTGTAAAGTGCAATGGAGTAACCATTCCGAGGATGAAGCTACATGGGAACAAGAAGATTACCTCCGAGCCGAGTATCCGGAGCTCTTCGCCAAGTAGCGGAATCTTGGGACGAGATTCTGTTAAGAGGGGTAGCTTTTGTAACGACCCGTTTCTCCTTTCTCTGTTGGAATTTGTTTTCCTTAATGCGAACTCCTCCCCAATTCCGTTCAGCTGTGCCCCAGTTTTTCTCCCCCTGGCCAGCCGACTGCCTTTCTCCCTTGTGCCGAGTAGATTTCTACTTAGTTCATAAACCTTGTTCTTTTACCTTTGTTCACTCAGCCACCCTTGCTGCCGAGTAACCCTTGCATTGCTGACTACCCTGTTAACCAGTTCTGTCTTGCCACCCCGACCTGCCCCGATCCGGTCAAGCTCACGACACCTTGCCTTATCAACGGACGTGATGTCTCATCGCCTCACCAAGTTGCACCACAGCCATGTTCTCAACGCTCCTCCTGTTGGACGCTGACTGCCGAAGTGGTGAGGCAGCCCAGTCTCCACCTGCCCGCAACCCCGCTCGGACCAACGGACAATAAACGCCGCACCGCAAGAACCCGCTTGGACCAATGGATAGTCAGAGGCTCTGTCAGCAAGTATCACCAACCCGTCCTTGCCACGACCTGAGTGTCTCATCGTCGCTACAGTACCCACCGACTCCCAGGCTGCACCCAATCCCTAAGTCAAACTCTGCATCGACGTCTCGTCGCCCCAGCCAGCTCGCTGTAGCCTTGTCAGCTTATCGTGACCCCTTTTCTTTATCCGTTGCTCAGTACCGCAGTGTCCCAGCTTCGCACGCCGGCTATATAAAGCCATCCATGCCTCCTCTTTCTTCTGTTTTGCAACCCAGCCGTCTCTGCCAAACCGCCATCACCAGCTTCATAGCTGAGCCATCATCTTCCTTTTCCCCAGCCCCCTGAGCCATTTCTGCTCCCCGAGCTCCATCGCCGCCGCTTATCGCCGAGCCTACCATCCGGAGTTCCTAACCGGTGAGCTTTGTTGCCCCATCCGCAAGTTTAACTCAGCCGTCTACGATAAACCTTTATCCATCTGCCATCCATCCTTAGCCAACTGCTACCTTTCTGCAGCCAATTGCCGCGATGTTCTTTTCCTAGTGTTTTACCTTTTTTCAGCTTGGCAGTAATTATCTTTTCTGCTTGTTTAGATCCTGAACCGGTCGACGATCCAGAAGCCGTCTTCGCTGAGGAAGATCTTCCGCTGGAACAAGGCAAGCCCCTTTGATCATATTGCCTCCTATATATGCAAAATTATGTTGTTTGCAAAATATGCATGATTAGTTTACACTTTAAATTGATCGGCCTCGGTGTGCAAGCACAACCGACAGACCTACCCAGTAGTCACACTTATTTTGGTAGGATGTTGACGTATTTCTCCCTTGATAGCCCCACAAATGGCACGTTGGCATCCTATCTACGGATATGAATGCTGAGTAGAATGGCTTAGCCCTGCAACGATTGTATTGTCATTGGGAAACATTGGTTTCTGTTCAACTGTTTGAAAACCCGGTACTTTGCGTATCGGCGTGTTTATGAAAATAAATAAAGTTTGAGAAAACTTTGATGTACAGAGACAGTGCCTGTGTGGCCTGGCTATGTATTATCGATAAGTACTGTTTCCTTTGGGAATTGCATCCGAGCATTTTATAGTACGACCATATGGGTAGTATGGGCTGTCCCTGGCCGAGTAAATTGTAGGTTTAGGGAAGTTTGGTGCCGACTGGAGTGGACTCATCTGAGTTGTGACTCGTGAGCCCTGGTGCTGACGGTGGTTGGAGCCGACCTGAAGCATTGATCCTGTGTGGATTCTCCCGCTGGCATTGGGTAACCCTAGACTGGCTTTGGAAATGGCCTTGTCACGAACTTCCGGTATAGGCCAGTACTTGGTGTAAGCTTTGTGTCGTTTGGGTAAAGCGTACACCCTCTGCAGAGTTTAGCTGAACTGTTCGAACAGCCGTGCCCACGGTTAAGGGCGATGTAAGGTGATTCCCATAGCGTAGATTTGTTTGCCAATAATTTACGAAAGTGATTGATGGGAAGGGAATCATGACCAGAGTTGCCGAGTGGCAAACGGAAGGCCTGTGTGGCTAGAAACGGGTCTGTGTGACCCGGGGTGTTGAAGCACCATAATCAAGTGTGTGAAAAGTTAACAGGAGTAAGTCTTCGAATTGTAGCCAGAAGATGATAAAGAGCAGGCTCCCGGGTTGTAGCCAGGACAGCAAGATTGAGCTAACTGGTTGTAGCCAGTGTAGCGAATATAGCCGGTTGAAGCCGGAAAATGCTAAAAGAGATAGCTAGATTTGATTGTAGCCGAGTCTCAGGGCCAACGGGTGGTTGAAGCCACTCGGGTGAGTAACAGACCTAAGGAGTGGTCGAAGCCACTTAGGTGACAGCCGAGTTATGTGGTCACTCGGATAATCACCGGAAGATGAAAATGGAAATACATGATTCAATAACTATATGTGGTGAGTTGTTGCAAAGCAACTTGCGGAACGGATCGAGGCGTGAGCCTCTTTTCGACAACTAAAAATTAGACATACTAGTTTTTGGCAAGAAAAATGTTTCTAAAGGCTGTTTTCGCAAATAAGATTCTTAGCCTCTTTCGTCTAATCGACATGGCACCTTTTCTCCGGCTTGCTGAGTACGAAAGTACTAACCCTTGTTCATATATATTTATAGTAGGTCTTGAAGAAGAAGACGATGATCCGACTGCTGCCGAGTTCTTCCAGGACCAAGCCGACTACGAGGACTTCTGAGGTTTCGAGCCTAGTTCCCAACCAAGCCTGTGGTAACGTCGTGTTCCATCGCCGAGTAGTTTTCCTCCCCTGCTTCCGCCCTGTCTGTGTTGTATCCCGCTAGTTACCCTGTTTTTGCTGTTGTCCATCTGGGGCCTGTCCTGGATGAAAACCCTTTGCAATATATGTACTCTATTATATATGTAATGTTTAATGTACTCTAAGTTTGTATCACCGATGGCTATGTGTGTATCCGACTACTGATCCAGGGATCGGGTACTGTCTGCACATGGTGGGCCTTCACAAGGCGCCACAATATTTTATATGTATTTTAAAGCTGTATCCGTCACTTTGTACCACCGAATTTTCTTTTTTGCAAAAAACCGTCACCTCCAATGTTATTTTCGTTTTGGTCCCTCTCCCCTCTAGCTTCCCTCTCCCCTCACTCAAATTACTCCCTCCGTTCTAAAATATAGTTATTTCTAGAGTTCAAATTTATGCTAAAATTTAGCTATTTCTCCATCCAACTCCCCATCTCAATCAATCATAACTATCTTCTATTTAATTTTTTCATTTATATTCTCTTCTCAATTAATCATAACCTTTCACCTCATAATTTCACTCACTTTCTTAATTTCCATAAAAACTTTTAAAAATATTTATATTTTGAAATGGAGGAAGTCCAAATTAGTAGCAGTTAAATTTGGGAGGGCAGAGAGGAAGAAGGGATCGGGGCACGACGGAGGCGGTGGAAAGGAGAGCCATGGGTAGGGAAGGTGGTCGTCGTCTTGGGTGGGCTCGGTTTGACGTGAAAATTCGACTGGTACCATGGCAGAGAATTTTTACTGTTACTAATTTAATTTTTTTTTAATTTACAAAACTAATTTTCGATTTGGGTCATTTGCAAATCTACCCTCTTGCCGCCGTGGGCCACGGCGGTATTTAAAAACCGCCGTGGCCCAGGGCGGCGAATGGTATCCCCGTCAGGCGCGGCTAACTGCGCCGGCCGCTGTTAGCCCGGGGAGGCCACGTGGCCTTGCCGCCCTGGGGGACGGCGGCGAATGCCCCCAGGGGGCCGAATGCAAAATTGTATTCGCCGCCGTTTCCCACGGCGGTTTTTAGCATAGTGAACGGACGGTCCGCACAGGGATCGGACCGTCCGAATCCAGGGGACCGCCTGCAAAATATTTTTTTTCTTTTTTTTGATATTTTTTTCTCAACTAGCAACACGAGAATAGCAAAATCTCGTGAAGGTGTAGCTCAAACCGATGTAAGATGTGGCCTGTAGAAAATTGTGAGTGTACTTTAAAAACCGTGCTGAAACTTCGGACCTCAAAAACTCAATCTTCCCGGCCGAATTTCGCAAAATTTTTTTGGACAAACCCACAAAGTGGGGGGGAAGCGGATGTAAAATTTTCTGTAGATGTCCGTAGAGTACTTATTTGCCCGATTCCGAGATTGTATGCGAAAGTTATGACTGTTTTAAGGTAGGTAGCGCGCGTTACAACAATTTACTATGCATTCACCGCGCTGGCCGTGGATTCGGACGGTCCGATCCTTGTGCGGACCGTCCGTTCACTATGCTAAAAACCGCCGTGGGGGCCCCCTGGAGGCATTCGCCGCCGTCCCCCAGGGCGGCAAGGCCACGTGGCCTCCCCGGGCGGACGGCGGCCCGCGCCATTGGCCACGCCTGACGGGGATGCCATTCGCCGCCCTGGGCCACGGCGGTTTTTAAATACCGCCGTGACCCACGGCGGCAAGAGGGTAGATTTGCAAATGACCTAAATAGAAAATTAGTTTTATAAATTAAAAAAAAATTAAATTAGTAACATTAAAAATTCCCATGGCAGAAGGGTGAGTACCAAGAAAATACCAAAAAAAAATCTCTCTCAAATTCGATTGGCACCACTGAACGGCTGCTCATTTTTCTTGGGAAAAGAGCGCGCACTTCCGTCGCCCTCCGTTTGCCGTTTGACTTGACTCTTGTCTCGCCCAGTCGCGGTCGACTGACTAAACTCTGCTCCAGTTCTCATGCTCCAATGGCGACCAGAGAACGGTATGCAAGCTGATGAGCTATGGAGATCGAACAACTTTCGCACCAACTGCACGTGGCCCACAGCTCAGCAGCTACATCGACATCCACCTGATGGGCTTGCCCGTTCAAAGGGTTGCTGCCTTTATGAGGTTGCCGCGTACATACATACATATATATATATATAGGATGGAGTGGTCGGCGCCGGCGGCGTGGAGCAGGGAGGGCCGCAATGAGGACGGCCGGCGAGGAGACGGCAATTAATTAGTCCCTTTGTCCATAGTTGACGTGGGTAGTGACGGAAGTGGTGTCTTCCCATATTTGCCAGCTATTTGCCTGTGGTCTTTGCAGGTTTGTCGTCTCAAGTTTTGTACCATACCGCTTGTTTACCTGGCTTTGGACAGGTTTATATAGGATTGTAGGCTCCAGACAAAGCGTCGGGCGATGACGAGATGCACCAGCGCTGGAGGGTCCACCGCATCCTTCAGATGTTATTAAAGGACGGAAACGGTGCTTTACCGAGCCCTCCAATTTTATTTTTGGAAAATTTTAAAAAACCCACTAAAATATCACTCTTAACTTTAAAAATTTCTCTCTATAAAATGATTGCATTGCTCGTTCACTATATAGCCACCGGCTCACTACGCCTGGTGCTCAAACCTATATTCTTTTCAGCGATATATCACACCGGTCTCATATTTTTCATCATAAATCTACCGAAGATACTAACTGTCGCCGAATCCCCCATGAGACAGACGTAATAGTTTATCTTCTAGCGACCCTAATATCTAAAACTGAAGACTTATAACTATCGTCGTCCAACAATGTGCTAGGCGTCACAAGTGAAAATGTCGCGGCCATGCTATCGGACCTGGCCGTTACTACCGGTGACCCCGGTTCCTCTCAACATATTACTATTCCTAGTAGCATATGTATGGGTCTACGACTATGAGAATGTGCGAGCAACGGTATTAGAAAGAAGTCTCAAACTATAATGAATTAGGAGGAGAGTATTTGCAATAAATCATCTTATAGGGTAACCTCAAACTTAGAGCGACATTTAGGTGGATTTTTGCGATTTTCACTTTAATATTTTTCCCTTTCTTTTTACCCTTTTTTGGGAAGAGAAAAGGCAAAATAAAAATGTTTCCCCTTTTTTACCGGAAGAAAAGAAAGGCAAAATAAAAAGATTTTGCCCCTTTTTAGGGAATAAAACGAGTGAAAACAGCGAAAAATTAATTTGGAGATGCGGGGTATCGATCCCCGTACCTCTCGCATGCTAAGCGAGCGCTCTACCATCTGAGCTACATCCCCACGACGACAAGATTTAAATATTATTCTTATTAACATATAAAGACAAGATCAAAACATAGATAACTGTTTGAGCTTTCCTATGAATGGTTTTTTCGAACCCGGCTGTCCGTCTCCAGCGTATTTTATATAAAAAATAAAATATCTTAATTTTAAGAGAAACGGGATCAAATCTTATAGTCTACCGAAAACACCTAAAATAAATTTACAATATATCCACAAGACAAATGCTGTGGCCCAAAGGCCCAACATAATATCAGAGGTTTTTAATATAGAATTAATTAGAAAATCAGCCTAGCCTTCCTAATGATTTATGGCCCGTGCATACTGTTTTGGATTCTAGTGTCATAATAAATTTGCTATATTTATATAGAATAGTCAACACCAAATAAATCCCTGTAAAAATTCATACATGTTTAAGGATGCATTAATTGGTTTTTATTTTTGTGTTTCTAAATGTTTCAGGGACGGATTGAAATATGCAATTTTGGTTATGTAAATACTTTGAAAGACATACCGAACACCTAAAATAGAATTCTATTTTAGTATATTAACTTGTAAGATTTATGGATCAAGTGTAATAATCCGACTACCTTTGTCAGGGCAAAACTAACCTCGTAATCCAAACAGGCTATACAATATTATGACTACAACAGCTGTATCATTTTTGAAAGCTAAAAAGTTCCAAAGTCCTTCATGTAAAATTTGATAGGCTAAATTAGACCAGCATAGGATACTTTTTTTTGAATTTTATGTATATTTTCTTAATTCTTATAATCTCAATATTTTTCCTTACTCCAATCATTATTTAATCTGTATTAATTTCAGCTGTAAAATTTTCTTGACCTCTTATTATACGCACCGCGCGTGCTGGCTGGCCACGCTAGAATTTTTTTTATTTTTATATTTATTTAATAAAATATTTACAAAACTATACCTTCATTTCAAACATTTACAAAAATATACTCCCGCTGCCCTCTGGGAGGGCGATTTTTATAAATCGCCCTTCCAGAAGGCGATTTAATGACGTGGCTGACGGCCGTTGGCTGTCAGGTCAACGGCCGTCAGCTAATTTGCAGGCAGCCCCCGGGCTACCTAAAAACCGCCCTCGGAGAGGGCGGCAAGGGGCCGCTTGCAAAAATCCCCGAGGGCCAAACATTTTACAGGCGGCCCCCTTGCCCGCGCCCCTCGCCCGTGCCCACGCCGGCGCCTCGCCCATCCCCGCGCCCCTCGCCCTCACCCTTGCCTGCGCCCCTCGCCTGGCCCGCGCCCTCGCCCCTCGCCTGCGCCCGCCCCCGCGCCCCTCGCCCTCGCCCTCGCCCGTGCCCGCGCCTGCCCCCGCGGCCCCTCTGAGAGGGCGGTTTTTAGGTAGCCAGAGGACCGCCTGTAAATTGGCTGACGGCCGTTGGCCGGGCGGCGAACGGCCGTCAGCTACGTCATTAAATCGTCCTCTAGAAGGGTGATTTATAAAAATCGTCCTCCCAAGGGCGACGGGAATATATTTTTGTAAATGTTTGAAATGAAGATATAGTTTTGTAAATATTTTATTAAATAAATATAAAAATAAAAAAAATTCGGCCACGCTAGGCCAGGCTACACGCCCCGTGCGGGCCGCGCCCTCGCGAATTCCTATCAGTTGCCCATCGGGCAATGGACCGACATGGGCAGCCGAGACGCTGAATCCAAATCCAACGCTGCGTGCCGTTACTCAAACCAAAACCAAAACCTATAGCCCAATTTCTAGAAATTTATACAGTTAAATAACATATAAATTATATATTATAAAAGTATTTTTAGGATGAATATAAAAACATAAATCCTATGTTGTACTCTATAAATTTTAAGAAATTAATAGTCAAAGGTATAAATGTTTGATTTAGAATAAAACTAAGATGATAAATAATTTGGAATGGATTGATCATTATATTACACATGTGATGTTTTGAGGGCTAAACAGTGGCAGCTGGAAGTGACGACAATGGCAAGCCGAACTAATACTTGATCAAATATCAGCAATTGCCGGTTTAATTTGTCCACTAGTTGGATTACTGCTGCCAGACATCGCATTAATCCATGAAAAAATTGGTGTTACTCACAAAAGGCATGTCCTAATGCTAAACCATGTGTGGGAGGTGAAATGAACCACTTCTCTCTCTGTTAGTTTAATTTAGAACTGACCAACGTCAAATAAATGGAAATAAAGGGAGTAATTTTGTTCGGCTGTAACGTGTAAAGTGGAGTTTAGCGGAATCTCTGATACAACACTTAAACCACTAGCGGATACATAACTCCTAGCTGGGGAATCTAGGCTTGCAGACAGTTATATAATGGGAAGGTTTCATTAAAAATGAAATTACACCTGACCTCTGCGTCTGCACACAGGCAAATAAGAAAAGAAAGAAGAACTAAGATGGCCAGAACAAATCCAGCTGCCTTGTGGCTGCTCGCTCACAAGCAAGATGAATACAAAAGTATACGACTACTTCATAACAACGCCTTCAGAAAGGATCCAGCAAATGTAAGCCGATGTCATACGAAGTCAACCTAGATCTTCATCCAAAAACTGAAATGACACTTTCAACAAGGAAACTACAAACAAGAGCCATCATTGTCAGATCCAGAAATAGAGATCAAGATTTACACCCTGGAGCCTTTGCCGCTAGTACTCCATGTCGTCATCTGGTTGTGACGATGAGCTCATGAGAAACATGTCCTCGAGATTATCGCTCACCAACAACAGCCAAGGAAATCTGCTCACGACTGGTCGCTACTTCGACTAACACTGACCAATCTTCCCGTCACCACCCACATAGCGGCCACCGCCTAATCGCCAATGACCAAAGAGCAGCCACCGCTGATCAAGTGTTGATCTCATCTATCCACCTCCATCGGGCGAATGGAAGAAGATGTCCTATGAGGACAAGCTCCTAGTTCTCAAACATTCAAGTATGGATCAGTCCCCGAATCAGCAAACACTGGTGAACATTCCGTTATCTAGCTTCATTGCCGTCTCGAGTACATTACTATATTTAACTAATACATCCGGTTCTACAATAAGTATACTTCTAACATTAAAAATACAAATTAACGAGGAGAATAAAATGACTTAGAAGTCTCGTATTAAATAAGAGGTGGTTGGAGTTGAAAGTGTAGTTAAGAGTAAGATAAGGAAGAAACTTGAATAAGGGATGGTTGGAGTGAAAATTAGTATTCTAGTAGTGCACTTTTTGTAGGACCAAATTTAAATCCTATAATTATATTTATTATGGGATGGAGGGGTATAACTTTTTTGTTTATCTGAATTTTGGTAATATCATTTTTACCGACTATAATTATTTGAGGACATGTCTAATTTAGAACATGTGGGTGAGTTAATATTTATGAGAACATTGTACTCCCTCCGTATAAAAAGTAAGGCGTCCTTGTTTTTCATAAAATCAAAATTCGTAACATTTGACTAGTTATTAAATTAACAATATTTTTTTTTGTCACGCATCTGATATTATTAGGTTCATATTTAAAAATACCTTTAAATGATGTTAATTTTATAGTTTTTAATAATACACTATAAAAATAATTAATGGTTAAAGTATACTATTAAAGATCATATCAATACCATTCACGCTTTACATTTCTATACGGAGGGAGCGTTAATACGGAATGCCGCCTTGAATTCGCCTATATTTGTTCGATTACAATGGCTAATAAAGTTCAGGCTGAAGTCAATCTTTGCAAAAATTAAGGTCACCCAGTTATGAGTAGGCCTATGTATTGAACCACGAGAATGTGGAAACATGTGGATTCAAAACCAAAAACCAAATAAGAACTTCGCAATCAAGTTTATTTAGTGCCTACTGAAACAACACTTAGAGCATCACACGTGACTTATTTGTCGCGGAGAATGAGATAACGACGAAAGTGAAATTAAATGTATCTAAATAGGTCGCTCGGGTACAAGGTATTACAATAAAGGTAGTGTGATGCATTAAATGTCATATGCTCTTTTTCTATGCTTTTATATATATTTTAGAGTAAATTGCATTTAAGTACAAGAATTTAATATGTGCTTGTGTTCTAATGTAAAAACTTAGAACTAATAATGTAACAACTTAAAACTAAGCAAACCGGCTGCATTCAAATCAGCTTTTCAGCCGAACTTAACGATGACACGTGAAGCGAGAAAGTTTATTAGTACAAGATTAATTAAACACTAGTTATTGTAAATTTAAAAAATAGATTTATCTATTGTTTAAGAAAGTTTTGTATAGAAAATATTTATAAAAAATATATCATTTAACAGCTGAGAAGCTTGCTAAAAAAACAGGAAAGTAACTAGACCAACAAACTGATTCGAACGGACGCTTAGCTTGACAGTGCGCTTTTGGTCAAAGTGAACGTCACATGGTTTTTTTTTTTTTGGCCATGTTAGCAAGACACATCATTTGTGTTATATGTTTCTGCTCCTTTTCTCGGAGGACAGACTAAAGGCTTGTTTCAATAAATATCCCTAGTTTAATAGTTAACAATATCATATCATAGGCTCTAGATTTAGCGTCGACAGAGGGCACTATATATGATATCATGATTGATGCATGAATAAATTCATATTTATACTGTCGAGATTGAACAACGAAATCAGATGATGTCCTAGAAAAGCAGCACGATCCTACGACCGGCGCTTGCTTGGAGAAGCCTAGCATTACCATTGACCACCGCCTCGCTACAAAGCACACGATAACAGCTTTGAGCTAGCCTGGTCAATATGATTAGCCTATTTTTGATGTTCGATCATGCAAGCTGAAGTAATATGCATCGCCACATCTTTGCCGTCGGTAATCTAGGTTCACGTAGTTTAGAGTTCACCAAAAATCAACTAGGGAGTTGCAAATTCGTGATAAATTGAAGGAAGCAAACATTAAAATATATATCATATGAAAGCAATCCTGTGTGGTTGATGTGCAATTGATAACTACGTGATTATTGATACGATAAAAGAAAATATAAGGTGACATTTAGTTTAACCAAAAACGCAACATATAGCCAAGCTAATGCACCAATATACTTAAATTTTAAGTTCTTGTACTATAATACGTCCATCTAATATGTTTTTTAGCTTAAATATAATTTACTGTATATTTTAGTAGTTTAAAGCAAATCTTTCGATGATACAAAGATTATTATGCATAAACAAGTGTTATGAATCAAACAATAAACATCTTACAATTTGACAGTACTTGGAGAAAATAACCTGCCGGTTGTGGCCTCTAGTCAGAATGTTAAAAATCTTCAACCCAAGTCTTCCTTCGCCTCCTCATCGGTCGTGGCCCAGCCACAGCCATCCACGCCACGCTGCTGTCAGGTCGCGGGCCCCACCCGTCAGTGGCACGCCCGCCCGCTAGCGAAGCCACCTCGAGAAAACCCCACCCCATCATCCCCGACGACCACCACCGTTCCCCATCTCCGCGGGAAACAAACCGAAGCTCGCCTCCTCCTCTTCCTCCTCCATCGCCACGCGCGCGCCGAGCCCTAACCCTAGCTAGCTCGCTCCACCTCTCGCGCGGCCGGCCATGCTCTCCACGGCGGCGCCCTCCTCGACGTCCCTCGCCGCCTTGTTCCCTTCCCGCGCGCGGCGACGGGGGCTCCGCGGGCGACGCGTCGTCGTCGCGGCGGCTGCGGGGGCGGAGGGGGCGGCGGAGCGGTTCGCGGCGAGCAGCAGCTCCATCACCGACTACCTGCGGTACCGCCGCCCGGGTTCCGGAGGAGGAGGTGGGGGAACCGGGGCGTGCGGAGGGGAGCTGCAGACGGCGGTGGTGCGGTACGAGAAGCGGTTCCCGTGGTCGCTCCTCCACCCGTTCCTCCATGTAAGCTTTTTGTTGGAAGCTACTTAATACTGTGTCAAAACTCCGAATTCTGGAGAATTTCTGTACGGATTTGATGGGCAGAAGCTGATCCTTCTCTTCAAGCTCATCTTCCATGGGATGGAAATGTGCTGTGCGGGGATGCTTGCCAGAGGCATAGAAAAATTCTACTCTCTCGCATGGACACACTGAAATTCACTCCGACAGTTTCAACTTGTCGAAAATACTGCCCTGAGTTCTTATTTACTTCTCCTTTTATTGCGACCTCCTTACATTTTCTCGAAAATACTCCATGGTCTTCGTGACCTATCGACATAGATGAAATAGAATGAGTTCCGTTTATGAGTTAACTTTGCATTTGATTGATTTCAAATCCCGACTAATAAAGCACTTAGTAAACTTTTGTGACTTCCCGATTAGCTTATTGCCTGAGATTGATTGTGAACTTATGTTTGCTGCAGGTTGATTTGGTTTCTACTGTCCACATTGCTGACAAAGAGTATGTGCTCTAGGCTCTTTCATGTTTAACCATTGTAGTCTACTGGCATTCATAGTTGTTCACATTAACAAATTTTGTCTATGGCAATCATCATTTGCTTATCGGAAGATACCCTTTGCTTATTTTCCTTTTGCACATTTTTGTAGTACATGTCCAGTTGACTAGTAAGTGCATTAGCTAAAATATACAGTTATCTTTGTCAGATACTTTGATAGACTACAGCAAGCACTTCAAGATTATGATTGTGTTCTGTACGAAATGGTGACAAGTCGAGAGAACTTAAACAATCGGAAGGACCCAACGTTTGCGAAGAAGCTGAAATCTTCACGTAGAGGATTCAGTATTCTTGGTTTCATACAGAAGCAAATGGCAAACATCCTTTCATTGGATTACCAGCTAGATTGCCTTGACTATGGCAATGAAAAATGGCAGCATGCTGACCTTGATTTTGAGACATTCAAGCAGCTTCAGGTAATAATGTGGTTACATTAAGTCTTACTGCTGCCTGCAATTTTTCCCTTGTGATAATAGTTATAGAATAAAAAGTATGCTATTTAGATCTATTTGTGTTATTACTGTTGGAGGTTGCTGTAGGTTTCCATTTGATCATACTAGTTATGGAACAAGAGCTGTTTTGGGTGTATTTTCCCCCCTGATTTGTATACTGAATATAGCAGACAGCCTTCTAAAACCATATGTGCACTATTCTGTATTCGGTGCTTTCTCTGTGTTTCTGCAATGGCCCTTTGAACATTAAAATGGACTAAATGTTAATTTTGCCTTCCATTTCTGTCAGAGCGAAAGAGGTGAAAGTCTTTTCACGTTTGCTGTAGACATGACACTGAAATCAACTAAAGCCTTGGTACAACCAACGCTACCTGATGGCCTTGATTTCTGGAGGTCTAAGCTGCTTTGGGCCTCACGTGTTCTACCAATGCCACTTGTTGGGCTATTCCTTATCAGTGGGCTTTGCTTGCCAGTCGATGATCAAGGTGGATATCCTGAGCTTGAAGCATTGTCTAGGCTAGATTTTGGAGCTGCACTGAAGATTTTTCTGGCTAAGCAATTGACCTCCGAGTGAGTACTCTCTATATCCAGTAAGGAAAACTATGTATTGACCAACTAATTCTTGTTTGCATTCTGCATTTTGTAGTTTCACATCTATGACCTCACCCATTGAGGAAAAGTCTGTTATCATTGGAGAGAGGAACAGAGTTGCTACTGAGAAGATACAGGGAGCGATAGACCAAGGGTATAAGAGAATAGCAGTCCTTTATGGAGGTGGGCATATGCCAGACCTGGGAAGACGTCTTCGTGAAGAGCTCAATATGGTCCCAGCTGACGTGCAATGGGTCACAGCATGGTCAATAAGAAGCCGGGAGCTAGACAGGGAATCTCTTCCATTTCTGAAGACCATGGCTGAAGTCTCAGGGTGGCCTTTGAATAGATACGAGACACTTGCTCTGCTTATCTTTTCTTCAGTTCTCGCTGTGGATCTTTGGTTCTGGGAGCTTCTTGTGGGTACCGCTGTGAACTGGGCATCTTTAGCTGGTTCATGGATTGAGCAATTCAATTGTCCATTTTGACTAAGAATTGGAGAAGAAAAAAAGAAAAGAAAAGAAACACTTAACAACAGAATTGGCAGTGAAAATAGGTCCTGTCTTTTTGTTCGGTTGTCCAGTTACTGCTGGAATACTGCAACACACGTTTGTATATGACCATTTGTTGGATCAAACTGATATAAGTGAAAATTGTGAAGTTACATGATGCAATATTTATGCTGGATTTTGCATATGGGATCTGGTCGGCAGATATGGTTGGTATAAACTTCTTGTATTTATTTCATATCATCTTATACACGCTGATAAAGAGCATGGATATATTACAAGGAAGCACTGATGTTACAATGCAGTCTCACACATAGGAGTTGAACATGAATACATAATAATGATCTTAAATCTTGCATATATTGTGTGCATCTGTCTTTTCTAGTAAGTTGATACCATTGATGCTAAGCTGTCCACAGGCTCCTCCAGCTTCACCACCTGCTTCTGCCCCATTGCAGCAGCACAGGCACCAACAAAGGCTGCATTGATATATGTGGCTGGCTCAGAGTGTGATGAATCCCCCCTGTTGTCACTGAACTGATCATTCCCATCTGGTCCACCAACAATCGCTCCGACATGGATGTTAGGGTTCGGGTCGCTTGTTGGGAACCATGATGAGAACCCTTCCTTGCAGGTGACCTTCCTGCTGAGAACCTTGATCGATGGGATGGATGCGCCACGGTGGTGGATGCGCCTTGGAAACTTTGTGCTGAACCCTACCATGTAGGACATGCCCAGAGGGTTCTTCCCCAGGATGTAATCCACCTGAAAACAGCAAGTGTGCCGGATATTGAACAGTACCATATGGCAAAAGCCTGAAACTTATGGAGTACTTGTATATCCTACCTGTGATGCCGCAAATGAACTGATCTGATCTGGGGAGAATGTCGCAGCACTACAGCGAACCCTGCCAGAGCCAGAAGATTTGAGGACCTTGGAGTAGATTGACAGCACGAGGGTTGCGGTTGTCGTGTACTGTAAATTGACCGAATCGCGAGTAAACAGAAGCCCACCTGAATTCAGAAACATGTCAAATTGCCTTATCAGAATTCAGAAATATAACTTGATTCAGAAGCAATGGTTAACTGGTTCAAGTCTGTACCAGGAGTGGTCCTTATCTGCACATTGCCACTGTTAGGCATCAGGGCGCAGACAAAGGAGTCCAAGTTATCCTTGTACCTTGCTAGCTCTGTTCTTCCTCCCAAATACTCCTGAAAGGGCACATAGGCATGGACTTGACGCTTATCTGCTATCGCTTTCGCGAAACTCTAAGAGCTGTCTGAAGGTCACTGAATGATCAGTGATTCAGTGGTATGCTGCGATGACTGACCTGTGCTGCAAGCATCTGAGCTCCGACATACTTGTTGTCCCAGCTGAACTCATTGACAGGGTTGCTGGAGCCCTGGTTGTTTGTCAGGAAGTCGAGGTACTTGGCGTCTCTCGTCGCCTTGAAGAGCCATGCTGAAGCCCATAGGAGCTCATCCTGAGATTTTATTTTTCCCCAATTTTCAGTCATTACAATTCTTACAATCTCACTGATGTTTTTGATAAGTTATTGCAGATAGGCTCTGTTCAGAGTTTGTGATAAGTGTGTTTTACCTGAAATCCAGAGTAGGAGCAGTAGAAGGGGCAGGACGACTGGAATGATCCCCTGTAGTTGTTGGCGAAGTCGAACAGCTGATGGTGTTCATCAAGTCAAAACCACTTAATTAATTAGCTAGTTAATCATTTAAACTATGAAACAATTTGTGATTAATTCTCATTAGTTATCGTGCATAAATTAACTGTGGTTGCCGACTGAAGAAACTGTATGCACATCAATACTCGCTAGTAATTCAGAATTTCAGATGCCACCATGGCTTACCCGAAAAATTCAGTTTTTTTCGAAGTTTTGTGAATTCAGCAAAAATATTCTAATTTGGTCAAAACTTGTTAAAATTTCAAATTTTTTTCGTTCAGAAATATTCCGAAATAGTAAACCCAATATGTATGTCATTGTGATGGAAATGGAGATGCACGCATGGCACATACTGATCTGGAGGCGGCCAGGAGCCGCGACGAGAAGGCTGTGTCGCCGTCGTCCTTGAGCGCCACGTACGCTGCCGCGAGCGCTGCTGCCGCCTCGGCGGCGGCCTCCGACCCCGGCGAGTCTCTGGTGATCTTGTACAGCGTCATGGGCGTGTCCATGTCCTCCGGCCGCTCCCAGCACTGGTGGTCGGCGTTGCCGTCCCCGACCTGGGTGTAGAGCGTGGTCGGGGAGGTGTGGGCGCGGAGCAGAAAGTCGGTGCCCCACCGGATCGCCGCCCGGAGGTTGCCGAGCTGCCCCGCCGCCGCGACGGCGGCGCGGTACTCGACGGCGCTCCAGCCCAGCAGGGTGACCGTGAACGCCATCGGGTAGCCGAACTTGACGTTGTCGCCGGCGTCGTAGTAACCGCCGGTAAGGTTCACCTGACCACCACCAATTAATCCACCATGATCAACAAGAAAAATTAATTCTAATAATTCGCTACATAGTTAGTACTACTTAGTACATAAACTCAGAGTTTGTGTTTAAGTGAAGAAACTCACTTCTAAACATATGTAGTTCAAGTATGGTTGTAACTTCACCTGATTATGTTTTGAGCAAATATATAATGACTTCATATAATTAAATATATTGTATCAAAGTGATCCGTTTCAAGAAAAAGTTATCGTTTTATTGTACCAAAGTGATATACTTCGATCGAGCTATTTGCTTTTGTATTGCTTAAAACGAACAATTAATCAAAATTATTTTTATTAAAATTAAAACTGACAAGTACTATTCGTGATTATATCCATGCATTTAGTCATGCATGCATGAGTTAAAGATTTTATAATTGATCAATCTTTATTTCAAGACGCATATATGCATGCATTATATATGTTAAACGAAAGAGATTATTATGAAAAATGCATGCAACGATGCTAATTATATGTGTGTATGTATATACGTTTTCTTCCCGGCCGTCGGTGAGCGCCGAGTCCCCGCGCCACGTCGCTCGCTGGTTCGCCGGCAGCCGCCCCGACCGCTGCCCCTCGAAGAAGAGGATGGCCTTCCCCAGCGCGTCGCCGTAGTCCGGCGAGCCCAGCCGCCCAAGACCGCCGCCGCCATCTTCCTCAGCTCCGAGCACCCCTGCAAGGCACGTTATCAGCGCCATTGTTGCCACCCACATCACCTTCGCCACCATGCTAGCCATCTCCAGCTTCTCTTTCTCTTCTTCTAGCTTTCTAGCGATGTTTGTTTTTGTTGTGTGTGTGTGTGTTGTTCTTCACTTAGTTGCTGATCTTGTGATGCAAAACTTGCCCTGGCTAGGGCAACGTATTTATATTGTGACGAGCGAGATATCAAGCTGTGCACATGTGTGTGTGTGGTGTGCAGGAGCAAGTTAATTAGCACAGAGTGCAGGACTAGTACACAATTACTCTGCCCTAAGCTAGCTAAGCTAGTTAGCTGATCCTTCAACAGTTAGGCCCATGCAGATACATTCATGCATCAATCAATTAATAGTTGGATTGGGTCATTTCGACAGTTAGGTTCATATATATACACTTATATACATGCACGAAACAACAATGATAGTACTGGCACGACGACGTCACCCCCTATTGCATTAGCAAAGTTGATGTCCATCCGTCCATACATCCATCATCCATGCATGCATCACATGAAGTGAATAGCGTACACTAGTACGTAATTAAAGTCCAATGCAATCAATCTATATCTTGAACTCTCTCATGCACGCAAAGGTTGCTTGCCATGACATTTCCTTTCTCGTCTGCCTTGTAGATCATTGTCCGTGGAGAGATAGATGGACTTGTAGTTTTTGGAGATCATGATCTCCTGGTGTATGAAATGCAGGATTTCATAGTTGCATGCGTGGTACCGTTATTTGTAATGATTGGTGATAACACAAATAACTGCATTATCTTATCCAATCCGGGAAACAAATTAATAAAAATGTATTTGCTAGATTTCATATGCCTAGAAATTTGTAAATTTTCAGTCACCTAAAATTGCGCATTACTAAGCCTAAAATTACAATGCTATATATATGTAATGCATAATTTTAGTTCATTTTAACTACAATTTTGTTGTTATATATATGGTTTTACTTTTTTTTATCTAAGTTTGAGTATTTTGGTATGTATTTTTAAAAACAAAAAATTATGAACTGTAAGTTTATTTCATGCAATTTTGTAAAATTTTGTATGTTAGAATAATTTGTTGTTCAACCTTTTATCTAAGAAAGGAGAGATTTTATCTTATCTAAATAACTATTAGGCAAGTGATAAGAACCATTGGATTGCCATATGAGGGATGAGAAAATGTGACTTATTTTTTTAAAAAATTCAAACACCTAAAATCTAAACACTCCCTAATAAAAAAATAAATGACGATACATAATGTACGTAAATATATCACTTCATATAATTTGATATCAAACATGTTATTGTGTATATAAGGTAATTCATGATAACTGCACAATGGAGGAAAAATAGTAATTAAAAAACCAATCAACATATGATATGCGATATATACATTGTAAAATAACTTTTAACAGGGATGTGTTTATCCCATCGTGTTAGTGGGGAAACCTAGCTAATTGTAAAAGAAATCTACAATAGGAAATTAAGCTGTTGGACTGCACCATTTCGTGCTCAAATCCAAATGATTAATTTTTTGCATATACTTAGCGGTGAAACAATGGTCTGATCTTTTGATGTGTTGCCCGGGTACACAAAGATGTCAACATATAATATTTGTGAGTCAGTTTATCAACCAAACAAGTTCAGAACGTCAAAACACTAGCTAAACCCTACTCCTAGCTTGTCTTTCTCAATCGTGACACGTCGTTGCCCTTGACACAAGGGTTATCGGATCTATGGGAAACTGAAATAAAAAATAAGTACTCCCTCTGATTTTTTAATGACGTTGTTTAATTAAAAATAAACTAATTAACCAACATCGTTTAAAAAAGAATAGAGGGAGTAATTTGCAATCTAAAGTTATGGCATGAGATATATATAATTAATTAGTTAGTCCATGAATATTTTCAGAACATGTTTTTTTATATAGGAGCAATTGCAAACTTATCACCATTTTAAATCTTGCAAAACTGCCACTAGAAAATTATAAAAATACCACCAGAATTGTCATTCGAATAACATTCTTGCAAAATATTAAAAAACAACGGTAAATTTACAAACGTCCCTTTTTATATGGTAGATATGTAAGCCAATTTTATACATCTCGATCGGAATCCATGGTTGGCTGTTCACACAAATTGTTCTTCACATAAATTTTTGATATTAAGTGTGCTTCACATATGTGGGACAGCGAAAAGCATGCATATGTAAAGTACAAAAGGGTTGCTCTTTTGGGCTGTCGTCCATGTGGTGACTAACCTGCATCGATCATACACGCAGATCACAAAATCTAATGAAACCTTATAAACTCATGGTTGAGTCTATGCATGAGTGAAGCAAGAAAGGGAACCTACCCAACGTACTGGGAACTGAGTATAAGACTTGATTACATCAAAAAGGCAGATCTACTCGTCACAGATATATATACGTACATCAATCGTGTGGTTTAATTGCAGTACCCCCATTTTATTCAAAGATAATAGAATTTAATTTAACATGTACTATATGGCATAGCACATGTGCCCTTTCTTAACTGTTGTCAAGAGAGCAAGGCAGATAAATTATCCGTCCATGAATACATCTTTATCACTGTCAATATCGTGACTATAGATGTATATATGCATGCATGTGGACATATGTATGTTCTTGCAATATTGAGAACCACTTCTGTATTTAGATTACTTATTGGTCGCATATCTATAGTCACCGGCCTATATAATTTTTAGAACCATTTATAATCATTTTATTTGTATTTTAGCTCTTAATTTTTATAGTATATTTTTATAGCGTCCGTTGTAATACATATGATAGTAGGAAGGAGTTGCCTAGTGTACATTTGGAGGCAAGGTAGATGAAGTCCGACGCGTTGCTACGGGAAAGATGCATGATAATGAGTTTGTTTTGTAGCTAGACAATTTGATTTCACATAATTTATACAATTGCATCTTCTATAGATCCTCTAATGCTAGAAATATTAAGATGAAAATAGCTTCAAAAGAGAAGAGAGATAATAGATCAATGATCAAACTGCTAAATAATTTGAGGTAGTATGGTAAAAAAAAGCTAGATGAGATTATGTGCATGGCTTCATGAGAGAGGAGAACAATTTGCACCTATAGATGAATGATCCAAAAGCTATAAGTAATTGAGGTAATGAGAGAAGAGAGAGTTAGTATTAACTAAATTTAGTGGGGATTAACTTTATAAGTAAGTAGGATACAAGACAAAATAATGCATGTAAGGATATGCATGGTCGGCTGAACTGTACTGTACTGTACTGCACTGCATGACACTGAAGTCAAAACCACTGTTACATTATGCCCGTTCATTTGCCCTAGCTTTGTTTGCTGCTTGCTAAGTGATCAAACAAGGCAAGAAACGTGATCATGGGTCAATATGTATACCTCTATACCGCGCGCGTATCTAGGGGAATATTTCACATGATTGTAGCTGACAGATTCAGATCATGTTAATTAGATGCATGAGACACTCCAAATTAAATTAAAATATATATTAATCTGCGACTAATTCTAGTGTGTCATACAGTAGTAAGGTATAGTAAGTAAAAAAACATTTGGATTAATTAACTTAGTTGTATATAAATCTGTGCCTGCCCTGAGGTGGTTTACGTGACAAATTATGCAAAACAATTGATGTGACAGCAGCAATTTCATTACGAGGATGATAGATATATATATAATTCTTTCAGACATGCGTGGATCATAAATGCATGTGCAGTGGAGATTACGATTGATTCAGTACACGACGAGTAGTCCGTGAGTAAATTCGTTCCCAGTAAGGAAAGATAACAAGAGATGCAGAAGCAGACAAGCTGCTTCTGGGCTTCTGCGTGCTAGAGTAATGCTGACTACTACTCCGTATTACTTAGAGTAAATATTAGCACGGACCATTCGATGTGTAAATTAATTTGAGAATATTTATTTTGACACTCTCCTCGTCTACTCGTTGGCTTATCAACCATAGCTACATTTAAAGTTTGAAATTTAATTTTAAAGTTGACTTTAGATTTTTTTTCATTATAGTATGTTTTCCGGTCTTTAGTTTTTAAAACCGTGGACAAGTACAGATATAAAAGTTCCTCATAGATCATATATTGTTTTTAGTGAAAAGACTCTTACTAAACTCTTACTAACACTGATGTTTCATGCTTAAGTACATCTATATTTTCTATAACTTTCATATAATTAAATCAAATGGTTGAGATCATTGTTAGTAAGAGTTTAGTAAGAAAAATTTAGTACGTGTAGCAGTGCTTTAGTTTTATTTGCTTCCTTCATATTTCAAAGGCTTGTCAGCCATAGCTTAACCAAGCAGGCATTGCTGTGACAAAACTATGAAATTATGGAAGTGTATTTGGAGATAAATATACACTGAGTATTTTTCCGTCTTGGCTTTTAAACCACGAACAAAATAGGCATAAAAGTTCTACTCATAAAATACTTTTACGTGCTTCATTTATATTTTAATGGCTTATAAACCGTAGCTCAACCAGGCACTAATATAATTAGGATATTATGAAAGTATATTTGGAGATAAATATACACGTGAGTATTTTGTATGTAATGTACTTAAGTAGCTATGCACGTCACACCTCTTAAAATATTGAGGTTGGTCTATTTGATCTCAAAAAGTATTGAAGCAGTTATCTATCCCTCAAAGTATAAAAACCAATACAAACGACCCTATAATGTATTTTGGGAAGTGGTTTCACCACCCCGGTGGCGCGGTGGCTGGCATGGTTGCAACATTTCGATGACTTTGGCGATGATAATGATCGTAGTTCACTACTCCTTCCGTTTCAGATTATAAGACGTTTTGACTTTTTTAAAGTTAAACTTATTTAAGTTTGACTAAATTTATAGGAAAATATAGTAACATTTTTAACACAAAACAAACATACTATAAAATATATTTAGTTATGGTTTTAAGGAAACTAAATTTGTGTTATACATATTTGTTTGCTTTTCTATAAATTTAGTCAAACTTGAATAAATTTGACTTAGAAAAAAGTTAAAATGACTTATAATCTAAAACGGAGTGAGTAATATATTATCGTTGGTGGTACGTGACAGCTGTCAGCACTATGTGGCAACAGCAAAATAAGGTTAGATAATGTGGGAAGCTAATAAGAAGCTTAGTATCAACGTATTAAGAAAGAAGCAACTTAATTCCAACCAGAATTTAATTTTGGTAACCTGAGAATGATGCTTGCTCCTGGCACCTCCCTATCCGCTGAGCAACGCACCGTTCTCAAGTGAGGCTGGCTATTCTTTTTTAAGAATGGAAGAATATATTAATGCACGCTTTTTTAAACAGTATGATTTTGGTAAAGCCTTTTTAATATGAATTTACTAGAAAACTATAGGTAATGATTCGAACTGGCATATTTAAACACAATGGAAGATAAAAGAGTAGATACAAACATGTGAGACGCTACTACACCAGCCACCAAGGTGGTGTTATTTACATCGGTTTTTACATTTTTAAATAGTAGAATACCCATATTCATTCTGTAGGAGGGTAAAGGAAACTAACTACAATAATTATCTAGTGTAGAGCAAACATTTTTCCATTTAAATGATATTGATATTTAAAGTTGTGAACGTTTAACTTGGACGGAGATATGTCCAGGAAAAACAAATATTTTGACGTACATTACAGGGAGGGAAAAAAGTTCAAAAAACGCCGTTGCCGGGGATCGAACCCGGGTCACCCGCGTGACAGGCGGGAATACTCACCACTATACTACAACGACCCTTGATGTTCAGACACGTGATCAATATTACAACTAATGAACTCTGTTTCTACATATCCCTACCATTTCTCATCCCCCTGATCTACTACAACTGATGACGCAACCCTGCTCCAGTGGCAGTGAGATATATTCCAACCCTGCACGGAGTTTCCGAAGTTTCAGTTCACAGACAAACACATTTGCAACGTTCGATCCCTTGCATTTTCAGGTGAAAGTAGCCGTCATTAATATAAATTCACTACACTGAAACCAGAAAAAAGAAAGATCAATAAATTGACCTGCTCTTGTTATTCTCATTCACAGCTTATATATATGGACCGCTTACTGCACGAGAGGTCACATGTTGAACACCTAAAGAACTAGTACAATAAATTTGTCTCATCCGAGCTATAAATTGCGCGATGATATATAATAGTATTGAATTTACTGGGCGAAAAAACGATCTCCATGTGCTATATATGCTTTGATCTACTTGCTGCATTTTGATCTGGCAAATAACCCAGGTCACAGTGTTCCATTGACTGAAACTGCATAGCCTATATATTGCCCATGTGTGCCTTCCTCCTATGCATCATATTTGCAGATGTTCTCGAATCCCATGTACTCATGTCGCTTAATCTCGCCAATCCAGTTGGAGATACCGATTCCACCTACAGATTACACAAGGTTGTATAATAATGATATAGGTGTTGAAATCGTCGAATATGATTGTCTGCGGTGAGGGGCAGAAAATAAGTACCTAGAAGGAATGTACTGATGAAGATCATGATGGACAATGTGAAAATAATGATCGATGCCCGCCCTAACCAATTGATCACCTTCCTTACCATTCGCTGGCCGACAATCGCAGAAAAGAAGGCCACAATGGTCAAGTAAAGAGCTGCAAATGTTTCAAAGATTAAATGACAGGTGGTTGGCATCACATGAGAGAATGTGTGTGTGTGTGTGTGTGTGAGAGAGAGAGAGAGAGAGATTACCATATGGCACAGGGAACCGGTCCAAGAAGTAGTATTCAACAGCAGACATGGAAGACGAGAACATCATTGAGAAGGTGGCAGTGGCACTTGCGACCTATGATAGTTTTGGTACAGAGGTAAAAATAAATGGCAACAAAATTCAACCGTTATAAAACAAGTAATATTATAATTGTCTAAAAAAGAGTAAAATACATAGGCCATACATAAAATTTGAAAAATGCATAGGCCCTAATCTTGTTCAATGTACCACCATAAAGTGCAAAAGTGCCACGACACACATCCAAGAGAATCGAGAAGTGGGACGAGGTGTGGTGTGGCCGTGATGTGAGAGAGGAGGAATCGAGGGGAGCTGCGAAGAGCTAGGCCACACCTGCTCCAGGGAAATAGAGGAAGACAAGTAAGAGTGTGGGCCAGACCAAGAGGGGGAAGAAAATGAAAGAGCAGGCTAGGCCCAGTTGCACAATATTTCTTATGAATTTCCAGGGAATTGAATGGGAATAATATTTGAATGTGTGGATTGAGTTTTGAATCCAAATCTGATATTTCAAATTAATAAATTGTTAGAAATTCAAGGGGAGGATTTGGATTTTTAATGGGATTTGAATTTTGCATTTTAGATCTATTTTGCATTGTTAGAAATTAATAAATTTGTTGGAAGGAAAGGAAGTGAACTCAGAAATTGAATTCAAATTTGATAATTGAATTGATGGAATATTTGGGAATTCTAGGAAGATATTTCAGGAGGTTTTCGAATATTTGGACCTAAAGTTTGAATTTTGGAATTTGAAGAGGAACCTTGTAGAGATGAAATTTTGAATTAAATTTCATAGGGAGCCGAATTCAAATGTGAGATTAAATTTTGAGAGAATTTTGGGAATTTCACAAAATATTTGAACAGAATTGAAATTTTGGGTACAAGTAGATCTGGATCTTGCATCCGAAAGGGGGGATTTTTTTTTTATGGAAATTCAATTGAGTTCTCGAGAAGATAATGAAGGAAAGGAATTAAAAAAAACTTCCAACATTTATCTTCAGTTTTTGTGGCAGGAATGGAAAAGAAATTTTGAAGGGAGAAGTTGGAATGGGGACTCAACTCAAATTCCAGATACAAATTTATGGTAATTAGAGGTGGTGTAGAGGAATTTATGGAGGAACGATATTTGAAGGCGGTAGCATCATGTGTGGGATTTGTGGACACGAGATTGGAGGTTATCTCGAAAGGAATTTGTATCAGAGGTCCCAGGAATTTTGGAATTTGTGATTTTTGGGACATGTTTTTAATGCCAAGGGATCAAAATGAGATATTTGGCACGACTCTCTGCACAGCACTAAGATGGGGACCACTTTTCGCAATTAGGTTTCTACAAATTCTTTAACAATGAAAATCGAGCATTACAGGTTACCTGTGGTGGGGCTCCAAGATCCAAGAACATGGGTCCAAGGATTGAGCCGCCGCCAACACCAAGCAGACCGGCAACAACACCAGCAGTTATTCCAAAAAAGCAGTACATGAGAAGCTGGTGGAATTTTAGATTGGTTTGCTCATTTCCATTTGATGATATGACCCTCCTCCCCTGCATCAATCCTAATCCTTCATACATGGTCACCCCAACAGACACCGGAATCTGCATTTATAAAAGGAAAAGGACATCATAACAATTAGTTACGTTACATATGTTATGATTACTAGCAAAATGCCCATGCTTTGCTATGGATAAGAAAAAAAATATTTTTTTTATCAAGTATGTTAGTATCACTTGTTTGCTTATTTAAATATATGGTATTCACTTGTTTGAAACAAATATTGGACTATTCCATAATATCAGAAAGGACCAGGGGGCAATTTGTAAAAACTGCAAAAGCAGTGGTGGGGTGGCAGATTCACTGCCACCACTACTAGAGCCTTTTAAAGGAAGTATAGATATATGACAGTTTTAAGCAATAGTAAGAAATACAATATAGCCTGGATGGTATATAAAGTGAATGTAGGTAAGTTCTAATGAAAGACACTTTTGAGAAAATAATAAGAATGAACCACAAGGTTTTACAGCCTGCAAAAAGTTGTTGTAGGAGTGGACCATGCTGATTCTTCTTAAATATCAAGTTTTATATCTTCTATTCTGACAAATATTTTCATAAAACTACATCAGCTATGAATCTATGGTTGAAATTCGAGGTAAGATATTAAAAAATACCTGCAATAAGTTCAAAACCCAGTACCATGTGGAGCAAGTTGGCATGTAATTCTGCAAACATGAAAAATAACAAAAGTTGGATGAGTCGATGTTACTGTCAATGTTACAGTATTTCTGTTTCTGGGAATGTGATATCTTTCTTCGCAGTATATTTGCAGAATTTATATAAGGTTAGTTCGAGAAAAAAATTATATAAGGTTAGGCTAATTCCGTATGGGAAGCACACAAGCCAACAAGATGATCACTGCAAGGTAGGAAGAACTTTTAGATAATGGAAGTGGTAACTAACAAGGTAGGAAGAATTGAAGTATCTATATTTACAGAAACAAGCTGATCAGCCCAAACTAGAAAGTTAAATATATGCTCACCTTAGTGACTTGGAGCACAAGGAATGCTATCCAAACAAAGGCAAGAAGTCCAAACTCCTTCCAGTAAACATTTTGCAAAATAGATACCTGCAGCATCAGGCAAGCTTTAATCTTGAAGTCCTTCATATGATTGTAACCAACTCAATGGAAGATAAAGTTCATTATTTTGTATTACCGCTTCATCTGAAGTGGTTTTTGACTCAGCTGCGGCATCCGGTCCTGTGGGCATCGGTCTATACTCCACTTCTTCACCTGATAAATTAAGAAGATATGAGCAACAACCTCTACACATTTCATGAAAAAAAAATGTATTTTTGTTTCGTACTCACTTGTTTGCTCTGATCGCTTTGCTGCCTCCTGATATGAGTGGGACCAAAAGAAGATTTATATTGGCATATTTGTAATATGAATGAAAGAAAGGGATTTGACACAAGCACCCTAGGGTAGTGCAGCTTCAAGATTGGAATGCTGCCATGTTGGATGATAACTGATAATGTACAGAATGAAACAGAAACAGAACATTACCCTTTTGATTATTGTCTCTTTCTTCCATGTCTCAATACCCTTCAGAAAAGCTTTAGTTGAAGTGCCTACAGTTTAGTTTGGACATGTAAACTGAAGTCAACAACACCAGGCAATAGATTAAGCGATCGTTTGCAGCTTCAGGAAGCATGGGAGCACCTAGGAAAAGGATGATCAAGAGGACTGTGACTAGCCAATCAGGGAATATCACATTGAAAATAACACCGATGCTGATTCCTAGCATAAGCATCGGCTGGATAAGCAGGGCTAGATCATAGTCAATCACTGGCATGTCCAAAGTTGGGTGTTTCTGCTTAAGATTGCAGTACACAGTTGACACTGCTGCCCCCATTATCATACCTGTTCGAAAGAACAGAATATCATAATTAGATACATGAACCTAAGAGGCCTTCAACAAAAACATTTGTCACGGTGTTTCTACTCTCAATTTCTCATTAAGTCATTACTGAAAAATAAGAAAACGTACCATTATGTCATAAAGGATAAGATCAATTTGGAAGTGTGTTTTTGTATGTTAAACGTGAGGAGGTTCGAAAATTTTATGCTCCTTAAGTCCTTATAAAGTTTTCATTAGATATATATCTCACATGACAAATTGTAAAATGCTTATATGCGCACAAGTGCCAAGTACTGAACTGCACTTGTTTACAGCTGACACTTTTAGTGCAGGAGCATTACACATCAATCTGCCATGTTTAGATCTGACACTGATATTTGAATATTCTCTAAATCTTTTAAACATCTATTTTCAGATGTAGACCGTTCTTCTAGAGAATGGATTGCCAGCTACTTTGTGAATATTTCAACTTAATATGCGGTGTGTCTGTCATATGTATGGTCCAATATAATGCTAATAAGACAATTATGTATAAATAAGATTCTGGCAACAAGAAAGTATGGATCTATTCAACATTTACAATTCTCAAAACTGAATATATATGGAAGTGGGTAATAGCAAATCATAGAATTCAGAGATGTATATGGTGAGCCATCAGTGATGTAAAAAGATGCTAAAAATACAATATCAGTGTGTTGAATAAGTATGAGACAGTTGTAAATATGAAACCAACGATTCAAAAAATGAAATAGATACATGTGGATTCATATGACTGATTCAGAATGGATACCTACTCATATTGAGAGCCGTAGGTAGGACAGACTAAAATTATATAGAACCGTTTTGTAGACACATTACGTCCACCATTATTGTAGCAGGATACATCTTTGTAAACATTAACACAAGGTCCTCTTTTTCAACGTTTCACTTAATTTTTTGTTTTGAAAGGCGGTTCAACGGCACCAAAAAGGGACAGGCATGTGCCTCCATGGCTGACTATTTGGAGTGCGGCCCATGCCATAGACACGTGACCAAATCAACAAAAAATAATTTTAGGAAAGGCACAACCTAGCAAATGCACAAAAATCGTCATTTTACTAGAAGACATATTACTGCTCTGGCAGCACTGCTGATTATGAAACTGAAGGACAAACATGGGTGCTGGTTTCAGATAATTCATAAAAGCACCGATGAAGTGCTGGTAAAATCAAGAACTAAACCTCACATTTTGATATCGCCACTGATGACTTTGCGTCAAAACCAATGATCAAGGTCAGCATCGGCACAAAGAACCCACCGCCACCTACACCGCCTATGCTCCCAAACGCTGCTCCAATGAATCCGACGAATGTCCCCAGCACAATTCGCCATCCAAATTCCATTGGCTGCAAAACAAATTGGTCCGTGTAATTCACCAAATTAGCAGCATATCTATACAAAGATTAGTGGATTACCAGCTGGTTCACATACCAAAAATGAAGAGCGGTATGGAGTAAAGCCAAAAAATTAAGAAATCTTGATGAAAAGGTTCAGTGTTCTACGTATTAGAACTGTAGTTTTCAGTAAGCCAACAACTGAAGGTAAGAACACTCCATTCAGTGAGACATTCTAATTCGATCAAGTGTTATAGGATAAATTGGTAGTAATGGAGTCCTAAGCAACCAGTAGAAAAACTAAAAAATTTCAATGTTCAAAACAAAGTCTCACTCCAGTGAACAATCAAACAGACACTAAGGCACCACAGCTCTCTGTAAACAGGAATATTTACAACAAAATAAAAAGGAACTAAATTGAACGGGGCAAAAGGGCAAATTGATACGACTCAAAACCAACACAAGAGTAGGCTTAATCTGTAGACATTACCGGCCACGCGTGGTGGTAAGAGTTTTCGTCGCTCTGCCACAGCAAGTTGGCCACCTTTTGCAGGTAGCTCACTTCCTCCGGCCGCCCGGCCGCGGCGCCGGCGAACGAGAGCCCCCTGTCGGTTGCGGCGACGGCGGCCGTCGCGGCGCAGGCTGGTAGGCCGAGCGCGGCGGCGGCGACGGCATGCCATTTCATCCTCATTTCTTGGACGGACACCACCCTTAGAATTCCAAACAATAAAATAAATAAAGATGAAATCTTTGAGCTTCTTTTGTGCCCCGGAAACTTACGGAGATAGTGCGAGTTCGTGGATTAATCCTGGGTTGAGGTGCAGCAGAGCAGCGAGACGGAGGCAAGAAGCGCAGGAAACGCGAGCGAGGAGGTTGGAGAGCGTTGGTATTGAGCCGGCGGGTGGTGGGTAGAGACACTAGAGAGAGGAATTAACCAAGATTTACAGCAGTGTATACTTATCTTCGCAATTCAAAAATTACAAATTAACCAAGATTTGGTTTTATGCTTGCCTTTAGTATAACCTTTTTCTTATAAGTTTTAATATTAGAGTAGAACTTTTAGTTCAATGTTTGAAGAACCGGTTTATCCCTTTTTACAAAACCAGTATCATATCCGTGCGTTACAATGAGACAGTGGTTTTATATGTTTTTTGGTGATTTTAAGGAGAGTGATTTGTTTTTTTTTGTTTTTAGATAGGATGGTTTTTTACGTGAGTAAGTAGGTGGTTAAGAAGGGGAGAAGGATGATTTTGTTTTTATAGCAACAGAGACAAGAGACAATTATATATTTATCATTTCATATATACTTTAATTGTAAAAATACCACCGGATTTTTTTTCTAATTGCTCTTATACTACTGAATCGAGCGTGAGTTCTTGGAATTGTTTTAACAAATGACAAAAAATAATGGGATTGTTGGATTGAAAAAACCAGCGACTTGATAAATAAATGTTAAATAGATGCTCCCAGTTTAGGGAGTGGAAAGTTTTACAGTTAGGCTCTGAGAAAAGAAAACGATAGGGCCAGATCACCAGTCCTAATTAAGATGGATCATATCAATCCATCTGCAGATCGATCCTGATTGCTTGGTAGATGGACGAACACCAACGGCACATTAGTTGCTCTCAATAGCTAGTTTCGGTTGATCTCGACCTGCATTCTTCGATCCGTTTGATCCCGACTCTTCCACGCATGCGTATACATGAAGCAGGATATATTACACATGTATATACGTGGCCCCTACTGGTCCGTTAATTATAACATTAAAGAATTAGCATGATTAGCACGGTGGTTACTAAAACTATCCCTATGGAGACCATGGACCTCGGTACCTCATGAGAAGTATTTGAACCACTTAGACAGAGAATGGGTCTAGCCTTGTAATTAGGGATACAATAGGACTCGGTATACATAATCTTGTACGACAAGGAAATGATATGGTCCTAATCGGACATGCTGTATTCCTAGAATGAAATTCTTTGGTTGGAGTTCGACTCGGATTCTGTCTCCCGATATATAAGGGGAGGCAGGGCGCCCCCTGAGGGCAGAAGGAGAAGATAACGCAATCTCATCAGAGAAACCTCAAAGGCAATACACCACAACTGGACGTAGGGTATTACCTTATCTCGAGAGCTTGAATCAGTATAAATTGTTTTATGTTTCTTTGTAATCCATCAAGTTTAGGTCTCACGAGAAGTCCCATATTCTTATTGCCGATACAAAACATTGACAGTTGGTGCGCTAGGTAGGAGCATCGGCGAGATCATCTTTCACAAGCTTGATGGATCCAATCACTGGAGTCGACGGCATCAACTTTTCCCCTGGGCAAACAATCACCTTCGAGAGTCTCAACTTCATTGCTGACAAATTCGGCAACCTCATCCTGTCCGACTCGGACTCGATCCGATCGGCTAGAGACCAAGCCGACTCCGTGCCGGTTGGCCCATGTAATGCTGCAGCGATCTTCAACATGCCCGAGTTTAGGGACAACTCTTTCTTTCGGTGTTCGACTCGGACTCGGACTTGAGCTGGTCAAGATCGGGCTAAGAAAGAAGTCAAGATTGGAACAGTAGAATCATTCTCTATGCCAACCCTTAAGGGAAGTTTTCAAAGGAACATGAAGATAGATCTTTTTCATTTCGTTCTTGAGTTGGAGACCAGCTCCTCCAATCACTTGGACTTTATTTTTGATGGCTAGGGTTTGATATGGAACAAATATCGGAAGAGATTAAAATGGAGCTTCACTCCTAGAAAAACTTCGTACAATGTGACGAAGATGGAGATTTGTAGGATAGAGTTGGGATTCAAATTTACCAACTCTAATTGATAGAAGGACAGAAGTTAGTGGAAGAAATCCAAAGAGGAAAGGGCAAGACCACGATGAAAGAAAGAGGTGAAGGCGACTGCCTCACCAGATCGGAGCGCCGGCATAGATTCCCCTTCGGCGATGCGCCAATGGATAACTTCTTGTTGCTGCAACATTAGTTATTTCTCCAAGTACTTCAGCTTCGTCGAACCACAGTCCGAAACCAGCCAAGCTTCCGCAGACATCTCCGGGATCTTGAGCGAAACTCTTGGCATTACTGGGAGTGAGAAGATTTGGGGGAAATGCTATTAAAGGCTTGGGATAGATGTGGCGGAGCGGAATCACGCGAGTTTCGAGTGGGAGACGCTGGCTATAGCAAACCCTAGCGAGACAGCGCGAAATTTCGACGCGGAAGTTGGAAGACGAAACGATTGGCGGATTGGAGAAGATGAGGGAATCTTTTCTCTTTCTCCCTGGTTTTATAGAGCCTGTGCTGATAAGTGGGCTTAGGCTAGCTGATTCGGTACTAGGTCACAAGATATGAGTTTCTAAATGGCATGCCTATAGAGCCAACTGCTGGTTGTGTTAAAATCACAGTGCAGATGCTATTTACAGAAACCGATTAAATATTCAGATATGCTTCGTGAAAGCCTAATTGCTGGACACATGTGTTTAGATATCTGCATTATTTGTCAGGTATTGAGGATACATCCTTATAAGGATCGACAGCTTGTCTCCATGAAAATTGGGGATGCAGGTATCTCTCAAGTACACCTGACCACACATTGGGTTAAAATCCAAGAAGTGGTACTCGGGTTACATACTTAGCCACTAATTGCCATGAGCAAAAATTATACCAGCTGACATGATACTGAAGAGTCTACATATCGTGTAGTATACTACTCGGGAAAGACTACAAGGTTAAAGATCTTTGACTTTATGTTTAATTATTTCACAATTAAGCATAAAGTCGGGGGCTACACCTAATAGGTACGCCTATTCGGTGCATGCTATTCATATTTTTCTATGAAGTCCTTCATATCCTCGTGGCTAGCTGACATGAAGCAGGACTTGGGAGAAGAAGCACTCGGATAAAGAGTACTCGGGAGCAATGCACTCGGGAATTCTTCACCGTGGAGGATGAGCACTCGGCATCAGCTGTGACTCAACTATGAAGGTCTCAGGGGCTGCTGTGGAGGCCATGGGCCCCGAGTACCTCATGAGAAGCATTTGAGCCATTCGGACAGAGGATGGGTCTAGCCTTGTAATTAGGGATACAATAGGACTCGGCATACATAACCTTGTACGACAAGGAAAGGATATAGTCCTAGTCGAATATGTTGTATTCGTAGAAGGAAATCCTTTGGTCGGAGTCCGACTGGGATTCCTACTCTGTAACCCTGTTCCCTGGTATATAAGGGGAGGTAGGGCGCCTTTTGAGGGCAGAAGAAGAAGATAGCGCAATCTCATCAGAGAAACCTCAAAGGCAATACACCACAACTGGACATAAGGTATTGCCTCATCTCATGGGTCTGAACCAGTATAAATTATTTTGTGTTCCTTTGCAATCCATCAAGTTTAGGTCTCACGAGTTGCCCCATATTCTTATTGCCGATACAAAACATCGACAATCCCTTACTACGAATTCCGATTGAATTCTCGGGCAGTAGCCCCGCCATGTGGCGAGACGTGATTCCAGGAATCCTCCACAACCGTCGACGGTGAGAGATCGCTGTGGTAGACCTCACCGTAATATATAAAGTTTGAGAGACTTTTTTTGCAAAAGCGCTCAATCCCTACCACCCATCCTCCTCCTCTCTCACATCGTCGCCACACCGCACGGCGAGCAGCAGCGCCACCTAGCGGGAAGATGGAGAAGGGGAGGGGAAGGGAGGAGCAGTGGCGACAGTGCTCGGCGAGGGGACGCCAAAGATGGACATCATCCACTCGCTCTACATGGCTGCGATCACAGCCCACTAGGGCCATCAACATCCTCCTTGACTTTCCCCCGGGCCACCGCTGCTACCGTTGCCTTCGCCTCGGCAGGCAAGCCCACCAAATTCCCCTACCACCGAATCGACCCCACCAACCAAAACCCCTGCCCAGTCCAAGCTGGCGGCAGAGAAACCTAGGCCTAGTTTCGTGCCCAAGCCCACCAATAGCGGTGGCAACAGCACGTGCGTATGTACATTTGCCAGCCCACCCACCTCCTCGTCTCCCTCATCTGCAAAGCCACCGCCACGCCGATTCCCCCTTCCTACTCCTCGTCACCAATGCGTTCTGCGCCCACATAGCCAAGTATTACTCACTCATGCACTTCATCTCCACTACTGGAGAACCAGCAACCAATTGGACCTAGAAGCACGATGAGAGGTACTTCCACTACTTGTTGGGGATGCAAGCCGTGGTGATGGAGCTTGGCATCTGCGACGAGGTGAGCCTATTCGGCTTCGGCAAGTCACCCGGTGCCAAGCACCACTACCAACCACACCAACCAGAGGAAGGAGCTGGACCTGCGCGACTACGAGGCAGAGTACGACTTCTACGGTGACCTCCAGGTGCGGCCAGAGGAGGTGCCCTTCCTCGACGAGGCCCACGGCTCCACGGTGCAACCGGTAAGGTGACACCGATGTGTATGTGTAGTTGCTGCTGCTGAATTTGTTGTAAAATTGAAGCTTTAATTTCATATTTGATACGTATATCTATAGACCACCCACCCTTTAGAATTGTAAATCATAGGGAATTGTAAGGACAAATGTCGCTCAATTTTGCGGTCAATTTATTAGAACCATTGCAATTTCGTTGCAGCAGTGTCTCTTTGTTCATGGAATTGCTTATTGATTGTGAACATTTTTAACAGATTTTTTGCACTGGCACGTTGCCGCCGGGGATGCCATCACTTTTTTGTTCCCCAACGGCTAGCTTCAAAGCTAGACTCCGTGGTAGCCCCCAATCAGAGCGCGTTTGTGAAGGGTCATTGCATTCATGACCACTTCATGCTAGTGAAATAGTCAGCACGAAAGCTCCATTTGGGGCGTGAGCCGGCAGTCCTTTAGAAGCTGGACATAGCCGCTTTAGTTCCTCCTCAAGATTCTCGTGCACAAAGGATTTGGTCGCCAATGGAGGGAGTGGATTTCCATTCTGCTCCGCACCTCCAACACAAAAGTCCTGCTCAACAGTCGCTAGGGCAACAAATCTGCCATGCCCATAGAGTCCGGCTGGGAGACCCCCGTCCCTGATATTGTTTGTCATCGTGATGGATGTTCTCAACTCAATGTTTGTCAAGGCGGAAGAAGAGGGGCTGCTGCAACCTCTGCCCATCCCGTCCCGACTCTGCCTGTACGCGGACAACATTGTGGTGTTCCTTCGAGCTTCAACTCAGGATCTGAAGGTAGCAAAAGAAATCCTTAATATGTTCAGGGAGGCTTTGGGATTGTGAACGAATTACAACAAATGCTCTGCAATCCCGATCAAGTGCCAGTAGGACACCATCAACCTCATTCTCGAAGAGCTTCTGTGTCCAATAGCAGCCTTCCTCTACAAGTACTTTGGTCTACCTCCTCTCTCGATAGGCAGAACAAGCAAAGCCAACCTGCAACCATTGGTTGATCAAGTGGCACAAAAGCTGCTGGGCTGGAAACCAGGACAACTTGTCACGGTAGGTCGCCTAACCTTGGTTAAATCAGTGCTAAGCTCTATTCCGATCTATCTCCTCATTGCCATCAACCCTTCGAAGTGGGTGATCAAGGGCATCGACAAGATAAGGCGTGGTTTCCTATGGAAAGGAAGTCCGGACACAATAGGGGGGCATTGCCGCTTGGCATGGTAGAAAGTCTACGCGCCAAAGAAATACGGTGGGTTGGTATCGATGTTTTGTATCAGCAATAATAATATGGAGCTACTCGTGAGACCTAAACTTGATGGATTTCAAAGGAACACGAAACGAGTTTATCCTGATTCAGGCCCTCAAGGTGAGGTAATACCCTACTTCTAACTATTGTGTATGGCCTTTGAGATTTCTCTGATGAGATTGTGGTGTTTTCTCTGGTGAGATCGTTCTGCCCCTGGGGCTCCTTGCCTCTCCTTATATACTGAGGAGGCAAGGTTATATGGTAGGAATCCCAGTCGGATTTGACCAAGAGATTTCCTTCTAAGAGTACAATGTACCCAGCTAAGACTATTCCCTTTCCCTTGTCGTGCAAGGTTACCTATGCCGAGTTCTATTATATCCCCAAGTATAGGACTAGACCCATCCTCTATCCAAGTGGCCACAAAACTTCCCATGAGGTACCCAGAGCCCATGGCCTTCACAGTAGCCCCTGACATCTTCATAGTTGAGTCACAGCTGGTGTCGAGTGCTCATCCTCCTTGGTGAAGATTTTCCGAGTGCCTTGCTCCCGAGTACCCACTGTCCGAGTACCTCTTCTCTAAGTCCTACTTCATATCAGCTGGCAACAAGGCTATGATGGCTTCATAGAAAAAATAAATAGTATGCAACGAATAGGTGCACCTATTAGGTGTAGCCCTGACTTTGTGCTTAATTGTGAAATAATTAAATATAAAGTCAAAGATCTTTAATCTTTTAAGTCTTTCCCGAGTGATATATTCCTCAGAAATTGGACTCTTCAGCATCATATCTGCTAGAAAAATTTTGGTCAATAGCATTTTGGCTAAGCATGTAAACCGAGTACCACTTCATGGATTTTAACCCAATATACGGTGAGCTGTTCTTGAGAGATACCTATATCTCCAATTTTAATGGAGATTAGCTATTAATACTTATAAGGATATATCATTAATACCTGGTAAATAATTCAGATATCTGAATACATGTGTCTAACAATTAGGCTTAACATGAAGCATATCTGATTATTTTAATCAATCCCTATAAAATAACATATGCACTGTGATTTTAACATAGTCAGCTGTCGACCCAATAGGACATGTTATTTAGGAACTCATATCTTATGGTCCATTACTGAGCAAGCCGACCCAAACCAGCTTACCCAGCGCAGGCCTATAAAGCGGCGGGAGAGAGAAAAGATTCCCCTTTCGCCCCCAAATCACCAAACGCTTCAGCTCCCGCACACGCGCCAAACTTCACGCTTTCCGCTCCATCTAGGGTTTCCTGTAGCTCGAGCTCTCCTCCAAAAATCCACAGGGATCTCCTCCCCCACATCGATTCCCGTTGTCCAAAAGCTCTTCCTCACAATCTTACATTGCGACAATGCCAAGAGTGCCATTTGACATCCCCGCCATGCCGTCTGGGTCATGGCCAATGTCCGACACTTGTGCGATGAAGCTTGCTCTTTTGGAGAGGAAGAAGTGCCTCCAATCGAAGGAACTCATCAACTGGCGCCCGGCCGCCGGTGAGTCGATCCCCTCTCTAGGTTCACACGATCTCATGGTTTTTGCTTCTTTTTTCAACCATGGATTCACTCTTCCCACTTCCGATTTCCTCCGCGGTCTCCTTGATTACTACAAGATCGAGCTCTTCCACCTCAACCCCAACTCCATTCTTCAAATCTCCATCTTCATAACTCTCTGCGAAGCTTTCTTGGGGATTGATCCTCATTTCAACCTCTTTCGCTTCCTGTTCCACGTCAAGCCATAGCCCTCCAAGTCCAAGTTCTAGGTGATAGGGGGAGCAGGCCTTCAACTTCGCAATGAGATGAAGAAGGCCTAGTTGCATGTTACCCTAAAGACCTCACTGAAAGGGTGGCATCAGGAGTGGTTTTATTGCTCCAATATTGAGCCCTCCTTGCTGCCCTTTTCCAAAAATCCTCCCACATTACTGCAGAGCTGGACTACTTTGCCATCGCAGGCGGAGATGGTCCAAGTCTAGTTGCTGCTAGAGAAAATAGACACTCTGAAGAGTAAGGGGCTGACTGGGCCCTGGGTGGCCAGGACCTTCCAGAATCGTCGAATTCGACCTCTAAAAGCCAGGATTCACCTTGGTTATGATTACGAGGGGAAGAAGGATCCAACTCGGGAGTGCACCGACTTTGTCAATAAGGACGTTGTCACCAACACCTTGCTTGGCTACTTTATCAATGGAGTCGTCGAGACTCTAGATGCCGAGAGAGCCCCCCAAGCCATACTGCCAAGGTAGGCCCCGGCCGGCGGTAATATCTCATTTCCTCATCAACTCCGATGCTTGTCTGTGATATGTAGTATGAACATCATCCAATTAAACTTTCCTTGATGCATGATGCTTGCAGGAATTTGCCGAGTTCGCCTCTAACCCACTCGGCCAGCTGGCCAGTGAGTCTAGAAAGCGGCCGGCCAACCCCTCTTCAGTCCAACCCGGCCCCTTGGGGCTAGGAAGCGACTAATGATGGACCAGGCCAAGAAGAAGGACATGCCGTGTAAGGCATCAGGCGGTCATATCCCTGGACTAGCCAGCCCCAGGACCATATCGCCGACTACCTCTTCGCCCCAGTCGACCGCACCTAGTGCGATGCCGACTGGGCCAGGTTCTGTACCACCTCCTGCCGCGCCCACGAGCTCGACAACTGGCAGTACACCACCGCCAAGTAGGCCTTCGAGCCCCTCGCTGACTACCTCCACCCCTAGCGCATAGGGGTGGAGATTTAAGATGTCGATGTTTTGTATCAGTAATAAGAATATGGGGCTACTCGTGACACCTAAACTTGATGGATTGCAAAGGAACACGAAACAATTTATACTGGTTCAGGCACTTGAGATGAGGTAATATCCTACGTCCAGTTATGATGTATTGCCTTTGAGGTTGTATGATTTTGATCTTGGTGATCTTTGTGATCCTGCCCTCAGGGGGCGCCCTGCCTCCCTTATATACCGGGGGACAGGGTTACAAAGTAGGAATCCCAGTCGAACTCCGACCAAGGGATTTCCTTCTAGGAATACAATGTACCGGACTATGACTATATCCTTTCCCTGTCATACAGGATTATGTATGCCGAGTCCTACTGTATCCCTAATTACAAAGTTAGGCCATCCTCTGTCCGAGTGGCCCAAATGCTTCTCATGAGGTACTCGGGGCCCATGGCACCGATAGCAGCCCCTGAGACCTTCATAATTGAGTCACAACTGATGCCGAGTGTTCATCCTCCATGGTGAAGAATTCCCGAGTGCATTACTCCCGAGTACTCTTTGTCCAAGTGCTTCTTCTCCCGAGTCCTGCTTCATGTCAGCTGGCAACGAGGCTATGAAGGGCTTCATAGAAAACTATGAATAGCGTGTGCCGAATAGGCGCACCTATTAGGTGTAGCCCCCGACTTTGTGCTTAATTGTAAAACAATTAAACATAAAGTCAAAGATCTTTAACCTTGTAGTATTTTCTGAGTAGTATACTACTCGGTATGTAGACTCTTTAGCATCATGTCAGCTGGAATAATTTTTGCTCATAGCAATTAGTGGCTAAGCATGTAAGCCGAGTACCACTCCTTGGATTTTAACCCAATACGTGGTCAGGTGTACTTGAGAGATACTTGCATCTCCAATTTTAATGGAGACCAGCTGTCAATCCTTATAAGGATGTATCTTCAATACCTGGTAAATAATGCAGATATATAAACACATGTGTCTAGCAATTAGGCTTTTATAAATCATATCTGATTATTTAATCGGTTCTTGTAAAATAGCACCTGCATCATGATTTTAACGCGGCCAGTGGGCGACCCAATAGGGCATGCTATTTAAGAACTCATATCTTTGGCCTACTACCGAATAAACCGACCTAAACAGACCTACCCAGCGTAGCCCTATAAAATTGGCATGGTTGCTTCAGCGTCGGTAACCGCAATCAGCCAGAAGAATCCTTGTCCGCAAACCTTTCTGACTTACGTTCTAGATACAGCATGATTGCTACAGATGCCCAAGTAGGTATGTGTTGACGCCGAAAATCACCGGCAGTGTCGGGAACGAACCGATGATCTGGTTCAGCGCCTTAAGACACGCGAAGGCCTGGGAGATTTGCTTAACTCCAGTGCAGGTCCTAAAACTTGAGGTTCGTAGGCGTGCCAGTCAATTTGACCTTGCAATTGACAAGGAGATAGAAAATATTAGATCAATGAGCCAATCGGCTAAAAGCCGAATTGGACTTGTATCATCGGCCGATTGCCGATGTGGACTAGAGCACTTATACATCGACTGAAAGCCAATGATAGCATAGATGGATAAAATAAATAAACCATGAGGCTAAGGAACCAATAACAATGTAAATAAATAAACTAGCCAATTACTGATATAACGTGTATCGGCCGGAAAGCCGATAACGGTGTAGCGTGCCAAAAACGTGTTGAACAATGTAATCGGCCTTAACTAATAAAAGATAACCTATCGGCTAGGCACTCCGATAGAACATTCCATAAAACACCCATCGGCTTAACAAGGATAAATCTATCATTATCAATCTAGTAGGTCAAACTTAACTGATGTAGCACAGATTGATAACGATAAAAGAACCTCGATGAGCCGATAGATCTGATGCAATCGTGATGTGATATATGATAACTTATCGGCTATACATCCCGATAAAACGCTTGCATAAAACCGATCAACCTAGCAGGAATAACTTATCACGCAGTTTAGTAGGTCGGACCTAACCGATGCAGCACAAACTGATGATAAGTTACACCCAGTAAGCCGATAAATCTATGCACGCGTGATGTGATATATCTACTCGGCCTATGAGATCAAACCTAACTGATGCAGCCGTAGACAGAACAGATATATCGTGGTAAGCCAGCTACCGTAGGCCGACTAGAATATCGGACCTAACCGATGAAGTCCTAGCCGATATGGTAGTCGGGGTAACGAGATTTACCCTCTCACAGGAGGTCGAACTTAACCGATGCAGCCCGGCTCGAGAAGCAAGAACCCGTTGAAAAGGGTGGCGATGCGCTGAAGTTTGTATTGATCTGTTTGATGATAGTTTACATGGTCCCCGGGCATACGTATTTATACCCCGAGTTGATACAGTCCTGATCGGATACGAAACAGGAGTTTCCTAACTATAAAAGAAAAATTAACAAGCCCTAATCGGACACGAGATCAGGTTTCCTAAAAATTATTAAAACTATCTAATTAATAGATAAGGTAATTAACTGCCATGTCGTGGTCTTCATGATTCCTTCTCAAGCTCGGTCTCTTCCAGATTAGCTTCCATTGGCTGACACAATTTCTTTCCTTAACCGAGTCCGATACGAATCGTACCAAATTTTGGCGTTAACAGTATGTTGCAGGATCTGCTTGCCCTTCTCAGGTGTGACGCAGTGCATGAGAACTCTGGATGCGCTTCGACGATATAGGTTTTCTCTAACTACGATAATGGTTTTGCTCCGTCGTTTGATTTACTTGACTTCATTGTAATCTTTAGGAATTTCGTCTTCTAGTGGAAATCGAACGATTAGAGTCTCCCAGTCTTGAAAAATAATAAGCACCTCTGTAGATTCCGGATTTGATGCTGCTCCCGACTAAAAGCTCTAGTAGTGGCTTGTTGCCATGTTTTTGCCAGATATGTACCTGAACGCTGTGCTAGCGTAGGATTCAGCTGGCGGCCCTCTTGGGGCATACCCAACCTGATAAAATTATAGCCGAATAAGGTACCCGAACCTTGCATTAGCATAGGATTCGGCTGGCGACCCTCATAGGGCGTACCCTACCCAACAGAGTTATGACCAAATAAGGTACCCGAATCTTGCATCAGCATAGGATTCGGCTGGTGACCCTTATGGGGCGTACCCTACCCAGCAGAGTGGTACCCGAGCTCTGACTGGTGCCGAAGGTCGGTTATTAGCCGAATAAGGTACCCGAACCTCACATTAGCATAGGATTCGGCTAGCGACCCTCATGAGGCATACCTTACCCAGCAGAGTTGTGACCCAATAAGGTACCCGAACCTAGCATTAGTATAGGATTCGGCTGGCGACCCTCATAGGGCGTACCCTACCCAGCCAAGTGGTACCTGAGCCCCAACTGGTGCCAGAGGTCGGTTATTAGCCCACATGGAGCGTACCAAAGTAAAGGTGGCATTCGAGTCTCGACTGGCGTGAGTACTCGGACAATAGCCCTCGTGGAGCATTCCAAGTAATTATTGAAGCGTTGCACTCCAAGTGTATCATGGCAAACTAGTCCAGCCCCCGAGCATAGGAGATAGGCTCGTAGCCCTAAGTTCCTGTTACGCGTATCCGAAACTGGCCCTGCATTATAAACATATCGGATGAGTAGCATCTGATGAAGAAAACAATCACTCAAAGAAAATTTATGTATTTTACAATAAATGTAAATATGTGTTTCTCCTCTTATTGATATTAATTTCCCCAAGTAGTTGACCCATTACGTTTAAACACTCTGCCCGACTAGTCATAGCCCCCTAGCGTCGGGAGTCGGCTCATGGCTCTTTCCCAGACACGCGTTTTCGGTGACTTGAGTTCGTCTTTCATGGAGTAAAGCTTCACGGATTGAAATTTATGCTACTCGAGTACTTTTACAATCATTAAGAGCAGAAATAAAAAATGCGCAGTATGTACACCTATTAGGTGTAAGCGGCTACGGCATTGGCAAGGCTAAGTGTGGAATTGACGATCTCAGCCCCTTAGATCCAACCCCGACTGGCACTAAGCCGTATCCGAGTCAAACCATAGAGAAGTGAGTTGCCTCCTGGCCCATTTAGATGAGAATATCATATAAAGGAAAAAATATTTATCAGAAAGCGACTTAGCTATTCGGTATTGCACAAGTTGGGAGTGGGGATGCCATCCTTGCATTTAAGCTTTTGAGCCCCCGAGCATGTCACTTATCGTTCTGATAATCTTCAGTTATAGGAGGTCGGAGACGTTTGTGACCGACTGCCACAATGAAGTCATCCGACTTGCATTTGCGGTTCCTAGCCTTAGTCGGGGCTGCGTCATCAGTGTCCTTCCATTCCTTCTGGCAGGGTGCCTTTTTGTCATTGAGGGCCTTAGCAACAGCGTCGGCCGAGTCGGCGTATTTGTTCGCCATGTCGAATAGAGGTTTGACACAATTTGGAGGTTTCCAAGTGAACTTGGCAATGAATGGGCCATCTTTGACTCCCTTGCGGAAGGCAGCGATGACGACTTTGTCCTTGATCATTGGGATCGAATTCCGCTTCTCAGAAAACCTTTTGATGAACTCGCGAAGAGACTCATTCTTCCTTTGGTGCAACTGATAGAGATCGTGCTCGGAAGATGGCATCTCGTAAGTTCCTTGGAAGTTGGCGATAAAGAGTTCTCGGAGTTCTCCCCAGGAGCCGATTGACCTCTTTAGGAGTCCTGTTAGCCATGTCCTCGCCAAGTCGACTAGAGCGACTGGGAGGTAGTTAGCCATGGCCTTGTGATCTCCTCCAGCTGCTCGGATCACCAGAGTGTAGACCGTGAGTCAGGACTTGGGATTGGTCTTCCCGTCGTACTTCTCGATTCTAGTCGACCTGTTGCAGCTCCTGGGTGAAGGCCGGTACTCTTTCATCTGCATGAGGACTCCGGCTCCGACTATGGCGGTGAAACCACTCGTGGTGGAGGCCAAAGCGCTCGTTCTCATCTTCCAGTCGGCGACGCTCATCATCCTTGCGTTCACGGCGCCGTGCATTGATGTCTTGCTGGAGATCACGTCGTAGTCGGCCTCAGAGATCCTGGTTGTCCCGACGGTCGTTTTGATGTCGACGCCGCCAGTCATTGTTGGGGTTGCCGAGTGACGTCTGGCGTGACTCCGTGTGCAGCTGACTAGGGCCGGCCGCTCGGCGTCGCGTTGAGGCAGATGAGATCGCCGTTGGAGAAGCTGACTTGTTAGTTGGTATGAGTGTGTCACTCGACTGTTGACGTTGCTGGCATGCAGTAGCGGTGATCATGGCTTTAATCCTTGCTATCGTCGAGGTGGCCTAGTGATCAGGCCCAAATTGTAGTGTATCCAGTAGAGTTGCAGTGGCCACAACATTCTGTTGAGGAGTTACGAAAACGTTGTGGTCGCCGACTCGGGTCTGGAGGATATCTTGTTGAGCAGTCCGCTCAGCTTTGTGCAAATCATCGTTGCAGGCATCACGCTTGGCCTGTAAGCGTCTTGTGTCTTCCTCCTGTTGTTCTCATAGTCGGCTGGCTTCCTCCTCTTGTTGTTCTCGTAGTAGGCGTGCCTCCTGAGTGGGAGTTGAACCTTTGGATATCATAAAGACTTCACGTGGCGGAGAGAAGCTTGCCGAATTGCTGTCCGACTTAGAGTCATAGTCCGACTGAGAGTCGGAGTCGGAATAGTTGAGGGGGGGGTGATTACAACTCCGACCTCCCTATATCCGATCTCGAGCGGCTCTGGGCCGTATCTAAGTCGAACTCCAGGGGATCGAGTTTGCTGCATCGGATGTTGATTGAAGATATCCTCGGTGTTGCTGGGTCCGAATGGGAGATTGACGATCTCTTCCTTTCTTAGCCCGATCTTGGCCGGCTTGAGGCCAAGTCCAAGTTGAACACCGAAAGAAAGAGTTGTCCTGAGACCCGGGCATATTGAAGATCACCGCAGCATGTCGCCGAAAATTGCTGTAGCGTTGAGTAGGCCAACCGGCGCGGAGTCGGCTTGGTACCTGGCTGATCAGATCGGATCCAAGTCGGACAGGATAAGGTTGCCGAATTCATCGGCGATGAAGTCGAGGCTCCCGAAACTGATTGTTTGCCTGGGGAAGAAGTTGATGCCATCGACTCCCTTGGTTGGATCCATTAGGCTTGATGAAGATGATCTCGACGAAGCCCCTACTTGGCGCGCCAACTGTCGATGTTTTGTATCGGCAATAAGAATATGGGGCTACTCGTGAGACCTAAACTTGATGTATTGCAAAGGAACACGAAACAATTTATACTGGTTCAGGCCCTCGAGATGAGATAATGCCCTACGTCTAGTTATGGTGTATTGCCTTTGAGGTTGTATGATTCTGATCTTGGTAATCTTTGTGATCCTACCCTCAGGGGGCGCCCTGCCTCCTCTTATATACCAGGGGACAGGGTTACAGAGTAGGAATCCCAGTCAGACTCTGACCAAGGGATTTCCTTCTAGGAATACAATGTACCCGACTAGGACTATATCCTTTCCCTGTCGTACAGGGTTATGTATGCCAAGTCCTAATGTATCCCTAATTATAAGGTTAGGCTCATCCTCTGTCCGAGTGGCCCAAATGCTTCTCATGAGGTACCCAGGGCTCATGGCACCGATACAAGACTTCCAGGAGGTATGAAAATCCCCAATCTTCAGAAAATCTTGAGTGGTCTTGCAATATCTTGATTGCTAAATTATCTTGCAGGAAGCCAAGTGATGCTAATCCCAAGGGGACAGCGCCACCAACCCCCATAGTTGCCTCCGTCTCGACTGAGGCCGAACCCACAGAGCCCCGACCCGAGCTGAGTGCTATTCCAGCCCCTGAGGTTGAGACAACCTACTCAGCCGAGCCGCAAACTTCACCTAGTCGGGACGCTATGGCTAAAGTCCTAATCGCCGAGCCTATCGAAGAGCCAGCACCGCCAACCAATCCAAGACCCAGGACTCCCTCTCCTCCGCTCTCCTCATCCTCAGAAGATGATGATCTCCCCAGGCTCAAGGCTCCTCTGCCAAACTTCCTCCGAACGTTCTACTGGGTCACGCCGGAAAGGGACAAGCAAACCTTTGAGCTGAACGAGGGGGCCGCCTAGCAGGAGCGAGTCCAGCTCATGGAGGCTGCCATCGTGGCATTAAGGAGCATCTAGGTACATAGTCGGACTAGCTGCATTTGCTGATTTGTGGTTCTTGGAATCTCTTGTTATTGTTACTTGTCTTGTCTGACTACAATGTAACTCGTGCAGCAAGTAGTTGATCGATCTAAGAAGATGGGTAGGGTCCTTTCCCAACTCGCTCCTTAGCTCACTCAACTCCACTAGCTCCAGGCTGCCAAGGACGACTTGGAGAAGACTAGCAGGGAGAGGGAGGACTAGTTAAAGGACTCGGTGAATAAGCTCCGAGATGAGAATTGGGAGAAAATAGGGACCATCAGAGGTATGTTTCCCTTTTGCCCGAGTAACTCCAGACAAATTTCTCTGTATCGTTGATCTTCAACATTGTTCAACTATAGCTCTAGAGACAAATTTGAACAATTAGTCCCTTGAAATTAAATGCCTGAAGAAGGAGCTAAAGGAGCTCGAGAAGGCGAAGTCCAGGGTTGACACCGAGTACGCGAGTAAGTTGCATATCTGCTCCTGTACTCTGCCCGACTAGATATCCAGATTTACTGATGCTTCTTTTCTATCTGAGCAGCCTTCAAAGCCAATTTGCAGATCCAATTCAGCGCCATTGCTAAAGAGATAAAGGTGATAAAGGAATGGCGGAACATCATAGTTGACTCTACGAGGACTTTATTGGACATCAAGCAGTCAAGCCTGGCTAGACCCAGCTCCAGTTCCATCTCATAGGTGGCGTAGCGTCTTGAAGAGGCTCTAGCCCTTCTGAAGAAGTATTCCTCCGAGCTCGTCGCCATGGGTATTGCCCAATCATTGGCCATGACGAAGTCTCTCTACCCCCGGGTAGACATTGAGGCAATCGGTGAGGGCTTTGCTGAAGGTACTACCCCAGGGAGGGATTAGAGCTGATAAGCCAGGTTAGGCCTATTATTGAGGCCATTGCCGATGATCTGCCAATGTAAGCATGAACTTTTAAGTAGTCGGTGCTTGACAGAAACAATGTGTAAATATTGTAAATGCTTTTGATGTTTGTTATTATGTCTTGCTGAGTACTTGTTATGTTTTAGCCATCATTAGTTTTATCCGACTAGCTAGTTCATGCCAAGTGGTTTAAGATCAACTTTAAAAGGTGTTTATCCTATGAAACTATACTCGACACAAACGTAGTGTAGTCATTATAAAACTTCATGAATTAGATAAAACAAGGTCGAACTTTATGAACAACAAAAGACATGTATCATCATGTAGCCCTGACTCACTACTCGGTTAAAACAAATGACGTAGTGAGTCAGAGTAACAAAATTTAATTATATATAAAAAGAGTACAAAACTCAGGTATAGAAAGGACGTAGCTGTTCTATATTTCATGACTTGTTGACTAGGATGCCGTTTTCTGTCTTTAGTCGGTAGGCACTTGGACGTGTTACCTCAGCGATCATGAACAACCCTTCCCATAAGGGAGATAATTTATACCTGTCTTTGATGGTTTGGATTTTTCCCAAAATGAGATCTCCCATGAAAAGGCACGGCCACAAACATTTTGACTGTGATAACGACGCAGGCCTTGAAGATACCTTGCTGACTGGATAGTTGTGATGTCTCTTGCTTCTTCCAACTGATCTAACTCTACAAGTCGGTCTTCAGTTGATTTGTCTTCTAAGTAGGCCCGAACTCGCGGAGAGCCGAACTCCAACTCGGTTGGTAACACAACCTTGGAACCATAGACTAGGAAGAAAGGGGATTGCCCTGTTGCCTGACTAACCGTGGTTCTTAAAGACCAGAGAATGGATGGAAGCTCTTACACCCACCGCTCTGCATATGGTTGTAGTTAGTCGAACACTCTAGTCTTGATACCTTGTAAGACCATGCCATTTGCATGCTCTACCTGCCCATTGCTCCATGGGTGTGCCACAGAAGCATAATAGATTTTGATGCCAAAGTCGTCACAAAAATCTTAAAAAACGCTGCCAGTGAACCGAGTGTCGTTGTCCGTTATGATGCGGTTGGGAACTCTAAATTGGTATATGATATTCATGATAAAGTCTTTTTCCCTTGCCGCTGTTATGGTAGCAATGGGTTTTGCCTCAATCCACTTTGTGAACTTATCCACTACGACAAACAAGTGTGTGAATCCTCCTGGTGCCTTTTTGAATGGCCCGACCATGTCGAGCCCCCAAACTACAAAAGGTCAAGATATTGGAATTGTTTGCAATTCTTGAGCTGGTAGATGCGTTTGCTGAGCAAAGAACTGGCATCCCGCTCATGTCCGAACTATGTCTTTAGCTTCAGTAATTGCGGTCGGCCAAAAGAATCCTTGCCTATAAGTCTTTCTGACTAACGTCCTTGATGCAGCATGGTTGCCACAGATGCTCGAGTGGATGGATTGCAGAATCTGCTTGCCTTCTTCGGGTGTGACATAGCGCATGAGGACTCCAGATACGCTTCGACGATAGAGGTCGTCTCCAACTACAAGGAAACATTTGCTTCAATGTTTGATCCGCTCGGCTTCGCTACGGTCTTCTAGGAGCTCGTCTTCCAAGAGAAATTTGACGATTGAGTCCACCAATCCTAAGAGATGATCAGCACTTCTTTTGTTTCCGTGGGAGGTTCAGCTACCGACTGCTCGAGTACTGACTTCTTTTTGACTGATGGCTCCAATAATTGCTCGACAAAAATTTCAGTCAGGACCACTTCTCACTTGGATCCCATGTTGGCTAGCTCATCTGCAGTTTCGTTGTATTGGTGTAGTACGTGTGTAATCTCCAGCCCGTCAAACTTGTTTTCCAGCTTCCGTACTTCTTGACAGTATGCTGCCATGTTGTCGTCCAGACATGTCCAGTCTTTCATGACTTGGTTTACCACAAGTTGAGAATCCTCGCGAACCACCAATCGGCGGATACCAAGTGATATGGCGATGTGGAGCCTGTGGATAAGCGCCTCGTACTCGACGACACTGTGAGATGCTGGAAAATATATCTGAAGGACATATTTGAGTTTTTCTCCAGTGGGTGACGTTAGAACGACGCCAGCCCCTACTCCGCCGATCCGTAGAGAACCATCGAAGTACATCATCCAGTATTCTAGTTTGTCTGTTGATGTAGCTGTCTAAACTTCTGTCCACTCGGCCACAAAGTCGGCAAGTGCTGAAAAACAATATCAAACATCATCAACTCAAGCGCCTATTTAGCGATTCTACCAGTGGCTTTGCTATTGTGTAGCCTGTCCCCGAGTGGATACAATGTGATAATTGTAACTTGATGCGACTGAAAATAGTGCACCAACTTTGGACAGTTATGAGCAAGCCATATAGCAGCTTCTGGACTTGGGTACATCTCATTTTGGATTCACCTAGGACTTCGCTGACGAAGTAAACTGGCATTTGAACATTTTGTATACGCCCTGGTTCTGCTCGCTCAACTACCAACACCGTGCTGACTACCTTAGTAGTTGGCGCCAGATACAGCATGAGTGGTTCCTGGGGCATCGGTGACACCAACACGGGTGGTGATGTGAGGAACATTTTAAAGTCTTCAAAGGCTTGTTGGGCTTCTAGCGTCTATTGAAAATTGTCAACTTTCTTTAATAATTTGAAAAAGGGCATACCCGGTTTGCCGAGCCGGGAAACGAATCGGCTGAGTACCGCCATGCAGCCAATCAGCTTCTATACGTCCTTCTGGCTAGTCAGGGGTGCCATGTTCATGATAGCATTGATTTTCTCTAGATTTGCCTCAATGCCACGTTGTGATATGATGAAGCCGAGAAGTTTTCCCGAAGGTACTCCGAAGACGCACTTTTCCGGGTTCAGCTTTTTCTTGAATCTTGGAAGGCTTTGGAAAGTTTCTTCTAAGTCAGCGATGAGGTGCTCCTTGACTTTGGTCTTGATCACCACGATATCGACATATGCCTCCACGTTGCGCCCGAGTTGAGTGTGAAGACACCGCTGGATGGCATGTTGATACGTTGCGCAAGCGTTTTTCAACCCGAACGGCATAGTGACATAGCAGTATACTTTGAATGGCGTGATAAAAGAAGTCTTCAGACAATCCTCCTCCTTTAGGCTAATTTGATGGTATCCCGAGTAACAGTCGAGAAAACTGAGTAATTCGCATCCCGCAGTTGAATCGACCACCTGATCTATTCTGGGTAGACCAAATGGATCCTTGAGACACGCCTTATTTAAGTCGGTATAGTCGACGCATATGCGCTATTTACCATTTTTCTTTCGGACCAGAACTGGATTTGCTAGCTAATCCGGATGGTAGACCTCTTTGATGAACCCGGCTGCTAGGAGCCTGGTTATCTCCTCCCAAATAGCATATTTGCGGTCTTGTGCATAACACCGTAGTCATTGTTTGACTGGTTTGGCATCCGGCTTGACGTTTAGGGAATGCTCGATCATCTCCCTTGGTACACTAGGCATGTCGGAAGGCTTCCAAGCAAATATATCCCTGTTCGCCTGTAGGAAGGTGACGAGCGCGTCTTCCTATTTGGGGTCAAGTCCGGTCTCGACAAGCGTAGTCTTGGTGGGGTCGGAAGAGTCTAGGGGGATCTTCTTCATCTCTGAATCCGCTGAAATTCCTGACTTGACTGCTTTCTTTGCCGGAACTTGATCGTCCTCGTCTGTAGTTGTTATAGCTAATCAGATGTTGCTTTGTCCGACTGCAGCTTCGTGAGATTAGGCCAACTCGCAACTCTCCTTGTCGCAGGTGAAGGCTTGCTTAACATCGCTGCGCAAGGAAAGTACTCCTGCTGGTCCTGGCATCTTGAGCACCATGTATGTATAATGGGACACTACCATGAACTTGGCTAGTGCAGGTCGTTCGAGTATAGCGTGATACGCGGTCTCGAAGTCGGCAACCTCGAAGCAGATGTTCTTGGTGCAGAAATTTTCCCACGTGCCAAAAGTAACTGGCAAAGTGATCTGTCTGACTGGAGTAGAAGAGAGGCCGGGGATTACCCCATGGAAGGGAGTTGTACTGGGCCGCAGCTCGGATCGAGGTATCTTCATCTCGTCGAGCGTTTTGGCAAATAAGATGTTGAGAGCGCTTCCTCCATCGATGAGAACCTTCTTCAGCTTGACGCTTCTGATGACTGGGTCCAGGACGAGTGGATAACGTTCTGGATGAGTTACTCGGTTAGGATGATCCGCGCAGTCAAAAGCGATTGCCATCTTTGACAAACGCAGGTATTAGGGGGCGTCTGTCGAGACCAAGTTGACCTCTCGGGCCGTTAGCTTTTGTTTCCCTTGGACTCGTACGCAGCTGGCCCTCCGAATATGTGATTGAGCTCAGCCTAGGGATCTTGATAATCGCTGGCTACGCTTGAGTCTCGCTTGTCCTTGTCTTTGTGGTCGCCAGATGTAGATGTCTGCTCGAAAGCAAACTTCTTGAGCATGAAGCATTTTTTAGCCGTGTGCTTCCCCTTCGGGTCAAAAGGGCATAGCCCGTTCATGACTTCCTAGTAGTTGTCTGTCCTTGGGGATCGCGGTTGGCTGCGCTCAACAGCTGCCACAACATTGTCTGACTTGCGTTTGCGATTGCCAAACTTAGTCGGGGCTGTGTCATCGGTGTCCTTCCGCTCCTTTTGTTGGGGCTCCTTCTTTTGGTCGAGAGCCTCAATAGCTGCATCGGCCAAGTCACGTATGTGTTCGCCATATCGGATAGAGCCTTGACATAGCTTGACGGCTTCCGAGTGAACTTGGTGATGAACATGTCTTTTACTCCCTTGCGGAACGCAACAATGATAACCTTGTCCTTAATCTTTGGTATTGAGTTCCTCTTCTTAGAGAACCGCTTGATGAATTCGTGGAGGGACTCGTTCTTTCTCTAGTGGCATAGATATAGGTCGAACTCGGAAGACGGTCTCTCATACGTTCCTTGGAAGTTTGCGACGAAGTGTTCATAGAGTTCCCCCAGGAGCCAATTGACCGCCTGGGAAGCCCTGTCAGCCATGTTCTTGCTGAGTCGGCCAAGGCGACTGGCAAGTAGTTAGCCATGGCCTTGTGATCGCCCCTGGCCGTGTGGATTGCCAAGGTGTACACTGTTAGCCAGGACTCTGGTTGGTCTTCTCATCGTACTTCTCTATTCCAGTCGGCTTGAAGCCGGACGGCCAGTCGACTTGTTGTAACTCGTGGGTGAACACCGGTACTCCTTCATCTGGATGAGGACTCCGACTCTGACTATGGCGATGAAATTGCTCCTAGTGGAGGCCGAAGCGCTCATGCTCATCTTCCAATCAGCGACGTTCATCTTCCTTGCGTTCCTGGCGTCGAGTGCTAATGTCATGGTGGAGATCGCGTTGTAGTCGTCCCCGGGCATCCTGGTTGTCACGGCGGTCGTCATGATGGTATCGCCATCGATCGTTGTTCTGGTTGCCGAGTGACGTATGATGTGACTCGAGTGGTGCTGAGCAGAACCGGCTGCTCAGCGCCGTGCTAAAGCAGATGAGACCGCCGTATCAGAGGCTGTCTTATTTGACGGTATGAGAGTGTCTCTATATTGTTGTCACTGCTGGTATGCTGCAACGGTGACCTAGTGGTCTGGTGGCCTCGCAATAGTCAGGGTGGCCTGGTGGTCGGGCCTGAACTGCAAGGTGTCCAGAAGTGTGGCAGCGGCCACAACGTTCTATTGTGGCAAAGACATCGTGGTCGTCCACTCGGGTTTGGAGGATCTCTTGCTGAGCAGTCCGCCCGGCCTTGCGCAAGTTGTCATTGCGAGCATCGCGCTCGGCTTGCAAGCGTCATGCGTCTTCCTCCTGTTGCTCACACAATCGGCGAGCCTCCTCCTCTTGCTGGTTGTGTAGTCGGCGTGCGTCTTGTGTGGGAGTTGAGCCCTTGGACACCATGAACACTTCACGTGGTGGAGAAAAGCTTGCTGAACTGCTATCTGACTGTGAGTCTTAGTCGGAGTAGTTTAGGGGGTGATTACAACTCCAACCTCCCTAGATCCGATCTCGAGCAGCTCTAGGCTGTAATTGAGTTGAGCCCCAAGGGATTGGATCTGCCTCATCGAAGTTAGATTGAAGTTATCCATGGCATTGCTAAGTCCGAATAGGAGATTGACAATCTCCTCCTCCCTTAGCCCGATCTCAGCCGGCTCAAAGCCGAGTCCGAGTCGAACACTGGGGGAAAGAGTTGTCCCTAGACTCATGGGTCTTGGGAATCGCCGCAGCAGGTCGGGAATCGCCGCAACAGGTCACCGAAGATAGCTGTAGCGTTGAATAGGCCGACTGGTGCGAAGCCGGCTTGGTTTCTAGCCGATCGGGTCGAATCCGAGTCGATCAGAGTGAGATCCCCTAGTTTGTCGACGACGAAGTCGAGGCTCCCGAAGCTGTTTGTTTGCCCAGGGAAGAACTTGATGCCGTCGACTCCGGTGATTGGATCCATCATGCTTGTTGAAGATGATCTCGACGAAGCCCCTACCTGGCGCGCCAACTGTCGATGTTTTGTATTGGCAATAATAATATGAGGCTACTCGTGAGACCTAAACTTGATGGATTGCAAAGGAACACGAAACGAGTTTATCCTGGTTCAGGCCTTCAAGGTGAGGTAATACCCTACTTCCAGCTATTGTGTATTGCCTTTGAGATTTCTCTGATGAGATTGTGGTGTTTTCTCTGGTGAGATCGTTCTGCCCTAGGGGGCTCCTTACCTCTCCTTATATACTGAGGAGGTAAGGTTACATGGTAGGAATCCCAGTCGGACTCGACCAAGGGATTTTCTTCTAAGAATACAACGTACCCAGCTAGGACTATTCCCTTTCCCTTGTCATGCAAGGTTACATATGCTGAGTTCTATTATATCCCCAATTATAGGATTAGGCCCATCCTCTATTCGAGTGGCCACAAAGCTTCCCATGAGGTACCTGGGGCCCATGGCCTCCACAGTTGGGAATCCATAACTTGCATCTATTGGGCTTGGCTCTGCGTGCTTGATGGATCGAGGCATCGCGTACTTCACCCCACAAGCCGTAGCTAGGCCTCCCAATGCCTACACTTTCGAGGGAGAAAGAGTTCATCACGGCGTCCACAACCTTTCAGCTTGGTGATGGTGAGTCCATCCTGTTTTGGGAGGATAGCTGGATACATGGCTCAAGCATCAGGAGTTTGGCACCATCAATCCACAAACTGGTGCCGACTAGGATACGTCTTAGACGTATGGTGGCTGAGGCTCTACAGGACGGCCGATGGATTTCAAATTTTGTCACACCCCGATCTGGCACCGCCATACAATGGCACCCAATAAGGCGTGCCATAGGAAAACACCGTGAATTGCTTCCCCGCAAAAACCGCGATACCGGTACCAGTCCCAGGACGTAGCGCTGGTATCCACGGAAATTAGATATGCAACATCGCAACCTTAAATAAATAAATAGATTTATACCTTAACTTTTGGTGCGGCTTCAGAGCAAGCGGGAGACAGCAACGAATAGTATAGAGGCAGCGGCAGCAACGGTACAACGGACTAAGTCCCAACACCACACGCAGCGGATGGGAACCAGGACGAAACCCTAGTCTTCACTTCTCTGCAGCTCCAGCTCCAGCTCCCGACGAAGAACTATATATATAGAGCAAGGGTGAGAACATACGTACTCAGCAAGCCACGGGAACTTAGGTGGTTGTTGCAGGCTTCAAAGAGAGGGTAGATATTTTGCAATCAGTTTCATTTAAATTCTTTTGAATCTGCTAAGTGTGTGCTTCTCAACAATCAGGGCGAGGTGGGTCCCACCCTATCAGAGGGAAAAATGTATCAATCTTTATTTTTCCAGTTTTCACAATTTCAAGAGTTGACATCAACCGGCTCCTAGAGCCAAAACATTTCTCCGGACTTCCCGAGTCCCGTTGTCCTCGATGGCCAAGCCAACATCATCGGATGTCCCATGTCTTGGACGGCACATCCTTCTCACAATTCCCAAACCACTCACATATTTTGCAAACTGGGTAAAATAAAACTACGCTGGGTCCAGGTGTTGTCCGAAGCACGTGGGAGGCATACTTAATGTACAGAGGAGGAACTCACCGATGGAGATCGGGTTCGGGGCGGCGATTTGGATCGGTAGATGAGAATGAACCTGTAAGGCGATGACGATGACGTGAGCAGCGTGGGGAAGATTGGGCTCCGGTGGAGAGGAGTGCTGTGAAGACGGGGACGTTGGGCACCGCATGGTGGTGCTCCGAGATTGGCGCAGCCTCAAGGGCTTGGGGGCGAGGGCGGCGGCAGGGAGCGGTGCTTGGGCACGGTCAAGGCTGTTCAAGGAGACCGGGGTAATCAGGGGGAAAATTAGGGCTTCGGAGAGGGTCTTATAGGCATCGGGAGCTCGGAGGGAGGATAGGTCGGTTAGGGCAATCTTGAGACTTCCCGTGCCCAATCATGGATGTGAGAGGGAGAGAGATGGTGACGCGGCGGGATTTCTCGTGGGCGGGTGAAAACAGACCAATGGTGGAGATCCAAGGGCGGTGGATGGCGGTCAATTGGACGGCGGCTTTTGAAATCCGCACGTGGGAAGCAGCACACAAGAGGATGACGATGACGCCGGCTCGGCGGCTTTTGACCGAGCGGCAGAGGTGAGAGACGGAAAAGTGAAAGACGTGAGAGGCGGGAAAGGGTGGCAGGGTGGCCGTCCAAGCCATGGCGGGTAGCAGCGTGCGCCACAGCGAGGCCAGCGCGGGGCTGCCGTGATGTTGCTGTGTCGGGTCAATTGACCGAACACGCTTTGGGCGTGCGGAGGGGAAACGGGACAGTGAGGAGAGAACGATGACACTGTGGGGATCGACGGCTGCACGTGGGGTGTGGACCTGTGGTGCCGAGCTGATGGGGCGCAGTGGTCCATGTGGGCGAGCGAGCGAGTGAAGATGATTGGACGGCGGTGCGGTGCTCGGGACCACGTGGTGCCGATCGTGTGGCGCACGGCAGTCTGTGCAGGAGAGAGCGAGCGGGGAGATCGGACGACGCAAAGTGAGGGGGGCACGTGGCAGCCATCCAGGAGTGTGCCGCGGTCTCGCACGACAAGCAGGCAACCGAGGGGAGATCTATGGCTACGCGAGAGAGAGGACTCATGGTGCAGATCCAGTGGGTAGCGGCTGCGTGCGGGTGATGTGGGGAATCGGACAGCGGTCCGTAGTGCTCGCGAGACAGAAGGCAGCGATCGGACAGGCGACAGCCAGGGAGCGCGGCTGGCCCGTGGGCTGCACGGCTGCGGGGAGGGAAAGGGAGGAATACGGGCCATAGAAACAGTGGCCCTTCGACATTTCTCCAGGGATTTGATTTGAATGGGTTTTTGGGGATTTCAAAAGGGATTTGAATTCAAATTATATATTTGAACTCAGGAAATTCAAGGAAATCGATGGAAGGGAGTCCCAAGTGGAAAATGAATATTTTGGGATTAATTTTGCATATTAGCCTACAAGGATTATTTGAGAGGAATCCATGGAGGGGGAACATTAATTTAAGAACAGGGTTTTCAAGAGCATGGATTTTCGAGATCAAGGATAAGGAGACAAACTGAGATCTAGGCACGACTTACAACACAGCACATGAAGATCGAAATTTTCACGGGTAGATTTTTGTAAAATAAAGTTTAACATCACACTGAAAGCGGGGCGTTACATATTTGCGAGGCTCTCTTTACATGGATGCTATTGTGGAATATCTTGGACTTTGGCAACAGCTGAGTCAAACATCACTTGTGGAGGGGCAGCAAGACAAACTTCTTTGGAAATAGGAGAACTCGGGAGAGTACTCCACCAAATCAACCTATCAAGCGCTCTTCACTGAGCGAGAAAGCTTCCTGGTGTCACCCATCTGGAAGTGTTGTGCTCCGCAATATTGTCGATACTTCTCTTGGCTAGTAGCACATCGACGGTGCTGGACGTCGGTTTGCTTGAGTCAAGTGTGGGCTGCCCAACCCAGGGCAGTGCGCCTTTTGTGACCATCGGGAGGAATCTATTGATCACCTTTTGATCGATTGCCCGGAATCCAAACAGTTCTGGTGGCTAGTCCTTAATGCAATTGGCCAGCGAGCTGCTTCCCCACGGCACAGAGTTCCTTCATCTCCTGGTGGTGTGAGAGCCGGAAAAGGGTCGTGAAGCAGCTTCGAAGAGGCTTCGACACAATTGTTACCATGGCTGCTTGGACTCTGTGCAAGGAGAGGAACAACAGAGTGTTCAACCACATGGGCCGGCCATGGAATGAAGTCACGGCAATGGCTGCCAAAGAGGCCTACTAGTCTAGTAGGATGAGGTCTACCAGGTCGCCCAATCAGCCGCGAGAATATAGTCCTTGGATAGTCTTTTTGTTTTTCTTTCTTTGTTTTAGACAGTTGTAAGCATTTGTAAAAAGCTCCTTCGTCTTAATACAAAGATGCGCAAATCTTATGTGTATTCTCAAAAAAAAAATCAGCGGTTGTAACAACCTTAAAAATCACTACATTTTAAAATTGTTTTGATTTCTGTGAATTTTCAAAAACCACGCATCCAGTTTTCCATTTCGTTCTATTTTAAAAGTCGTTCTTCGTTCGTCGTTTGCCGTTTTCTTTTTATTTCTACTTTTCTTTTTCTTTTTACTTCTGTCCGAAAGTGCACAATCTATTTGCAAATCCTCGCGGTTGAGTCCGCGACATTCTTGAATCATCGACACATTCCTCTCAAAATCACCGACCCGTTTTTCTCTCGACCCGGCCATTTTTCTTTTCTTTCTTCTTTCTTCTTTTTCTTTTCCTCTTACTTCTCCTCTAGCCGGCCAGCCTAGGCCAGCCCAAGCTGGCCCGAGCCAGCCCAGTCTCCCCACCGCCTCTGCTCTACCTCAAGGCAGAGGCAGAGTGTTGTTCGACGCCCATGCATCCTCACCTCGCCACACAACTGCTTCCACGCCAATCACTGGATCAACACGAGCTCGACCTCATATTCCCAAGCTCAGTTTCAGCTAGTCACCGCCACTTGCACCACGTCCATCCTCCTCTATCATCGTTTCTGCTCACCACCACCGCTACCTCTGTCCCCTTGTCGTTCTCCCTCCACAGCACCTCACTCGGGCCGCCATCAACAGCAAACCGAGCCGCCTCCATCTCCTCTACCTCCTACCTGAAGCCACCCCGGCCTCCGTGCCCCTGTTTGTCGTCGCCGCAACTGAGAGTGCCAAGCCCTAGCTCTGGCCGCCACCAACAAGACTGCAAAATTCGTCGTTGTAGTTCCATCTTGTTCCAAATTGAAGGTACAAATAGGTTCCTCGAATCACAAGCTGCAAAACCCCTCTCCTTCCCCGGCGGAATGACCGTCGGAGCCCCGCCGGCGCCGCCTTTCTTCACTGCCCCTGCTCAGCCACCACCGGCCGCTCGATGTGCCGTTGCCTTGGCCATCCTCATGCCTAACTGCCGCCATCACCGGCTCCCCATCAACCTCCTGAAGCTTCCTGGTAGGCGCGCCCCGCCGCTAACTTGCCAGAGAACGCCACAATCTAGCCATCGCCGCCAGGCTTGCCGCCGCCTCCTCAGCCATAGCCAACCTCAGAAATGGGGTCGCCACCCCTCGGGGACCCCGGAACCGGCCTCCCCTCGCCGCCTCACTGCCGGTGCCACTGAGCCACCATCGACCTCTGTGAACCGTAGAAAACCGCCAAACCAGTCTTTTCCTTTAGAAAAATAATTCTTAAAATCCTTTATTTCCTGGTTCAACTGGTTCAGTGACCATTTGACTTCAAAACTTAAATCCAAGATCTATTGTTGACTCCTAGAATTATTCCGAATCCATCCGTGCTAGTTTCATCGTGATGTGAGCATCCATTGACGCAACACTAATTTTAATTCTATGGTTTCTTGCTCGCCGCGACTTCGAGAATTCTCAATTTATTCCTCGACCCTCATTTTTATATCCTCCTCATGATCTTTCTGAGTTTTTGGTATTTATTTGGAGTTATTCGCTTATTTATTTTTTATTTGTGTATCGATAGATCACGTCGCAACAGATCTGATCGAGGAATCCGAGTTTGTAGCTGACGCATACACCTTCACAGCCTAGGAGGAGACGATTGGTACGACTACGCCAATCCCAAAGGCAAGTCATGCACCCTTTGAAAAGCAGTTGAACCTAATCTGGAGCTAGGTCTTATTTTGGGTAGATGTACTTACCTTGAAAGTATTATATAACATGCATGAGTTATTTCACTGAATATCCTTTTGAAATAGTAATGACCAGTTACATTAAATTCTTATATAATGCCATGCCTTGAATTGAGCCTATTATATCTTTGACAACCCTAGATAAATCTTGATTATTGTATATATATTACTAACATGTGAAGTTATCATTTTATGGAGATGACTTGTCAATATTATGGTTTATTTAAAGTTTCCAAGGACATAACCCCCTTGTGCCAATATAAATGACATAGTTAGCGCCCATCCGCACTATCAAGGTATTCAGACCTAGTGTACACTACTCCGGTGAATTGAACTTCTGTAGCCTTTCAATGTATTGGCATTTTAGGCTTTAACGTGTGTAATGGCCACTGAGTGATGTGAGATTGTTTGATTATGTGAGTGTGGGTGCTGCGGTACCCTTGGTGGTCTTTGAGGACTGTGTGTTCCTCCTAGTCGTGCAATAGTGGGTGGACGAGTCGTCGGGTTGGTGCACACTCTCGCGAAGGTCAAGTTGAGGCCAATACGCGTCTTTGTCCTATAACCTGCTAGGCAGAATAGGGATGAGTTTGGAGCAGTGATATACTTTGTTATCGCAATCCTGATCAGGTTGTGGTATCGTGTGAGTAAAACTGGGCAGACGCTGCAGAGTCGTTTGTTATTCAAATACGCCATGCTTCCGGTTAATGGAGATATGTATATGGGTGAATCCAGAGTAATGGCATAAGTAGGCTTGGAAGAATGGTTTTAAATTGTGAAATAACAGCATAAAATGATGAACCCTTTAAAATTAAATTTGTTTATGAAATGGGATGTTTGTGAACTAATGATAAGGATTAGAGTTGAACCAGTTCCTTTCTTGTTATACCTTGCAATAGTATAAGTTTCATTGCATGGCTTGCGGAGTACTTGTGTACTCAGTCTTACATATCATTTTTGGGCTCTAACCGGTCAAGAAGAAGCTGCAGGTGAAGTTGAGGAGGTCGTCGATTCGCAGGTTTGGGAAGAAGACAAAGGTTTTGACTTCTAGGTCAACTCTACGCTCAAGCCATTCCTGTGGTGCAGAGTTGTGTCTTTTGGTTGTAAATGTATGGCCATATGCCCGTTGTGTGTGTGCTGTGTTAGTAGTGTTTAATATTGTATTAGAACCTTGTTGGTTTGTATAATTAATCGAAGTTCTATTTCTGCAGCATTCTACGCGTAACTGAACATCATGTGCGGTTACATGTGTTGTGGGAAGTTTTGACTCCCCTCTGAACGGTCCCCACAGCGGTTGGCACTGCCGCGGGCAAGAGCCGTCCCAGCCGCGCAGCCCTCATTTCCGGCTCCTCCAAGATTATGCGCTTCTCCACCCCGCACCATGGGGTGGTATATTCAATTCATCACTGCTGCTTTTGCTAATTACCAGTGGTCTCACAATTTGTTGTTATGCTGTTTAGGTCGGTCGAATTCCTCCTCCCCCTTCACAAGGAGGGAAATATAAAGATCGATGGCCTATGTAAATCCGCTCCAGAAGTACTTAGCATCATGGACACTGTCCTCTTGTCCGTCAGGTATTTGAAGAATTGCATCTTAAAGTCACTATCATCCATTTGTAGTTCTGTTGTTCCATCTACATTATTGTGAGTGTTTGTGTGCTCTGTAGTATCTACATCAACAGTTCAATGTTTCATGGCCAAAAGCAATCGACACCCAAGGCTGCTTGAGCTGCCACCGAGGATTCCACGTTTCATCTGTTGCCTACACTTTTCAAGTTGACTGGGCTTGCGCCCTATAAGAAGGCGAGTGGTGCTTGGTTTATGGTGTCTCTTGTTCATTTCATTATCTAGCAAAAAAAAAGGCACTACCAAAGTTTCTATTAGAAGAACTGAACCTGCCTTACATCATGGTACCCCACTGAGTGAGTTTGGTCATCTTTGGCTATAATTTTGGCTATAATTTGAGTGTCTATTATTCTTGATTAAATTGATGCCAAGTTGCTCCTTGACGCTTCGCAAAGTTCATCGTTACTAACTCTTGGAATTGAACAAACTATTGCAAAGCATGAAAGAGGATACCATTCTGCTCAGCACTGATATAGGTATAAAACTATAAATTGGTAAACAAAAAAGAGCTCCATACAAATCATGTGGTTTTAATTTGTTGTAGAAACACTTCCTGAGTTCATGACTACTCATGGCATTGATTTCTGTAAATGGTTATTGTAGTACTAGGATTTCTTCCCAATAGAACAAACTGAGAAGCAGGGAATAGAGAGATACAAGGATATAGCTCCATAAGCACCCAAATAGAAAAAAGTCACACAGCCATGTAAAAGAAAAGTAAAAGAAAAGAAACAGCAAGATGCTGCAAAAAATGGTGCTGCAATTAGGATGGTTGTTAAATTTGTACATATTTGGGCCTTCATAATCAGGCAAAGCACAAACAATTGTAGATCTATTTAAGCATGTCCTCTCCACGTTTGCTTAGTTGACGAAAAAAATATGTTCGATGGCATTTTGCTCTTACACAATAAACTTATAGCAATGCAACATATATAGTCTTGCACTGTAGCTTATACGACTAATCTCAAACCACTGTCAACTGATATGAACTCATGATTCTTTTTTCTCGCTGTCCTCATTGACCCAGGTGATCCTAACCTTGTTGGCCACCGGTTGCGCCACAGCGGCATCGATGGCTCAGCTTCCTCTAAGGACTATTATGCAAAAGTAACTTGCTTGCAGTAAAATTTGTCATGAAGTTGACTACAACTTCTGAAAGCCCAATCACTCGGATTCCTAGCTAGGTACCGAAGTCCTGTCTAATTAATGACCCCGGCATCTACAATTTGACCTCTTTGAAGTACTTGACATTTGAATGTCTTCTACTTTAGCCATGTTGATTTTGATAGGTTGCCTTCTATAATACGTTAGATGCAATATTTAACCATTCGAAGTAGACGTTTTTATGTTTTTTTGTAATCTTATTTCTTTGCTTGCAGAAATCTGAGAGAAACACAAATTGGAATTGCAGAATTTGACACTAACAAAGCATCTATTCAGGACAATACATTTTTTTTCATGTTAGCAATGGTGCAATTAATACTCACTTGCCAAATACACATATTCCTCGGCAATGGTACTACAGAGTCCTTTTTCTTGCTCATGTGCAAGAACATATTTTTCCTTGCACAATTCTGATATCAAGTCCCAACACCTATTAATTTATTCCTTTAGGTTTCTAATCTAACGTGTTAACAAAAAAAAGTGAATGTTTTATATGGGCCTCTACGTATACCGATTCCAAACAAGGCTATAGACAAATTAGATTGGGCCAATCTCAGTTGGGCATGGCAAAGCCGCACCGTTGTTTCTAGTAGGGATTGAAATCAAGGCTTTTTATTTTGATCTTCTCTCACTTTGACAAATTGGTACTCCCTCCGTTTTCAAATATAAGATGTATTAGTTTTTATATGATCTCTAATATTATACTTTGATTATTAATTTTTTATAATATATTATCAATAACTATGAAATTAACATTGTATGAATATATTTTCAACTATAAATATAAAGATACTACATGCATTATATTAAACACAATATTGTGTTCAATTGTGAGGGTACCCCAAATATTATATTGCTGGATATTCTCTTCCGTGCCACCGTAATATCTGATAGGTGGGATCCATACACGCATATAAGCCACCTATCCTCACGTGTACATAACCGCATTTAAATGTCCACCAATATAACACTTGAAATATCAAGTAGTGAACAAAAGACATGCTCAGCAAGATAACTCACCAGTCACTTCCGCTGTATGCTCATTAAACCATTCGATGATAGCGATCAGAAAACTACATATAACGGGGACCGATCTACGGGCATTCACCAAGTGAGGATCTCAGACATTCAAAACCTGTACTAATACATAGTTAGGTTCTAGGAAAAGGACTAACTATATACTTTCATCATCAAGCCCATGGCATCAACACTAAACATAAGGACAAAACAAATAAATAGATACATAAGCATATGCCAATAGGCTAATACTTAAAGGTTCATCAGAAGCATGTCTACCCATTCCATAGGCAACCAACTAGGGGTAGGCCCCTAAAAGAACCATCTTGAAGAAGCATCGAATCCTGAATCACTCAATCTACAACAAAGCGAAACAACAATAATACAAGCAAGAGTCAGTATATTACCGAAATGATATACTGGCAAGGCCAATCCTACAACGCTACATGAAAGCTCTAAGTCAAGGAAGGCTATTTGTAAGTTTTATTTTTGCATAAAGCCAATTTCAGTTCACAATCTTTTGCAACAGTATTTAATAAAAAACTAGAAACATGATCAACATATTATCATCATTATACTTGCTGTCCTCCCCGGCAATAAGTGATCATAAGCATTATAATTATCAAAAATCACCAATCCATATCTCAATTCATAAACACATTCGTAAGCCATAAATGTATACTCATGACACGTCACTATGCCGCTCATGACCGCGAGCACGGTTAAACGATTAGTTTTGACTCTGCAGAGTTTATACAGCTTTACTCACATGATATGAACACTCTAGTTTGTCTTGTGCTACGCGAAGCACTACCACAATCCACACGTTGAGTGCAGTCTAGAGGTCACAACGAAGCCATAACATTGTTTATTTGCCTAACCTTGCATGAGCACGATGAGTGGAAATCCACACCGAGGGGCTACCTCAATGCCACTAGGTGGTAGGCCCACACCTTAAACCTAATGCCGTGGCGGCGACCCATCTGGTTCCCCACGAGGCACTACATCGTTGTATTAGACAGGCTTAGACACTCATGCCATGAGGCCGAACAGTCAGACGTCCTCTCACGGAACACACACATGGGGACGAATTTGGTCCCAACACATAACACACACATGGGTAGCTCCTATAAACCATCGCGAAGACTAGTTTATACTACAATGGCCTCCCGAATGCAAGGTTAGACAAATATACAACTTAATAGGCTAAGGTCATCCTATACTAGCACATGTGGTTGTACGATAAACAATATAGGGTGACCTAGAGTTCGATCCTTAATCGACTCAGGAGAACACTCCCCTTATCTACGTGCAACTACCACCATATGCACGTCACTTGTCGCCCAAGTCTAAAATCAAGTTTTTCATCATTTTAGTTCACAAATAACCAGAGGCTTCACCTCTGTCCAAAAGTTTAACAGAATGCCCATTTTCAAATATATTAAAGTGATCACAATATTATTTAGCATATTACTAAGCATGGCTAAGCATATGAAAGCATAATAAGCAAGTATAATCCTAAATGAACACAAGTGAAGTACTCTAACCAACTCAAAGTTTACAATCAGCAAGGATCACAAGTTTTCAAGGTTGGTTATGCAACAAATAGGTTATAACTACCAATTTCCATATTTTAAATACCAATAGTTGCAATTACGCATGCGGTTTTGCAAACAACACATTTCATTCCCCAAAATATAGGATTCAATTTGTTCAAAGGTTGAGAGAGAATACTTGCCTTAGCACCTCTTCACCATGGTCAGCAACTAAACTCACTTTTTCTTCGTCAACGAATTCGTTATCTATACAAGTTCAACGTATAAACGAATAAATACCAAATATGCGAAAAATCCAAAATGCTCTAATTTGCATGAGTTTTTCACAGTGGTTTGGTTCTGACCGTAAGTGAATTTAGGTGAAAGAATTTCTATTTTATCTCTTTTCTTTTGTGAATTATGAATTTTATAAGTTCTATAAACGTAATATGGTTTTTATACCCTATATGAATTTTTGAGATATTCCGTGAGGTGTTTTGTTGAGTGTAGGATTAGGCAGTGGATATATATTGGTTTTTTTATGATTTTTGGAGAAGGGAGTTCTATATTATTACTTTGCATTTCGGAGATATAAATTTCTAGAAGTTATATATGCGAAACACAGGGCTCATACCCTATGATAATTTTAATATGCACTCCGTGAGGTAGTTTTGTCAAATTCTCCTTCACAGAAAAAAAGAGTACTATTTTAGATGAAATGTGGTGAGGGATATTTTAATTTAGTGTTTGGCATTTGAGAGATATTGTATTTAGAACTTTTATACGTGAATACGTCTAACTACGAAATAATATTAAATATACAATTTACTTTAATGTGTGTGTAACCTGTACAGTGGGTTGGTACTGGTTTTAGATGAATTTTGATGAAGAAATTTCTATTTATCAACTTCTATTTAGAATATATGAATTTCACGATTTCTAGATATGTATACATTATCTATACGTGTATCTTATCATTCATGTGTTTTAGGTTTAGGTTTTATGAAATCTAAATTTATTTTTTTAAGAGAGGTGGGGTGTGAACCTACTGCCTACTGCTATTTAGTTTATCTTAATTGGAGTTAAGATAAATTCTTTAGGATTTCAGAAATTCTTGTATATTTTATATTTTATACAAAACATTTATCTATTGCACAAATCATAAAGGTGTTTTATGTACTAATTTTTGTTAATCCTCTGTTTACAAAATTTAAGAGCAAACTATTATGAAGTCAACAAAATTAGATTCATTTCATTTGGAGCTAATATGATTTACCTATGAATTTTAGAAGTTATTACATTTACTGTATACACAAATATTGTATTTATCTATTACCTAATTTATAAAGGTGTCCTCTATACAAATTTTATCAAGTGCAAAGCTTTTTGATTCTAACTGTCGGTGAAATGGGAACCAGGGTCCCTATCGCCGGCAGCTTGGGGTAGCCTAGGGCAACGTCACCACGTTGGCATGGGCCGCCCCCAATCGTCACAGAGTCGTGCTGGGAATCCTCCCAGCATGGACCTGAGCTCACGACCCCAGGGGGTAAGCTCGGGGTGCCTCTTCAGCTCAAGGCTTCAGCAAGCCGAGCTCGGGACGCCAACAAGGGCATTACTGACGATGCGATGGAGCCTGTCTCCTCGCTTCGGTCTCCTCGCGCCTTACCCATTAAGGGCGATAGGACGTATATCTACCCGGCGTGAGGCGTGGGAGACAAGATGGCTCTGCATCCCACGCCACAGACCATCATTGCCCTTTTTCTAACAAGGGGCATGCGATGATAGGCGGCGTAGTGGACTGCCGCGCCGCCTGCTCTGTTTCACCACACCCCTATGTCTTCGACTTGGGGCAAACGAGCGGGTCCCACAGTCTGCGAAACAAGCCCATCCTTCCCTTGCAAGCCTCCGACGGCCACGCCCGGACGAATGGCCAATCGCCATTGTTCCCCTCCTCACTAGCTTTGAGGGGGCTCCCGGAAGGACGAGCGGCTAGGCCTACCGGCCTGCACAAGACAGGATTTAGCATACCTAATTCTCTAACCCTCACTATGAAACCGTTGTGGTATTCCCCCGCAAATTATAAGGAGAGAGCCAATGTTACATGAAAAGGAGGGAAAAGAGAAAGGAGAGGGACAGAAGGAGAAGGAGAAAAGAGCAGAACTCCAACCCTAGACTCCGGTCCAACTGGAGATAGGCTCCTAGAGCCCAAGTCTTGTATGCTTCGCTTGGAAGCAGTCCCCAAGGAAAGCAAGAATATAACAGGAGTACGGTATTACACCTCCGGGTAGCCCGAACCTGTATAATTCCTTTTGTCTCATTTACTTCACTAGCCTACATACGACAAATTGAGCACATTCAATCTCCTAGGCCGAACTCACAAAGGGTGTCCCTCCGGATTCCCGATATTGGTATTTCCACACCGATACTAACATATTTTGATTTACCAAAATTGAAGCTAGGGTGAATTAGTTATAAATTTTAAAAGCGTTTATGCACATTTATATATTATATCATTTTTGAGCCATGTTAAGTACTAGATATTCCAGATTTCAATCAACAGGAACAAAGTGCATAATTTTGTGATTGCAACAAATTTTAATTCATTCAATTTGGAGTTCAAATGAATTAGTTATAGATTTTAAAAGTTTATACATTTTCAATTGAACAATTAATGCACTAATCATTTTCCAAAAGTTTTTCAGATTTCAAATGTAGGGGTCCACATGTAAGTGAGTAACATTTTACACTTAAGCCCCTCCAGTTATCAGGACTAGAACCCGTACTTCCCCACGTGGTAAAAGGCAACTTTATAAAGAGTGCTCTAAGTATTTAGTTATTGCAAAATGGTCCTTGGTCCACATGTCATGCACTGTATATTTTTCAAGACTACCTAGGCTTTTGATTCTTCTCAAAATGGAGTCCCTAGGTCTGTACAAAACAGCCATCTATGGCCGATGGCCCTATTTGGCCTCGCCGGCGATAAACGGAGAGGAATTTTGCGACACAGCCAAAAGAGAAGATGTAGAGGAGCTCGAAGACGTCTCCAACTGGACGGGTCCTAGACCAAGTACCGCGCGAGTCCTAGACTCCTCATACTCAGCGTCCCGCGGGTATATCTCACATTGCCACTCTAGCGACTCCACATCCAAAAGCAACCAAGCCAACCCTGGGTCTACTAATTACTTAGCCAAGGGTGTTCCATTCCACCCATGTGGTCGCATTGTACTATGATCAGTGCAATTTCCCAAAGGAATCGATCCTTAGTGGTGGGCATCAGCCTTTGAACCATTAGTAAGCTGCCTATCTTTGTTTGATGATTTACGCAAAACCACTTGGACCTTTAAAATCAAAGACACGATATAAGCACCCTCACAAAAGTAAATGCTAACAAGCATAAGAGAGACTGGATACAGGTTGGAATGTTGTTAGTGTCGAACACAGTGAAACGGTTAGAAATATGGAGCAATATGCAGATGGAATTTTGTTCTTTGATGCAAGGAGATATTTCCATTTCCTCTTACTGCCACAAGCTGATGAAAACTCTTGCAGTTGCACATGTGCTTGGCAGCTGCGAACAGGCCCATCAGTGAAACTTGGGCTTGTCCTCGGCCTCTCGTCACGTGAAAGATGGCTGCGAACAGCAGCAGCAAGGTCGGAGACGTCTCGGCAGCGGCAAAAACTCCCTGGATCACGGTGGCGGCTTGCTCTGGTCAACGAGCTGCCCAATAAAAGAGTGCAACAAAGTCTAGAGCGGCTACATGTGCAAGGAATCGAACTAAATCACACCGGGGAGCGAGGAATCGATGGCGAGGTCATTGGCCGGAGTCAAGGAAGACAATGGTCGATCTCCTCCGTCGGGGCTCGATTCTTGGAGCTTCCTTGGGTGTTTGGCTGCAGAGGTCGAGGGGAAGCTGGTGGCGCGAGGGCTTGGCCGGGATTTCTTTGAAGCGGCCAAAACAGCCACGTGAATCAGACGGTGGTCGCCGGGGCCGAGAGCACTTGTGACGGTGACGACACGACTCCTTCACTCTGCGTAATCTAGGATGCCAAGTATGCATAGAGAGGGTATCACGTTCCCGGGCTTGAGCTGCGGCGAAGCTCACCCGAGTAGTGGCGGTGGCAGTCGGCGTCAGAGAAGATGAAGCTGTTGCCGGCTATTCTGAGGTGGAATCCTGTGGAACGCGATTAGGTCGAGGAAGAGGTGGTAATGGCGAAGGTCAACGGCCAGGGCGGTAACCCATGGCATTGACGCGTGGAGGAACATGGCCGCGTTCCAGGCATAGAGCTGAGTTGGGGCGTTGTCTCCGGCTGGCAGGTGGGTCTATGAAGTCTGTGGGTCCCACATGTCAGTGTAAAGATGAGAGGAATTCTCTAGAGACTGTGGAAAGTTGTACTAGCTAGTTATCTTGCACCGGTGTTTTCACTAATTTAAAGAAGGTTTCTAGGGTTGGCAAAATTTCTGTGAGAAGATGGATATATGTTTTACTGATCTGCAAAGTCTCAAAGTGAGAAACCTTATATTTTTAATATGGAAAAAAGATGAAATGGGCATCACAACACAATTTTCTCAGTCCATTATATTTCCTAGAGTCTTTCACTTATCATTTTATATGTTTTCTTTGGGAATTAAATTAGGCCAAATTTTCTAGTTGTACGGTTCATCTTGGTACACATTTTTTGAAAAAGGGCACTGCAAGAATAGTTTTTATTTTTATTTGGTGAAAATAAGAACTAAGCAATTTATTTTAGCTATTTTCCAGTTTTGCTAATTTGAAAGATTTTATTGAAGTACTTATTGAAGTGATAAAATCAAGAAAAATTTACAGTAGATTAAATGGGTTGTATAGTGCTTATAAGAATCTTTCCATGATTTTATGTTAAACCAATTATTTTTAGAAATTCCCTAGCCTATTCAATGCATATGCTCCCTATTATGGAACTGCACTTTAAGAGCCAAAAACATTAAAAGAAAGCAATGCACATGAAATGATGATGAATTTATTTATTTCCATATTTTCATGTCATAACTTTTATTTATACACTTTTAGGCATATTATATTTTCTATTTTTGTAAATTAATTCTTAAAATTTCTTTGCACAAAACCCTAAAGCATTGTTAACTCGATTAAAATTCTTACATATAATTGAATATGTATTACTTCCATTTTTTTGACCCAAAGAAGATTTTAGGAATTTGTATGACGAATTACAGAGTCATATTTTATATTTTCATCTTTTGATCTAGGGTGAGTTTTTCCAAGAACTTTTAACTATAAAGGTTTTAAGCTACCTTTTTAAGTTAATTCTAGTCAATCTACCTCTTATTTCGATTCTATGCAGAAAAACTATAAGATTTTACCTTCGAGGGCTTTTTACTAATTTATTACAGTTGAGTTTCTGAAATTCGAAATTCCAGTATGTTACATGAATTATTAATCAAAATTTTTAAATGTTGACTTTCCTAAAAGATGCCTTATATTTTAATCCTTATGTTCTTAAATATAAGCATTTTGTAGGTTGTTTAGCAGAGATTAAGATTGAGATGATAAAATAGTTATGATTGGTTAAGATAAGAAAGTAGATGAAAAAATAAATTAGAGATCGTTATGATTTGTTGAAATGAGGAGGTAGGTGAAGAAATGCTTATACTACAGTCGACGGGTTAGATCCCCGACTACAGTACTTAAGGACGTATGAGTCGTCTGATACCAAGGTATTTGTTAAGCTGTAAAAAAGGAGCAAGATACAGGGGTTTTTATATAGGTTCGGACCCCTAGCTTAGCCCTATTCCTGTTTATATGTATTGATGCTGGGTGTATACACCCAGTACAAGGATGTATGTATGCTATAACTAATCTCGGCAAGATGATATAGTCGGTGATTAGCAACGGGCTTCTTCACAACATAGGTTTGGTGTCTCTTGATATGTGGGCTTATGATTTGATGCCTTCCCTGCTGGGAGGCCTTGTATTTATATCAGAAGATGATCCCCTCTCAAAGTAGAACTTGGAACCCCAGATAAGATAAGGTAGACAAGTTCTTGTCGTCCTCGGATCAGACTACGGTATCTTTCCATATCCGGAGTACGTTTCCTCTCTTAATTATTGCCTTATCCATATTCGGTCATCACCTTCTGTAACATATTAGGTACATGGTATTACCAGTAGCGTATATCCATGTCTATAGGGTATGCCATATCTACTATACTAATAACTACCTTCGTCCAAAAATATAAGACATTATGCCTTTTTTTAAAAAAAAATAAGAAACTAGCAAAAGGACAAATACCTCCCTCAAGCCCATAAAAAGGTGGTACAAACAAAAGTTGGTAGTCGGAAAATAAATTAGTAAAAAAATTGGCAAGTTAAAAATAAACTAGTATAAAAATAGATAGGTGGTCAGAGAATAAACTATTACAAAAGTTATTGTACTATATGCCTTGGAAACTTAAAATCTCTAATATTTGTGGATGGAGGGAGTACTGTGAAATAAATTTTAAATCTAAAAATGCTTATATTTCAGAACGAAGAGTAAAACGGATGAAGTACTTATGTGTGCATACGGCATACATGTATCATGTTTTCTCTTGATATATATGCCCATGCTAGATTGTATATATACATGTTAGAATATGTGGATATTAGTTAAACCACTCTAGTTTAATTAAATAAAGTAAATATACTATAAGCACATTTAAGACTAGGACGGTATTTCTTGAAATTGACAAACCCATCATAAATGTCTTGTTATCGATAAATACGTCGTCTACCACTAAAAGAATAATTAGCCTTAAAAAATACGAGTATCTATGTCAAGTCTAGAAGTTAACCCCAGATAAACAAGTTCTACCAAAAAAACTGCTACGCTCATTTCTTTCCTATTGCAACCAAAATTCTCAAATAAATATTTCAAACGGATAAGCAGGAGTTAGCTACTTCCAACTAGGAAAATTCAAAGAGCTCTTCAGGAGGCAGCAGCACTTTTCTCTGGAGAGATGCATATATGGGATCTTAAATTCTCGACTACCTTGAATGGATGAATGGGTGATGGATTATTTGGTACAAAGTTAGAAAATTGTTTTATAAATTATTTAAAAAACTTAAATATAGAAAGCTTCTATAAAAATTATATCATTTAGGAGCGAAGCGTATTTCTTATAGGATCAGTCCATTCATGAGATTATAACAGGATATAGGCTTGATCTATTCATGAGATTAGAACAGGGTAAGTAGGTCGGAGTAATAAGTACACTAATTGGCAGTATGCAATCATGCACAAAGAGAAGCCAACCAACAGTTACTGATTGAAGTGTTGCCTACCGATGTGAGAGAACCATGTCATTAAAATGTTGTTGGATCAATCTCTATGATTTGGATTCTCATTAATTCGTGACATGACTCCGATTTGATACCGACAAGTTATTTTATTATTATAATGCATATGCTATTAAGAAGTAGCGTGCGTTTTAATCAGGGTGAGCCAAACCATTGATAATAACCGTGCGGTTACTGTCTAAATCACAGGTGTATGGTTTAATTACCGGCGGTTTGGTTTAAATAAATTTTATCTAATTTAAATTTTTTAAAAAAATAAAAAAAATCCAAAAATTCTAGTGGATAGTAATTGAATTATGGATCACTGTGGTAGAGAAAGTTTATGAAAACAACGAAGTTTACTTTATATTTTAGAGCTTCATCGAAATTTAGAAAATTAAGAGATAAGTTGGGATATAATTTCCACTTTATTTAAGTGTAAAAAGATAGCAAAGGTTATGCAAAAAAATTATGCAATATTACATTGTTTTTCTAGAGATATCCACAATTTTTTCCTAAATTTTCTACAATTTTTTAGAATTTTTACAACGTTTTATATTTTTTTCACAAATTTTCCTTTTAGCTTCAACATATTACGGTTACCACGGCTTACCATGCGATATTGCACGGTAACCGCGACCTTACTGTGAGATTTAAAAATTTTGAATTTAATTTTTTTAAAATAAAATTCGTGCGGTTTTAGACAGTTACCGTGGTAACCACCGTACCATAGAAAGACGGTAACCTCCCTTTAAACAATACGGTGAACACTGATTTTGATACAGCTAGAGTTTGGAGTGTCATGACAATTCCTGTTCATGCACATACGTATATGCAGTTACAGTGGGACTTTTATAATTATATTATGGATTTATCTCTAATTTCCATCTATTGGTTTTTTCTTTTATAATGTGAATTCTGGAGTAATCAATGGTTGCACAAATCAAAACCTACGTAAAGTTATATATATATGTGCGCGCGCGCGCATAAGCAATCATATGCTAGAAAACCGACAAAAAAATCAATATTGGCAGCCAAAACGCGACTCACAAGAGATCCAAGCAAAATAACTACATTTAAAAGGTGATATTTATTAACGAGGTTTAACCAAAACCAACGTTTCGAAATCTGTCTACGGATGCTTCACTCTGAAGTCCAAACAAGCATAGTTATATTTATATATTAAAAATATGTATTTATATTTTAAGATGGTATCCAAACTACTTGGAGAGGTCAAGCAAAATATTTTCTATCGAATGATGTTGGTATTTAAATTTTTGAAAAGTTTAACTAGAATGATATAGGTCAAAAAAAAAAGAGTGAATTGTACTTTAGGCCACCTTTTATTACCAATTTTCATTTTAGACTACTCTTCACCTCATCGTTTTAATGTTGCCCTTGTTATGATTTGGATCATCCCAAATCTTTTCTTTACCTACATCCACTCTCTTTTGGTAAAAATGTGGCTTGCGTTGAAGTCAGGGAGATTGTCAGTATATGGGTGCTGATGTGCTTGAGATGGAGTTAGGGTGGTCTAAATTATAACAAAGACAAAAGACAAAACTATCTAGTACAAAGTGAAAAAATTGTTTAAAGTGTGATTCAAAGTGAAACTTTGATGATAAAAATTTGTCCAAACTGCAATTCACTCAAAAAATTTATGAAGCATTATTTGCTACCGATAGTAGCTGACAAAGTGGATGTTTAATTTGGGCCCAATAACAACTTATTTCGAGAGACACCCTAGGCAAGGCAAAGGCAAGGTACTTCTTCTGGTTTTTAATAAATGATACCGTTTACTTTTAACAAGACGTTTGATTATTTGTTTTATTTAAAAAATTTAAGTAAATATAATTTATTTTGTTATGTCTTGATTTATCATTAAAAGAACTTTAAAAATAACTCATATTTTTTATATTTACATTAATTTTTTAAATAAGACAAATGATTAAACGTCATAATAAAAGTTAATAACATCATTTATTAAAAAGCAGAGAAAGTACATTATTGAAAGTGCAAAAAATGGTAGGTATAACACGCCGTCGCTGAGGAAATATATGATACCAGATCACTTGTGTAACTGGCAGGAATACTACGACGACCTTGAGTAGTGACAACTGATAATATCTGTTTCGTTTGTTCCAAAATATAATAACTTTTAGAGTTTAAATTTATCTTAAATCTAACAATCTAATTTACTTGGCTTATTTACTTATTTACTTGGCTTATTTTCTCGATTTTCGTTAGCACGCCTTCCAAACTGTTAAACGGCGTGTTTTTTACAAAAATTTTCTATATGAAAGTATCTCTAAAAAATCAAATAGATTCATTTTTTAAGTTTTTAATAGTTAATACTTAATTAATCATGCTCTAACGATGTTTACGGCTTATAAGCCCGAGACAATTCATACTATCCCTTATCTTTATTATTACCTAACCAGCTTCGGGCCCACATCCTCATCCATCTCAAGAAGATAGTTTTTTTTACCCTTCTACTCCCTTCGTCTCAAAATACTTAAGCCATTTTTTTAAGAAATTAAGATTAGGGTTAAAAAATGGTTATGATTGATTGAGATAAGAAAATAGGTAAATAAATTAAATGAAGAAAGTTTACGATTGATTAAGATGAGGAGATAGGTGAAGAAATAATAGTATTATGAGATAAATTTAAATCCTAAAAATAATAATATTTTGAGATAGAGGAAGTATAGCCATACAAGAAATTAAAACTTGTTATATTTTAAAACTTGTTATATTTTAGTACAGAGAGTATAAGATATCAAAAAATCGTCGTACAGTAGTATAGAGCAACTGCTCTCTCCTCCATCCTTCGATCCTTGCAATAAGAGAAGCAAGCAAGTGAAGAAACGGCCAAACTTTGTGTTCACTCACTCCGTGATGAACTGATGATGCAGCCTGATTACAGCCTTGCCCGGTTTTCCAGGTTTCAATTCAGAGAAAACACATTTGCAACGCTCCCTTGTATTTACTGGCTTTGAACACAAAAATCCTCAACTTTGTATCAGAACAATGGTACAAAGCGTTCCAATTGCAGAATCATCTACTCTGGCAATTTGTGTTCTCCATTTGATGTAGAACGATATAAGTCCATTTACATACATCTTTACATCCCGGGAAGATAAAGGGAAACAAAAAAGAACGGTAACTTTGAATTTTGGCTATATCATAACATTGTCAACAAATGAAACGAATAGCTTACGTCATGATGCACGCTTTGAAGAAAAGGCATCCGATACTGTACAATCATCTTAGGGGTGGTCTTGAGAATGGAGTCTGTGTGGAGGTGTATGTGGAGGATGTGAGTGGAACCGTTGAAAATTCGGTGTCTGGACGACCGAACATGTGTTGCTTTGTAGAAGGGCCAGGTGCCCGGTTTGAGATATGCACTGATGGCTGGACGCTAGATGCGTTGCTGGTGCTGGCAGTTTGGTTCTCTTCCTGCGACAGCCTTGCGGCTTCAGATGCTTCTCGTTTTTCCCTTTCTTCCGTCTCCTTGAGCAGGAAGTCCACCCATAGATCCGCAAATGACTGCAAATAATTCATAAAAAGGATATCAACATTAGCTAAGCAGAAAGTAAACAAAAGAGAGAAAAGAAGAAAACCCAGGTTAACAGATAATGTACTTCTGAAGTTTTTTGACATAGCTACTGAACTTCGGAGATATCATGCCTTAAAAAATTATCATCATGGAAGCAAGACATTAGTGTAATGCACAAACAGATCACACCTGGTTATCCTGAGATGCTTGAGTAGGTTTGCCTGCTGAATTTCCACCAACAATGCCTCCAACTAATCGTCCTGGAAGACCCAAAACACCACGGACAACGCCCTTGCCAGCGTTACTTTGTGCAAAACCAATCCTTTGCTTGTCTTCCTCAGAGAAGCCAAGCATGCGAACCATAAGATCCAAAACCTGGACAAAAGACATTGTTATTTGATAAGAACTTTTAGTTGAGAAGTTCAAGACACCATAAACAATTTGAAGGAGCCAAGCACCTCTTTGCTGTGATTCCGTTGAAAGTAAGTGACCAGTAGTTTGATCACAATGCGCCTGCAAGAAATTTTTGTTTTATTCATTTGATATATGTCATGTAGGTCAGTACAGTAGGTCGCACGAAAGTGCAGGCACAGATAAGCATATAAATACAGTGTGCATAACAAGGAAAAATGGGAACTTCAGCAGAAAACATGGTCAAAAAAAATTAAAAATAAAAACGCTTCAGCTTTGCAAATGGTATGTTATGCCCATTAAATAGGTAGCAGGTTGTATCAATCACCAATTCTTTTCTAGAAACAAAAATGAGGATATGATAACAATAGAAACATATGTCTTTCACTGATTTTCCACTTCTTGATTCGTACAAATCTTGGCCTACCAAAAGTTTGTTCATGGGTTATCCTGTATACATGCTTTCAAGCTTTTAATTCATTTTATAGCATGCTTTGTGTTTAGCACTACATTGGTTTCCACCAATCTTCGTCGTTCACTCCGTTGTAAGTTCATAACTACAAAATCCAGCTGTCCATGCACATATGGTATACATTAAAATCATTAAATAAGCGGAAGGACCAAAGAATATTCCACACCTGTCAACAGAATTATCTGAATCGAGTGACATCCTATTGAGTGTTGTCATGCTTTGTTCCAGTGCTCGTCGTAATCTGGAATTATCATCCTCAAGCTTCTGCATGGAGCGCTTCCCATCTGCCAACATCCCCTCCACTTGTGAAAGCTTGGCAGCTACCTCTTCCTTTTCTCTTCTCAAAATTTCAATTGCTTGATTTGCCACCTGCATAAAAATAATAGCTTTAGCAATATTATTTTAAAACAGTAGCTATGCAGTATGACACATATTCCTAGACAAATTATGTGAGCTCAATGCATTTCTCTTGTACAAAGGCAACACATTAACTCAATAATGTAACAGAAGAAGGTCAAGTGATACTCACAAATGGTAATCACAATCAGCAAAGTAAGCAAATGCTTGCTCAAGCATGTATATAGTATAAGGGAAGATGAACTTGTACTCTGTACCTTCAATGACTCTGACAATTTAGCCAATTCTTCTCTGGCCATAGCTAAATCACCTCCAAGCCGTTCCTACATAATAACATAAACATATATGTCAGGACCAAAATCAAGCAGATAATTCGCAATAAAAACATTAAATTTTGAAGAATGAAAAGTTCAAAGATTTAAATCACCTTGGCTTCACTCTCAGCATAGTACTGTCCAAGGGCAGTCTGCAGATTAAGCAATTCCAGGTTTTTCGATTCAAGAGCATTCATACAGTTTGCAAGCTTGTATTTCAAATCTGTTATTTGTTCATTTGACCTCTGGTGTTCTTCACTAATGATCTTCTTGCTCTCGTCCTGCTTTGCCATCTCAAACTTTAAAGCCCTTTCTAGCTGCACTACATGAGTCCTTTGCTGATCACAGATTGCCTGCAGTTCTTCAATGAGTTTGCTATCTTCATCCATCTTTTCTTGATCCTCAAGGTCCTATGAAATAGTATGTCAATAAGCATGCTAGCACCACCTATCCCATCATCTTTTTTAAACAGCAGGTTAAATATGTGCTGGCTGTTGCACACAAATTAGATTCAGAACATACAAAAGCAAGCCACCACATAAGCCTCTATCTTATTATGTGGTTACAAAACTGAGTATGTGGATTAAAGAAATAGGATTAAATGCTTACCTTATCTAGCAAATGCTGCTTCAACCGAGCCAAATCTTGAACTGCTTTGTCTCGTTCATAGGAAGCATCATGTAATGCTTTCTTCAACGAAGCCATTTCTTCCTTAACCTTAACAGTTGAACTACAAGCATATCAGTATTTTCATTTTCTTACCATTAGAAATATCACTAATGCTACACACTAATCCCTCTGTTCCTATTTATATTATTCATATAAAAACTTTGACCGCTCGTCTTTTTTGCAAAAAAAAATTATAAATATTTAAAAATATGTTGTATTATCAAAGTACTTTGCATGCTAAATACAACCATACTACTTGTGTTCATCAAAACATTTTAATGTAAAAGTTTTTACCGGTCAAAGATAAAATCACACTGGTCAACTGTGTCAAATAAAAAGAAACGGAGGGAACAAGACATTCAACTGACAATATGCACAGAGATAAATTACAAAATAGCTCCTTAGAAGATTTCACTTCATCAAAGTAAAATTTAGACATTTTTTTGACGAAAATGTAGACATATTAAGGTTATATCACATCAAAGTTCTGATTATGGAATAAATAAAAGTAAACAACAAATAATGGTTCAACTGAACCAAACAAGGCCCAACAATCTGTCCCATGCGTCTTCCAGGACTTCAGCTGCTACATTTCATACAGTAACATACCTTTTCCACATCAGAAATCTTGTTAACATCCGATGTACCACCATCATTTGTTTGTGAGGTACTTTTCTTCCTCACAAGATCTGCCTCAAGCCTGCTCTTCTCTATCTACAGAAGTAAAATTTTCAAAAGTCAATTTTGTTTACAGTATGATTCTTCCAGCTATTCTTCATATTTAGTATCTTTTTTTGAAAGAATCATTTACAAAGTATTAGAAGTGACCGATCCATTAATTGAGACCTTTAGATCTGAGTTCTCCTTCTGTAAAGCCATCAACATACTTCTTAGGCTCTGAAGGGAAGCATCTGATACATGCTCTTTGTCCCTTCTACTCAAATCCTCTTGCACGCGTCTTAACTTTGCCTCCTTCTCACTCAACTCCTTGTGTAGCTCTTCCATGCTAGTTGAAATCTATGAGATCATTAGAAAAAAATGTTCAACTTCCCTTGCATGCAGCCAGAAGAAATAATGGAACAATGACATCATGCATAAACGCAACAGCATGGAAGCAATAATAATATAAAAATATAAAGGTAAATAAATAGTTCGTAGAATTATAATCTGCACACTGAAGCTCAAGAATATATTTGGTTTTCTTATATTCATATAAAACAAAACTCAACATACCCTCTCTTTGTTGATATTTAGTTCATTTAGCTGCTGCTGAAGCAATTCATTCCGCTTGTGTTCATCTGAATAGAAGAAAATACAAGATAAGATGAATATATGGAGATGGCTTCCAAGCTGTTCAAAGATGGAATATTTTAGACTACTCTCTAACATACCCTCTAACCTCCTTTTTGTTTCAGTTTCTTTCTCAGAATTATCACTGAGTTGCTTTTTCAATTGCTTGATCTCATTTTCAAGGCTAGCCTGTTTAGCAGCAAAGTAAGATTGATCCCCTTCCGAGACATCTGCCTGAGATGACTTGCATTCAATAAAGGGTTATTGTTATTTTCAGTGAAGTGTTGTTTTCTTAACTGTTCATAATAGGACAAAAAGAATAATGTCAATATCATCCAAAGAGAGCAAGGGTATGATAACAATACAAGCCACGAAGTAATAATTAGACAGTATGCCATGGTACCGCTTACAACTACCTTACGGTGCCCTGTCATTGAGTGCAAGCCATTTGGCTGGATACCCTGTGAAGCACCACCACCATATCCATTTTGCTTTGAGATATTCAATGGATTATCTTGAACTGTATTTCTTTGCACACCACGAGGTGATCTTTCCAAAGCACCCTACAAAAAAAAAAGTTACTGATGTACTGTTCTGCGTACATTGTGATCAATAAGAACTTCATACAAGTGCACCACCCAATTACATTAGAATTGGCTGAAACTGCTTTAGAACTCTCCAGACTTCTTTTTAATGAGCCATTTTCTTCACGAAGTTTTCCCAGTTGTTCCTGTCATAACATAACCATGGATCTTTAGAAAGATTGTATACCATATAGAGTCAGTGAATTTCGCTGATGCCTTCAATGGCATCCCACCGTGGCAAACAGCAGTATTTAATACTCCCTCCATTCAGAAATACAAGGCGTATTTTGACAGTCCAATTGAGCTTTGACCAACTATTAATCCAATAATATATAGGTTTTGCCATAAAAAATGATATTGTTGGATTCATGTTTGGAAGCACTTTCTTATGATTATGATTCGTACTTTCTTATGATTATGATTTTGTAGCTGTAAGTGAAGTAGTGTAAGAGATGTACGGCCCATGCTTGTTTTTCGACAGTCAAAATACACCCTATATATTTTAACAGAGGGAGCAACAGTAAATGACCTCAAGATATAAGTTCACCATTGCAAAAAATATATATATAATAATAATGTTTCCACTTTTCAGTCAAATATGACCTGCCAATCAGATATAGAAAATGGAGAAAGTAGATATTTCAAGCACACATACCTCCTTTTCTTTCAACATTGCAACATAATTGAAGGACAATGCCTTTATTTCAACTTCTGAAGCTTGAAGCTTTTGAATATCTTCTTTGAGTTTGGAAATCTATAATGAAAAATGCAATTGCATCATTGTAAATAAGAACTGTTACTCCTCTCTTCAAAGTTTGTTTGGAAATATTAAACCATGCAAAAATAGAACCTCACCCAAACATAAATAAGGTCAAAACAAATATGAGCACTTTTTTATTCCTAGAGATTCAATACTGTTAATAACATCAACCAACAATCTTATGATATCTAATATACTCAACCTGCATCATGGACTGTATTTGGGTGAGGTTGTCAGATGCCTTATTAGGTACTAACATATCAGTACAGACTGCCCAGGTTTGCATCACACCTTGCCTAACAAGGGGCTCACTTCTCAGTACTTGAAACAAGCCACCAGCCAGACCATTTGACTCTCCATTGCTCACAGCATTTCCAAGGTGAAGTAGTGCCCACAGTATAACAACCTAATATTCTGGTATTGTGCCAAATTAGAACAGTTCAGCTGAAACCTATTATCACCACCAAGGCACCAACACCATCACCCCTAAAATCACTCATGTCAACAAATTAGAACAATCGACAACAAAAGCATTAGCCAGAACACTAATCCCTGCTATGAATATCCACCAGCTCCGCTTCCATCAAACCGACATAAAGACTGCTGAAATAAATTTCTTCTCCAACAACAAGAGTTAGTTGGGCAACACGGACTGCCCCTCTGGCCTAGTATCATGTCAATGTGAGCTGAGAAATTCATATCGAGTAAAGCCTAATCACTCGAGCTACTGATGTAAAGATCCGATTCGCACGAAGAGTCCATCGCCTACCTACTCGAACCATTACACAACCGGGCGGAGGAAAGGAGGGAGAGAAGCAAGGGCAAGGCACCTCGTTGGGCTCGGCGGGGTCGGGGCGCGCGGAGGAGTACCGCCTCCGCCGCCCGGATGAGGGCGGCGTGTGGGAGTAATCCGCGCCCCGCGCCTGGGTCGCCGACGACGCGGTGGCCTCCGCCTCGTCGGCCGCGGCGTCGTCGACCTCGCCGGCGAGCCGGGAGAGGCTCTCCCGGTAGGTCGCGATGGAGCCCCGCATCGCCGCCGCGGGAGCCACGGGGGGCGCGCGGGCCTCCGAGAGGACCCGGCGGAGGAGGGCTAGGGTTTGGAGGTGGGGGGCGGCGAGGGTGGGAGATCTGAGAAGGTGGGGGAGGTGAGGAGTGGGATGGGAGTAACTGAAACGGAAGGAGGCCAAAGGTTGGAGACGAGGAGTTCTTTTTTTGTTGTCCTTCAATTTTTTTTTATTTTTCTGTATTACTATTTCGATTTTTGGCATGGATGGTTTGACTTCTTTTGGCGTTTTTTCACTGATCTGCTCTTCGGTTACTGTGCTAAGCTGCCGACGATGTTAACCGTCCAGCAAGCAACGGACGATCCGGATAAAATGAGCAATTTAACTAGGATTTTTATGTTGTTTAACAAATATTAAGGTTAAGTAAAAAAAATTTGTTACTTCAGTTGTTAATTTTTGAATTTTGAATTGGTTAGATTTTCTCTCCACACATTTGATTAGCTCTGAAATTATTAAAATGATAGAAATCAATGCCGGAATGTATATATTTTGTACAAAATTTGATTTATAGATAGTCAAACGGGCCAGCCGGGTCGAGGCCTGCTTCAGCACTATCCGTTACGGCACGACACCTGTAACGAGCCGTGTTATACTGATCCACGTGCCAAGATCTCGACCTAGGCACGGACCTGAATCTGGCACGTGAGCCGGCGGAGGCCCATTAGTAAGCCTAGCCCATAAAATTTGAAAATATGAGCGGAAAAAAGAAAAAAATACGAAAAATAGAAAACTGAATGAAAATATTAGGGAAAATTAGAAAAAAGGGATAAAATGGAAAAAAATATATGAGAAAATTATGAAAAATGGAAAAAAAACATGGAGAAAATTGAAAAATATATGAAAAAATTGGAGAAAATAGGAAAAAATGGAAAAAATAGAAAAATTATGAAAAAATAGATGGGCTGATCGGACTGTGCTTAGGCTGTGCCGTGCTGGCCCGATGACAGCCGTGTCGACCCATGGGCTGAGGCACCGACCCAAACATGACACAGCCAAATGGCGGGCCATACCAGCACAGCCCATAGGTCAACAGGCCGTGTTATGTCTAGGTCAGCTACGGTACAACCGTGTCATGTCATGTCGGCACGGCTTATTGGGCCATCTATAATTTGATTCAACCTGGAGATTCCGATTTTCTGCTTGCCATTATTTGAGCTGTGTTCGAGGCCTGCTACAGACCCAGTGCCCAACGACGGTTTTTTTATGGACACGCTCTTTCCTGCCTAGGCCCAACCAATCTTCGTAATCCCAAGCCCAGAACTTCTTTTTTATTATTTTTCTTTGAGCAATACCAACAGACTCAAATCCCTAATCTAAAATTCTCTTTTTAAGATCTCTAATCAGATTTTTAACTACCAATAGAAACAGAAATAAATCATATTCCGTTCTCACCCTTGTCTATTGGAGGCTAATTTTTTTCTTATAGACCCAAAATTTTAAAATTGGGATCCGTTTGTTTTAGGTTGCAGTTGGCGATGCTCTTACAGGGCCACATGTTACACACGCGACACAGCGACACACAGGATTTATTTACTGCTCTAAAAAACCCATTAATTAACAAGTCTACTTAAAATTTTGGAATTTTGGAATCATGTGTCTAAATATTACTTAGTGAACATAGAAAAACGAAGGGAACTAAAATGAGCTCAACATCTAGTCCTGACCACAAGATGGCAGAAACCATCTACATCTCAGAAATAACACAACAAAACTGCTGCTTCTGTGGTTCTGGGATACCATGTGCAACAAGGTACTATTGATTGATCAGTGTCAGTGCTACATCTTCCACTAGAGGGTCCTCCTATATAAGTTAATCGAAGCACTTCCAGCTTCTGGTGCAAGAGGAAAGCTTAGATGATGGTCCATCCCTGACAAAACTGGAGCTCACTCCATGGCAAAACTTAAATCTTCAAGCATCAGGCCACAATGAGCCAAAAGCCTGCTGACTGTTGAGCAGTTTGACCTTCTATGTCCCACCAAGCCCTGTCCAAGACCGTACCAGCGCAGACTTGGCAGACCTGGTTGCGCTGTGTTTTTACAAAATTGCAGATCTTTCTACTTCTGCACAAATCTTGGTCATGATATGTGCCTTTGGTGAAGAGTATACTTGACAACCTCGTAGAAAGAAATGACAATTCCAACTGATGGGCCAGCACGTGCAACACGTGGACCAACGCCGGTGAACAGGCCTTTCAGACCTCCAGAGCTGCCAGGTTAAAATAAAATCAATCCTAGTAAAAGTGACTCTCCTAGCCAAGACCTCTCAGATAGGAATGAAAATGTAGGACGGAAAATATTAGAATATTATTACACCTACATTTTAGAAGACAAACCAAAATATTCAAAGCAACCACTAAACTTGATCAAACCCACCTTTTATCTTTTGCAACAAGTAAGCAAACATGTTTTCTAGTTGACTAAATAGGTCATTAGCCAAACCAGCTAAAACAAACATAATTTGAGTGGGCTGCAACTGGTTTGAGCACTGGACCCATTCCCATTTCACAGCATTATATTCTAAACTGGAAGTAAATCGCAAAAATGGGGTTCAGCCAGCAACTCTAGTTCGATATCATTTTTTATTCTTAAGTCTCATTTTACTCCTAACTATTTCTCAATCCTGTATACATGAAAAATTGAAAACTATTCAGGTCTTGCTAGATATGAAGTTTTTTCAGTATGTCTCAATTTTCCAGTGTACTGTAACTCTATGTTGGTTTTTCTGCAATATATTTAAAATCTTACAAGGATGCAACGGAGTTTCAGCGATCTCATTAATCATCCAATTGTTACTCTATCAACAACCATTTCTAAAAAGAAAGCCATTGGTTGCTCTCTCTAGGCATGTTGCTAACTCTTGACCAGTTGACAAACATAACCTAGATTTTTCTTAAAACAAGGTGGCCCAAGCAGATATGTCCACCAGATGTAGTTTTACATATAGGCTCAATCCATTGACTTACAAGTAGATCAAGTTTGAAAATATATAACATTATAGCACCATTAGAAAATAATTTTATTTGTTTGGAATGAAATGCCTTTAATAGTAAGTGGAAGACATACCTCCATATATCAGCTAACGTTTGCCTTGTAGTCATTCTCATTGCCTTTTGAGTATCCTTCTGAAATGGCATGATCAATGTAAATTATGAACAGAAAAGAAACAAACAAGATAACAGTACACAATGCAAGTATGACATGAAATCGATGGCAAGAAAAATTAAATAGGCGCACTGTGGTGCACGTGGTTTGGATGCTAAACAGAAACGATGTTTTTTGAATAATTGTTGCAGAAACAAATGTAGGAAGTGGGAAAGAATGTGCAAACCTCTATTTGTCTCCTTGTCTTAGCAACATCTAGAGGGCATGTAGCACCAGCAGCAAGACTACCTGCTACAAAGCCAGCAGCAAAGTTTGCTCCCAGCACACTAGCTGCATCACCTTCTTCACCAACAATACCAAGCAGCTTTCTTCGAATCTGCATATAATGATACTAAGTTAAGATACCATTTAATTTTAAATGAATTTAGCAAATGATAACGACATGCACATTAGCAAACAAAAACATAATTATGTGACAGAGAACAGGGATTTACCGGCTCCAGTGTTGACCAGCATATAGCAGAGAAAGGAACATCCCGAGCAAGTTGTGCACCCACACCCGTCCAAAGAACGCGGTAATTTTGTGCTGTTTCAGTATTAATGAATTAATAAAAGAAATCTTTTCCTTAATAGACTTTCATTTGTTAGAACAAAGATATAGATACCTGAAATAGACATATCTGACTATGAAAAACAAGGTATTAAAACAATAAACATGAACAAGAATAATCTATTAGGTATGGAAATGAATAAAACTAACTAACCATTCTGGCTTGAACTTGCAAGAGGTGAAAGAACACCAAGCATTGTTTTCCATATTCCAGGAGGCTTTACTCCAGGTCGAAATTCTTTATATGCCTGTAAACATAGAATAGTTATTTATAGGTACATTAAGTGAGAAAGAAATTGTATACTTAGACATCATTGGTTTCACAGAAACACAGATACAATAACCAGAAACTTCAAGTGGAGATATGTACCTGCATCCGTGTCCTTGCCAACTCAATTGGGGAACAAACAATGCAAGCCAAAGAACGTGCAACTGATCCAGCTACTAATGGGGCATATGGTGTCAAACCAGGAGCATTACTTTGTGTAAAATCTTCAATCCAATTGCGAAATAGGTCATAGCAAGGTAAATATATTCCAACCTGTTTATGGTCAAAAACATTAGTAACAGATAAGATTCAGTTCAAACATTACAGGGTGACATGGCAGGTAAACATTAGGGTGTGAAAAACAACACATGAGAAAATAACGTAAGATTCATGTGCAGACTGGAGATTAGGTGATATATCTTATTTTAGCAGATTGATGTGTCTAAAGACCCTAGGGCCCAATTCAAAAATGGCTTGGTAGACCTCATTCAGGGCAAAAAAAATTCGTCATATCAGCTACTGGCTTGAATTTATTAGGCAGATTAATATAAGACAACAATCCTCGGCAGAAATACGTGGAACACAATACTTTATCTTGAAAGGCAAGCACAAATGACAGAAAAGTGCAGGCAATACCTATTCACATATGGTATTTATCACAAAGATTGGAACTACTCAAAAGATGCTAGTCACATGTAAAAATACATAACAGAACATTCAGAAAATATAACATAATATAATGACTACAAAAATGGAATATATTGGAAGAGAACTCACAGTTGGCACAGCTAACGCCAAGCCTGCATTTGTACCTCTCCATAATCTACCAAATCCCTCCTGAAACAACCAATTGACAGAAGTGTTAAATTATCTCTGCCCTAGAAGTCGCTACTTACATAGAACTATAAAAAGGAATCAAAGCCACATTACCTGTCTGACAACTTTCAAGAATACATCAAGTGTTCCCTTGTACTGAAAGCAGTCAGGTGGGCAAACAGGTTCGCTTCCCAAAATGACACCGCGTGTACATGACGGCGAACATCTGAAATCAGACAATATCTGGAAAGCATTGCAAGACATAAGCAGTATTCTTCCAATAAGCTCGAGAGTTAAGACTAATAAGATTTTTTACAATTAGCATAAAAGCAATGAGATTCTTGACCAACAAAAAAATCATGACAAGAATAGGCATATAATAAAGGAAAATAAAGTGACAAAAAACATGAAAATTGTGGATCTGGAAAATGGTGTTCCAAAAAATTTTACATAAATATTTTCTCCATAGGTAAATATAGCAGACACAATAGCAATCTTGCTGTGAGAGGCATAATATAACCAGGAAAAGATTTATATCACCAACATAAAAAAAACAGCAAGTAGAACTACAGAAATGAAGCAGGCAAGTAGAAAAGGTTAAGATCAACATAGGTGATCAGAACAATTAATCCCAAGCAGGAATTCCAATAATGTTTACATAAAAAAATACAGCCTTTAAAACATGTCAAAATGTTTACAACTTCCTCCCACCAACATACAGTGCAGGTGACTAATTAACTATCCAGGTGTCTTGCGTCTTGTAGCATAATGATCTTACGAATGTAATTAACTTCATGCACCCCACGTTGCACAGCCACCCATCATCAGATACAAAAGACACGTCGTCACATGGTTATTGAACGAGGAATAAAAGAAATTTGAACTCACGGATTGATTCGTACGAGCGAAGAGATCACCTATCACACTCCTCTAGAGGAGGACGTAAATCAATACGACCAGGTACTGAACCATATAAGATTTTAGGTCAATAAGCAAACTAGCATGCCCAGCATTCAACTAATGCACCTCAACAGACAGCTTGGGTAATATCAATGAGCTGTCCAACATCACAATGGTCGCGACGGAACAAACAGAAACACTAACTGAATTCCACATAGTATCCCAATCAACTGTAGAAGCACACAACAAAATTCACGCGCCAGTCTGAAGTAAAAAAAAACCCAAATGCATGAATCCCCCAAATGAAATCGGAGGCTACTACAACCAAACTGCATCCCCCACACGACACGCAATGAGATCATCAGATTCGTTACCGCATCCGGGCCGAGCGACGCCATCTGGGACGGCTGGTAGTAGGGCACCCCCGCCGCCTGCGCTTGCAATCTAGTCTGCAGCGAACGAAAAAACCACCTTTCAGCCACCAATCACACAAATGGACCAAAACGGAACTCACCCAATCCATGTGCAAGCAGCGAAAACCCCGACCTTGGCGACATCGAGAGGGTTGACGATGATAGCGGAGACGAAGGCGGCGCCGGCGGCGGACAGCGCGCGCTCGGCCATCCCGAGCTCCTGGTCCGCCGCCGCCTGCTGAGACCCCGAGGACCCCGGCTGGGAGGAAGCCCCCGTGCCAGGCATGACGCCGGCGCCGCCGCCGGAGAGATCGACCCGGGCGGCGGCGGCGGCGGACATCCAGGCGGGGAGGCCCCCGCCTCTGGAGCAGCCCACCATGGCGGCGGCACCGGAACCCTAGCCGGGTCGCTCGATCGGGGAAGGAGGGGATGTGGCGCGCGCGAGCGGTACGTTGCGGCGGCTGCGCCCTCTCTTCCTCTCTCTCCTCTCTTCCAGGAGTCCACCTCTCTTGCCTCTCCTTCTAGAGGGAGAGAGAGAGTTGAGCTGGCGTCTCTTTCTAGAGAAGTCCTTTGGGCTGACCAACTAGGTTTCCCCGTGGGAATACAAAAAACTTCTTTTCTAGCTACCACACCAGTTAAAAGTTGGACTTAACAACCTCCTTAATTTGTGTCCATATTAATTTAGAGAATAGAAAACAATGTAAATATTGATATTGTCATAACCTTGACAAATAACTTGCTTTTATTCAAGATTTTATTAATTTAAGTTAAAATTCTAATAAACTAGTAAACCATCAGGGAGAAAAGACGAGTCAGTAAAAAAAAAAGTATCTGGTCAAACTATGGCAAGGCGAGATGGAGCGAGTGTGTCGGCGAAACGAGAATGGGGTCCCACATTCTCCGGGAACGCGTGGATCTTCGGCCATATCAGCTCCTCCGGAGCCCATATTCTGCACCGGTGACGGCTGGCTACGGCTGTTTCCCCGCCAAGTACCTGGGGCCGAATACTGCCCGGGCCCGGATACGCTTTTCCCGGGCACCTCGCGACAGCGCCCACATCCACCTCGGGCCCCGGGGCCCGAGGGCATTCCCGGAACCAGGTCTCGCCCTCGTGCCCGGGGCTCGGCTTCCATCCCTGGGCGCGCCCCCGAGACACATTGCTAGGGCTTCCCGTGCTCGGGTCTCGCCCCCGGGCCGGGGCCCACAGCTCTTTTCCCGGGGTGCTCCCCCGGGACACATTGCTGGGACTTCCCGTGCCCGGGTCTTGCCCCCGGGACCGGGGCCCATAGCTCCTTTCCCGAGGCGCGTTCTCGGGACACAGTACTGGGACTTCCGTGCCCGGGTCTCGTCCCCGGGCCCGGGGCCCACAGCTCGGTCCCGGGGCACGTCCCCGGGTCGCGCCCTCCGATCCCGGGCCCGCAGGCTCGGTCCCGGGGCGCGTTCCCAAGGCGCATCACTCTGGCATTCCCGGGCCCAGGGCGTGCTTCCCAGGCTCGGGGCGCGCTTCCCGTGCCCGGGGCTCGCAGCTTCGCTCCCGGGGCCTGTCCCTGGGCACGAGCATGACTCGAGCGGATCAGCTCGCCAACTACCCGCATTAATGGCGAGGCGACGGGGCGTGTCGCCCCTGTCGCCTGCTTGGCCACGCATGGGTCTCCCATGATGGCCCCCCGCGGGCCTGCTCTCTGTGCAGTCAGAGACTTTTGACTTCGGCGGCGAGGGCGTGCGTCGTCACATCTCCACGACTTAGCCGCCTGCAGCAGACCTACTCCTGCAAGGCTCGGCAGGCCGGCGCGGACGTGCACGACAAGACGTAGCATACCTAAAATCTCTCTCCGTGTACTGGGCACTGTGAACTCCCCTTGATCGATAAAAGGAGGATCCATGCCACAGGCTGGGGGGACTCTCGATCTCGGGTTCTCGCTCTCTCTCGAGCTACTCTCGGAGGCTCTCTCTCCGGCTCTCGGGGGCTCGCGCTCTCTCCTAAGCAGCCTGGAGAAACACTCTTGTAAGAGCAAACCACATTCTTGTCCCGCATAGAAAACACACACAGGAGTAGGGTATTACGCCTCCGCGCGGCCCAAATCTGTCTACTTCTCCTGCCTCCTTGCGTGCCATTTCTCAGCCCGGGCCCCCGGCGCCCGAGCATATCATCTCTCAGACGCCGCTGCTGTCCTACGAACAACTCCCCTGGCCGAACCTCAAAGGGGGGTCTCTAGAGTCCCCGCGGTTGGAGTTCCATCCTCCGACAGCTAGAGCCCCAGGTAGGGGGAGTTTCACTTCCAGGCGGCACGCCGGCGTCCCCAACGCCGGCACGCTCCATGACTGGAGGTCATCATCCGCAGGACTCCAACGACGGGTCCGGCGGCTTCACCCCGCTGGGCGACGTTAGCCCGGTGGCGAGCCCGCCACGCTCCCCGTCTTCCTGGGGGCGCGTGGCGCGTGGCCGACGGGCCGAGCTCTCCCCTCGGCGGCCTGGTTGTGCGGCCTCGGCCCCTTCCCTTGCAGAGGGAGCCGGCAAGTGCCCCGCTGGGTCCGCCGCGGCCTCATCCATGAGGCGCGAGCGGTCGCGCCGCTCCACGGCGCACCGCCATCTCGACTTCCAGTCCACGTCGCCGTAGGGAGCCCTCCTAGCGGCAGAAGCCCTCCTGCGCCACCCTCCGGCATTTACCAGAGGCGGAGGCCGTGAGCGGCGCTGGCTCAACGAAGTCACCGACCTTGTGGGCGCGACCCATCGCCAGGTCGCCGCCGACAGCAGTGCAGGGGCCGGGAGTGCCGACTGCGCGCCATCTAGCACGGGCCGGCCCCCCGCCCCGAAGCGGAACCAAGCCCGGCGCCTTGCGCCACGCCTTCGGCCAAGAATGGCCATGGCGACCTCTGTGACCGGCTGAACCGGATGCGGTCCCACAAGGACGCCCGGGTCACTTTGGATCGACAGCACGAATGGCGCGCGGATGCCGTCGCGCGTCTCGAGGCCCAGGCCTCTAGCTCTAACCCACCGGCGGGAAACCGTCGCTCGTCGCCCGAGCCCATTCAGTACGGCCCGGGTTGCCTGGCGCTCTCCCCAGGCCTCCGGCAGGTGCGTTGGCCGGCCAGGTTCTGGCCCAGCTTGCCAGAGAAGTATGACGGCTCTATCGACCCCACGGAGTTCCTACAGATATACACCACTGCCATCTAGGCGGCCGGCGGCGATGAGAAGGTGATGGCGAACTACTTCCCCATCGCCCTCAAGGCCCAGGCTCGCTCCTGGATGATGAACCTCCCCGAGGGGTCGATCTACTCGTAGGAGAACCTCTACCACCAGTTCGTGGCGAACTTCCAGGGCACTTTCCCGCGCCCTGGTACCGAGACGGATCTCCACGCCCTGCGTCAAGGCAGGGATGAGTCGCTGAGGCGTTTTCTGCAGCGTTTCAGCTAGGTCCGCAACACCATCCCTCACATCGCCCCCCACGCGGTTATCCACGCGTTTCGCTCGGGTGTGCGCGACAAGCACATGCTCGAGAAGCTGGGCACCCGTGACGTCCAGACCGCGGCTGAGCTGTTCAGCCTCGCCAACCTCTGCGCCCGCAAGAAGGAGGCCCGGGCGTGGCACAGGCCACGCCCTGAGGCCCCTGACGAGGGCCCTGAAGAGGACGGCGAGTCCTCACGCTCCGCGTCACGTCGGGACAGGAGGAAGTGCCAGAAGGACAAGGCGGCTGCCGAGAACTTCGCCTTGGCTGTTGTGGGCGCCCCCCGGGCCTACGACGCCCGCAAGGACAACAACAGCGGCAAGCGGCAAAGGGCCGCACGTGCGCCGCCTCCGCCGGCAACGGCCCGAAAGTGGTGCACCGTCCACGAGACGGACTCGCATGACCTCACGGAGTGCCGCGCCGTCCAGAACATGGCCGAGCGCGTCAAGAAGTTCCAGTAGGAACGACAGCAGGCCAAGCCATTCGGACGATCCGATCCCTAGGCAGACGGTCCGATCGTCGCGATTCGGACGGTCCGATCCCTAGGCGGACGGTCCGATTTGGGGCAACGCTCAGGCCGATCAACAGTCTGAAGCCCGCTCCCGATCCGGGGCAACCTCTCGAGTTCTAAGAACCCGAGAACATCCTCGCCACCCTCGATGGCGGGGCGCACGCCCGCTCCTCGCACCGTGGCTTCCAAGCCATGAAGCGCGAGTTGCTGGCCCCGACCCCAGGCCTAGTGGCCGCTCGGAGGCTGAAGTGGTCGGACGCCTAGATCACTTTCGGCCCCGAGGACCATCCAGCCCGGGTACCTGGGGAGGGACAGCTCACTCAGGGAGGCTCAAAAGTTGGCTGGGTGCGTGCCTGCACTCGGCCGCTTCATCTCCAAGCTAGAGGAGTGTGCCCTCCCCCTCTTCAAGCTTCTCAACAAGACCGGGCAGTTCACTTGGATGGATGAGGTTGATCAAGCCCTCGACAAGCTCAAGAGGTGCCTGACAACTCCCCCTGTCCTCGTGGCACCGGTTCAAGATGAGCCCCTGCTGCTCTACATAGCGGCAACCCCGCAAGTGGTAGCGCGGTGCTCGTTGTCGAGCACCCCTTGCCCGACCAACGTGTGGCCCGGGATTGGCCACCCGGGCCCGACACATTCGAGCCGGGGCCCCGGGGTCCTCGGTCCACTTCCCGAGATCCGCGCCCCACGCCCGACAGGGCACCCGGAACAACTCCAACAGGGCACGATAAGCCGGACAGCATCGCCCTGGCGATAGCTGTTCCGGGGAGGTCGTCCCGATACATTCCACATCTTTGCCCGGGCCCCCGGGTCCCGGGCACATATCACATTCGAGCCGGGGCCCCGGGGTCCTCGGTCCACTTCCCGAGATCCGCGCCTGTCACACCCTGAGTTTAGCCACACAGAAACTTTACCGGAGAAAATACCTAAGAAAAGGAATTTTAAAATGGCTAGAGAAATTAATTGATGGTGTAAAATGCAAGATAATAAATTGTCGTGGCCGGGAATATTTTTCTTGTATTCTCTGTGCCAAAATACATTAACTGGATTTTTAGTGGAATTTACAGAGCGCCGGAACTATTTTTAATAAATCAAATACGCTTATCGGAATTAACATCGTCCTGGAAATCTTTTTCTTTCTTCCTTTCTCTTTTTCTCCCTCGGGGCCGCTGGCCCGCTCCTGTGCCGCCCGCGCCCTCGCTCCTCGCGCCCTCGCCCTCGTGCCCGCGCGCTCGCGCCCTCGCCCTGCGCCCGCGCCCCGCACCCTGTGCCCGTGCCCTCTCCCTTGCCCGCGCCCCGCGCTCCCTCGTGCTCGCGCCTGCGCCCACGCTCCTCCCGCTGACAGGCCGGGCCCGCCTGTCAGCATCATCGTTCTCCTCCGTCCGAATCGGGCGGAGGGGAAACTCCCCGGGGCCGTCCGATCCGGCGCCGTCCTCCTCATCCTCCCGCACTCGCACTCGTTCAAACGGTCGCGGACCGAGTCCGCCCCACTCCCCCGAGTTCTCCGGCGTCCACGTCCCCTCTCTCCCGTGAACCACGCGCACGATGCCCACGCCGCCGTCCACTCTCCCGTGCACGATTGGAGCCGTTCGGCCTCGATCTCTCCCGGCCGACCGTATATAAACCATCTCCACCCTCTCCTCCATCTTTTCCCCAACACGCCGAGCTTTCCAGTGCCCCAGAACCCCGTCGCCACCACGCATCCGAGCTCCACCGTTTTTCGCCGCCTCCGGCCACTGCTCGCCGCCGTTCCGGACGCCGCCAGGCCACTCCGCCACCGCCTGCACCTCCGCCGCGCCGCGCCGCATCTCGGCCGCCACTCCGTGGAAGCCGAAGCTCGCCGGACCGCCTCGCCCGCGCGCACGGTGAGTATCGGCCTTCCGCCTCCTTTCCGGCCGATGTTTCCTGCCGCGCCGTGTCTCCATTCTCCACTCTAACTCCTCTCCCGTCCTCCTCATCCTCCAGGACACCTCGGCAGCCGCCTCTCGCCCGTTCCCCGCCGTCGGAGCTCCGTCGCCGACGTCGTCCCGAGGCCGCCGCCGCCTTTTCGTTGCCACCGTCGTCTTCGCGCCGTCGCTCGCCGTCGCGAGCCGCCGGTGAGAACCCCCTCCGTTTTCCCGTTCATTTCCGCCCCTCCGTGTGGTCGTCGCCGCGCCGGGTGGTCGCCGTCGTCGACCATCGGGTCGCGTGCGCGCCGCCGCCTCCCGCTCGGGACGGCTGGCTTCGGCCGCCGCTCCCCGGGGCCGTCCGATCTGCCGGGTGGCAGATCGGGGCCGCCCGCTCGCTCGCCCGCGTGGTGCGCCCGCTCTCGGCCGCGGTGGACTTGGTCCGCCGTGCGCCTGCCTCTCGCACGCCACTGGCTGGTGGAGCCCGCCGGTCGGCGCCGGCTTCCCAGTCTGGTGACGTCATTAATCGGTTAATGCGCATTAAATCACTGGTTAATTATATTCACTCTGAAAATAGCAGTAAACTTCAATAAATCATAACTATTTCATGCGAACTCTGATTAAGTCCATTCAAATTTCATTAAATCCAGAAAAATGCCAAGAATCCATTAAAAATACTTTCAGCCCATGTTTGTTGACCCCATGTACTGTTTTTAATTGTTTATGCACTGTTTGTTGTAGAATCCGACGCCGGTAATTCTCCTGCGTATTTCGAGATCGTAGCCGAATACCTTGAGCCGGAGCAAGGCAAGTCGCACTGATACTTTGATCAATTCGTACCCATTTTTCATTAAATTGCTTTGTTTACGCAAATAAACTGCATTATTTCAATAATTCATGTGGATTGGTATTGCCTATACAATGTTAGGTTTCAGCCTTAGTCTTGATAACTAAATCCTTGTCACCTGGGTAATAATATGAGTAGAATATGATCCCTAGGATGCTTAGCCATGCTTAGCAACATAGCTCACCTGGGTATTAAATAATGTCTTTTATATGATTCGACTCAATGTCGGAAAAATGGAACCATGGATAGGTTGTTGTTGAATTCCTAAAATTTTGACCTAAATGGTGGGCTGTGGGTGTATGGTTTTGCTTGTCACACCCATGGCAATTAAGGACCGGTTCGCGGGAACCACTTGGGCAACTTCCCGTACTTGCCACAAGCCAGCGTGGGCAACGGCTGGGCTTGAAGCGTTTCTTCTCCCTCTCCTAGGCACCGATGAAGAGGGTGGGCGTGATGGAGTTGGGTCGGCCCGGGTAGGGTTGATCGGCTGCCGGATTCACCGTGGCGCAAGGGGGGTAGCCTGGCCAATATGGCGTGCCCTGTCGGCAGGTGCAACCTCAGCGTGGTGTGGATGGTTAGGGAGGGGTTGCGTGAACGGTCCTGTCACAGCCTCGCACGGGACATCGTGGTGATGTACTGGCACACGGGAACGTGTGTGGGGCTGTGTCTTGTGGGTACAGTTGTACACCTCTGATCAGAGTAAAACTATTCGAATAGCCGCGCCCGCGGTAATGGGCACATTGGCCAAGACTCACCGTGATTAGTCTCACCCTAGATAATTAATCTGGTTTTATCAAACTGGTGTTGTGGAAGGTGTGTGTCCGGTCGGCGTGGTTGAGCTGACCGGGGGTGACCGGTTAGCGTGGTGTAACGCTAGTCGGTGGAGACTGGTGAGTGTGGTTTAACTCTCATCAGTTTCGCCTGGTGGTCGTGGTGTAACTTCCATCAGCGCGGCCTGGTCAACGTGGTTTAGCGTTGGTCGGGAAAAGCTGGTCAGCGTGATACGTTGTCCGGTGGTGACTGGTTAACGTGGTGTAGCGTTAATCAGTGGAGTCCGGGTAACGTGGTGTAACGGTACCCGGAGGTGTCTGGTGAACGTGGTGTAGCGTTCATCAGTGGAGACTGGTTGACGTGGTTTAGCGTTAATCAGTTGGGAATGGTTGGGCCTGGTTAACGTGGTGTAACGTTAATCAGTGGTGAATTAATATTGTTAATTAAATCAACTTTTCAATGTTTGCGAACTACTCCCTTTTGCAACTGCTTTTCCGCAAATAAACCCTATCCCATCTTTGTACCCGGTGCATATGCATATTTGTGGGTGTGATTTGTTGAGTACTGTGGGTGGTACTCAGCCTTGCTCCAATTTTCCCCCCAGTGTTGGAGGACGCGTCAGATGAAGATCATCCTGAGGAATAGGCTGGCTCCGCCGTCAAGGTGCCTGTGGGAATGGAATCGGCTGCTTGGCCAGATGTTTTTAGACTCCGTTTTACTTTTTTTCCGCTGCATTTATGTAATTTACAGTTTACTCTGTTTGTAAGACACTCTGTATGGCAACTTGGTTTGTGTACCCTGGCTTTCCTGGGCAGGGATTTATTACACATTAATGTTCAGAATTTCGGTGCGAATTTCTGGGCGTTACAGCGCCCCACGCCCGACAGGGCACCCGGAACAACTCCAATAGGGCGCGATAAGCCGGACAGCATCGCCCTGGCGATAGCTGTTCCGGGGAGGTCGTCCCGATACATTCCACATCTTTGCCCGGGCCCCCGGGTCCCGGGCACATATCACATTCGAGCCGGGGCCCCGGGGTCCTGGGTCCATGTCTCGAGATCCGCGCCCCTGGCTCGACACCGGGAAGCCCAAACCCGGACAGCCTCGCCAAGGTGAGTGCGTGTCTTGGATGCGGCACCCGGAACACCTCCAACAGGGCGCGATAAGCCGGACAGCATCGCCATGGCGATAGCGGTTCCGAGGAGGTCGTCCCGTTACATTCCACATCTTTGCCCGGGCCCCCGGGTCCCGGCACATATCTGTCCCCGGCCACGAGAGCTCTCTCCCTCCCGAGGGAGCTGAGCCCGTGCTCCCGGCCCCCATCAGGCTGGGGTAGGGGCGCACACAACAGAAGCCGGTATACTTCGCCAGCGAGGCCGCGCGCCTCGCTCCTAACTAGCAGAGCCTCAAGCGCTATCATCGGCGTAAGGTCGGGGACTTAGTCCTCCGCTGTGTCCTCACACGTGCCGGAAAGAAATAAACTTTCCCCCCTGTGGGAAAGCCCCTTCCTGGTGATCGGTGTCTCCCGACCGGGCTTGGTAAGCCTAGGAGCATCTTCGCAAATTTTTATCTGTAAACACGTCCTGTAAGTGCGGTGTGCCTGGGGCAGTGCCGGATTTCTCCAAATCTCAGCGCTGGCCGGGGCCCCCATGTGTATATCCTTTACTGAGCAGCATATTTAATATCCTTCCCGGTCTCGTGCCTTTCGTCTTTTTCCGTGTGTTGCGCTCGTGGCAGTCTCACCCCCTGGGGGCATAATCGGGCCGCGCCCGTATGGCGGCTGGGTTTTGCGCATAATTATCAGTTCCCTACCAACGGGCTACCGTGTCCCCACGTGCTAAGCCCGGGGCGTTGTCGAGCCCACGGGACCGTGGTGGTGCCCCTCTGCGCGGTGACCCGGGTCCCAGCGGCTCCGGTGCTCCCGCCGGCTAGCCTCGGGATCGGTTTTTCCGGGGGTAGGGGGTGAAATGCTTATGCGTGATCTTTTCCTCCCCACGGTCGCGACCGCGAGGACGTCTTCGGGAGGTGGTTGACGCCACGGTTCGTAGCATGGAATGGACAAAGGAACGAGCCAAGTACTCTCACAATTCACTCGTGTACAGATTAGACCCATCTCCGGCAGGGTTGAGTAGGTTTTCCAAACCTCGACGCTGGCTGGGGGCCCCCAACTCAAGCCTTTTCCCGGCGCAAATTCTTGGTCCAGTCGCGGGCAGCGCTCCTGGCCCCTGGATTGAGCTCGCGGAGCCACAGCACCCCTTTCAACATCTAGATACGTAATCTTATCCGACTTTAAACATCGCTCAATTTCTATTCTTCCCCCGTTTGTATGGCCTTGTGTTTCGTTCTCCTCGGTCCCAGGGGCAAAGCGGAATCTGCCAGTGCCTGGCAACCCCGTGCCCGGTCAGGGTCGGTTCCTGAGGGGCTCCCGGCGAGTCAAAAGGTACGAGCTTAGCACTTTGGCCATACCTAACCTACGCGGGGCTCTTTTCGTATGTTCTCTCTTCCAGCAGCCTTTTCCCGCGGCCTCGCTGCGCTCCCCAGGTCGGCAGCGCTCGGGGGCATGGAGGGCCCCCGGGCCCCGAAGACGGCCACGGGCGGTGCCAGAAAGGGATTGCCGTCTTCCTCAGACTCCTCGCCGGCCATCGGCTCCACAAGGTGCTCGCCGCGAACGAGGAACCCAGCCACCCTTGCAGCGGTCTCGGCCTCGGCTCTTCGTGCCTCCTCGCAAACCACCATGGCTTCCTCGCGCGCGGTGAACTCATACTCCCGGGACACGAGCCCGGCCTCTTGGGCCCGGACGCGTTCCTCCAGGGAGAATATTTCCTTCTCCCGCGCCTTCACCTCGGACCGGGCGCGGGAGGCCTCGTCGGCGGCAGATTTGGCGGCCGCCGCCAATCGGACGACGCGCCTCTCTGTTGCCTTGACCTCCCGCCGGCGGGTCGCCCCGAAGATCTCGGTGGCGACCACACGGGCGGTGAGCGGCTGCATCACCATCGAGATCGCTGCCGCCTGCACTTGGCCAGCGGCGATCGCCATCTGCTCCAGCGCGGAGTGTAGCGTCGCGCGTCCGCGCGCCGCTCCTGTTCGCCGGACAGCAAAGAATACCAAGGCCCGCTCCCCCCTCGCAGAAGACGGCTGGGCCCTGGCATCCCCCTCTCCTCCGGTAGGAAGAACTTCTGTCGGTCCCGCGACGGCCCGCTCCGGCGTGGCCGCCCCATCTCATCTTCTGTCAAACCAACTTGGCCCCGCGTCCCATCGTTTCTCCAAGACGTGGCCCTGTTCCTATCTGAAGCGGATCCCGGCCGAGCAATAGGGCCAGGGGCCACTGTTGGCGAAACGGGAATGGGGGTCCCACATTCTCTGGGGACGCGTGGATCTTCGGCCACATCAGCTCCTCCGGGGCCCATATTCTACACTGGTGATGGCCGGCTACGGCTGTTTCCCCGCCAAGTACCTGGGGCCCGAGTACTGCCCGGGCCCGGGTACGCTTTTCCCGGGCGCCTCGCGACGGCGCCCACATCCACCTTGGGCTTCGAGGCCCGAGGGCATTCCCGGAACCAGGTCTCGCCCCCGCGCCCGGGGCGTCGGCTTCCGTCCCGGGGCGCGCCCCCGGGACACATTGCTGGGGCTTCCCGTGCCCGGGTCTCGCCCCCGGGCCCGGGGCCCACAGCTCCTTTCCCGGGGCGCTCGCCCGGGACACATTGCTCGGACTTCCCGTGCCTGGGTCTCGCCCCCGGGCCCGGGGCCCACAGCTCCTTTCCCGGGGCGCGCCCTCGGGACACAGTACTGGGACTTCCGTGCCCGGGTCTCGCCCCCGGGCCCGGGGCCCACAACTCGGTCCCGGGGCATGTCCCCGGGTCGCGCCCTCCGATCCCGGGCCCACAGGCTCGGTCCTAGGGCGCGTTCCCGGGGCGCATCACTCTGGCATTCCCGGGCCCAGGACGCCCTTCCCGGGCCCGAGGCACGCTTCCCGTGCCCAGGGCTCGCAGCTTTGCTCCCGAGGCCTGTCCCCGGGCACGAGCATGACTCGAGCGGATCAGCTCGCCAACTACCCGCATTAATGGCGAGGCGACGGGGCGTGTCGCCCCTGTCGCCTGCTTGGCCACGCGTGGGTCTCCCATGATGGCCCCCCGCGGGCCTGCTCTCTGTGCAGTCAGAGACTTTTGACTTCGGCGGTGAGGGCGTGCGTCGTCACATCTCCACGACTTAGCCGCCTGCAGCAGACCTACTCCGGCGGGGCTCGGCAGGCCGGCGCGGACGTGCACGACAAGACGTAGCATACCTAAAATCTCTCTCCGTGTACTGGGCACTGTGAACTCCCCTTAATCGATAAAACGAGGATCCATGCCATAGGCTGAGGGGACTCTCGATGTCGGGTTCTCGCTCTCTCTCGAGCTACTCTCGGAGGCTCTCTCTCCGGCTCTCGGGGGCTCGCGCTCTCTCCTGAGCAGCCTGGAGAAACACTCTTGTAGGAGCAAACCACATTCTTGTCCCGCATAGAAAACACACACAGGAGTAGGGTATTACGCCTCCGCGCGGCCCGAATCTGTCTGCCTCCTTGCGTGCCATTTCTCAGCCCGGGCCCCCGGCGCCCAAGCATATCATCTCTCAGACGCCGCTACCGTCCTGCGAATAACTCCCCTGGCCGAACCTCAAAGGGGGTCTGTAGAGTCCCCGCGGTTGGAGTTCCATCCTCCGATAGAGTGTCTGAGCAACACATACATATGTCCTAAAGGCGGACAACCTTTATTTTTTTAAAAAAAATTAGGTTTATGAAGATAATAATTAGCCTATTTTCTACATTTAGTTATATTTATACCAACTGAAAATTTAGTCAACCCTATGTTTATTATTTTCTCTCCGAACAAGTCATTGCACGATAGCTGTTTTTCCCAAAGAAAGCCCCAAGATCTCGTTTGCTATGCTATCGAGCCATTTTTTTTTGTTCCATGAAAATAGGAGTCAGGGTGTGATTTTGCATGCATGCAAGCAAAATCCATCAGCTTGCATAGGTAACTGCTAGTAGCAATTTTTTTGCGTTCTTTCGGAGCTACTTCTTCCTTTGGACAGAACAGAGATGGACCTACTCCGTCCATTCCAAAATAAACCAATTTTTGGTTATGAACTTAAACATGAGCCTATTTTGGTTTATAGGTACAAGTTGATTTTTTTTAGACAGAGAGTGTATAAACGGAAGCTCCTACGGGGTGGATGAAAAACAAAAGTACGAAAACACTCCGTGTAGGTATATAGATTACAATGCTCGAGTATTTGTTAGTTCGAAAATATGCACATGCATATTTGCATACTGATTGATCACTCGTATTATGTTTTTCCATAGCACTATTCATTCCCAGCCAATTGGATAGTTATAAAAAATAATCATTTGTAGTAGAACAAGGTTTTAAACTTCCAAGCATCTCGAGCATCAGAAAAATTAAGGGCCATGATCGATGGTGGCAACGTCTCAGGCTGAGCTTTATTTGTTGCTACATGGGTGGCTGGGTCTAAAGTCCAACTCTGAAACGGTAGAGCAGTTCACACACCGCAGCCATACCACAAGCAGACGAATGAAACATAGGCTTTGGTGGGAGAATCGGACCGCTCACTTGAGCGATCTGAACTGACGACGGACTCTCAAGCTATCTGCCGCAATGACAGACGAAAAGGACTCGGACGACGTGGATGTCGACCAGTAGCCGGAGGATCTACCGAAATTTCAGTAAAAACAGCTTCAATATTTATAATAGGTAAAGATCTAATTTATGTAGTTGTAGTTGTGAATAGCCAGAAAAGTTGCACTTCTTGGTGCTCTCACTTACAAACAATTTATGCATCATCATGGAAAAAATATTTATGAAATACATAACGCGAATACTCATTTGTATGGTATTTTAAGTAGAATAATTTTCTACAAACATACATAAATGTGAATAAATGCCCTCACTCTAGAAAAGTTATACATAATCTGTCTGTGGTTTTCTACTTCAAAGTAGTTAATAGTTTTCTTTCTTTTAATGATGTACTTTGCCTGAATATTTATACCATTATCAACTTAATGTATACCATCTCTATGTCAGTGCTCTCTCTAAGAGACGACTTAGAGGACGACTTCGTTTCTCCCTCCCTCCCTAGGAGTGGTCGGACTTGTCCGGATATCGGGTAAATCCTACTCTAGCCTCCCTCCCCTCTCCCTCCTCCCTCCTCGTGCATTCCACCTCCTTCATACCGGTTTGTGGCTGGTCAAGAAAGGATTTGTTGGACCTTGCTCCAGCAAATAATGTTCATCCGATGATCACTGGGCATATCACTGACGCCTTGCCTTTAATGTCTACAGCTTCAATTCAAGTGCTCTATATTTACTCGTGAGGAGGTCGTGTTGGCCGCACTTCACTTCTTAGGCAAGCAAATCTGCAAGGACAATATTCTTTTTCTTGGACATCGACAGCAGATCTTTAAGGGATAGTTATGTTTTTGTCTGTTTGTCCATGGGAACTTTAACCTCCATTGCCGAGGCCCCAATAGGTATGCTGTTTTGCTATATCTTTTGTAGCTTGTCATGGATTTATTATCTCCGTCGTTGTTGACATTGGTTGGATCGTTGGCTTTGTGAAAGAAGCAGAGAAAGGATTTGATTGTGTTTTCATATTCTTTAGAATTTTTTCGCTTATTTTAGGATCTGCTGTTAATTTTCCTAGCTTTAAGGAGCTTAATAGTAAACTGGATGTACTCTAGTTGTCTTTCAATAAAACTCTACTGGAGCTTTCCCCTTAGTTTGCTTTAAAAAGTTATCAACTTAATTAATCATCTATTAACATCCAGATATACTCTCTCTGTTCCATATTGTAAGATGTTTTAGTTTTGTGCTAAATCAAACTTTCCTAACTTTGATTAAGTTTATAGAAAAATATATTAGCATCTATAATACCAAAATAAATATACTATCAACGTATAATTTATGATGGATTTAATGAAATTAATTTGATCTTGTAGATATTGATGTATTTTTATATAAATTTGGTTTAAGTTAAAGACTTAGGACAAAACTAAAACACTTTATAATATGGAGCAAAGATTTTAAATTCGTTCTTTATAAGAACGGACAACAAGTTATAATAATAGCATAGACATCTGAGAATGATAAGAAAAAACATAGACCTTTGGGACCTCACCATACATAAATTACCCAAAGAAAAGACAAAAAATGAGAAATTGGAGTGGTAATGGTAGAGCAGGGACGGGGAGCTTTCTTGGCCAACAAACCACAAGAAAATCAGCGTGCTCGGCATCTAGCATCCAAAAATCTATTTATTGCATGGCGTCACTGCAGCTATCAGCATCAGGAAAATCTGGGCCAATAAAAACCCATGTTTTTATACTGTTCTTCCCTAAAAAAATTTGAGATTCTGTGGTCATTCCCTCTTCGTGTTTGTTAGATGTGCTTCACAAACAAAACTTTGCCCAGGAGAATAAGTCAAATATCTGAAATTCGGTCACCAGAAATTTATGCCATGCGTTATTTTCTTTGTAATTGTAAAATAAGCGAAAGTGCTGCTAAAATTATTTCTTTGTTCCATCTAAACAGAACAGTTGAAATAGACTGTTATTGCTGACTGGGCCTGCTTATTTGAGTTTTTTTTAAAGCAAGCCGATCACACGTGACTGGAGCAACGAAAAATAATTTTAGAATTTCTTACTTCTACTTATTAACAGTGCTAAAGCCAAAGCTGAGTAACAAAAGTTGACAAAACAAATCCTTATATTAACTATAGACTTAAGTTTTAAGACTCAAATTTGGTTTTGGCTTTGCGGCAAAGTCAAAGCTCAAACAGGCAGGCCATTATGTATCAAAATTGATAAGGATGATGGATAGATATACTTAAGATGTGGTCTGATGGAGTAAATAATTTCATGATTTGCTATTAGATTCTGTCACTCCAACAATGGTGTCTGTCAGTGAAAGAATGGTAAGGGTGGGCATCTACAAGCGACAGGCAAAACCAAGATACAATCTGCAGATGGAATTTAGTTAGGATCCCTGATTTTAGCAGTGTGGTCTTGCAGGGAAAAAAAACAAGATTTTCCTTCACAATGGAGATATATGTTTCGGTTTGAACCAGGCGCTGCTTGCTCAACGGGCACCACAGAAAATGGGAGAAGAAAACAAAATCTTCAAAACGCCAGTTTGATCTCATTGTCCGCAGATGCCCATTCCGTATAATCTTTGACCCTAACATACTGTTCACAAAATTCTTCCCCTGGAAAGGGTTGCTCATCACAGAGCTGAACACAAAGCTCCTGCAAAGTACAATTTTGTGGATCATTAGCATTGAAGTCTTCTGAAAGTTCCTAGTGAAATGACCTAATGCACAAGCATTAATTACACAAATTGGTGGAAGTAGTAACCACAAAAAGTAGACCTACCGCATTTTGTTTCTCAGTTTTTTTTAAAAAAAGAATGATTTGTACATGACCTCTAGCCTCAATATTTATGGAAGATCCTTTCTGATGTAAAGGATGGAATATGCCTAGCATGCTTAATACAAGAATAATAACCATAACAATGCACCCCGGATACAGGACCATTAACCGATAGCAGGTAATGAGACCCAACATCATAACAATTGGTTGCCTTGTCAACTTGCAATGTATTGCTTATGAAAAGAACCATAACATTCCATGTTTCAACATGGTGGTTGTCTCTCAAAGGATTCACGCCCCTATCAACAATTCTTATTCCACTCCTGGTGGCATCACCATGAGTAAACAAACGATCCAAAATATATGCTGCACTATATTCTTGATTTCTTATTCCACACCTGATAACCACTATGACTAACAATGAATATTAGGAAACCGGCTATTACCTAGATAGATACCGCTACAACTTTTTGCAACTACAGAGGAATTTCTTAACCATAGATTATGACTAACTTTGTTTTGTCCTGTCTCTTATTCCTGTCTCTTATAAAATTTCGTGGAGATTATATAATCTGATTTTTTCTGTTCTCATGTGCACATCATGACCCACCAGGCAGCAGCAGACCTGGTGCATGACCAGATCAATAGCTAACAGTGCGAGATTGATTAGTGATACACTGAAAATTCAAGTAGAACTTGTTTAGTTGATTGATTAGATATAATATCTATCGTTTAGTTTAGTTTGGAGACATGTGCAGTAAGTATAATATATACATAGTGCACCACAATAGGGATAGTCTTTGGGATAGCTCACTTCAAGAGATAAGATTTAGTTAGTGGCTAGCTAAGCTGAGTAAGCTCAAGCATAGTTAGGAGCACCTATTTATCCTGCCACAAGGTATCCACATCTATCTCTCCCGAGTTTAGAATCCTGTGTCATATCCCCTTCCCGCAATACCTTTTGGGCCTTCCTCAGTATGCGATGACATAAGGTTATCACATGTTCATATATTTATACCCCTATTTCCCTAACTCTCGATGATGAATACGTGGCATTTGAATAGACGCAGCCATATGGGTCACTAAGATAACAACCACACATCAAGCAGAAAACATAATCGGTAAATTTGCTTTGCTTCACAAGGAGGCATAAATACCTGAGGGCCAGGATGAACAGCATAGTTTTGCTTCATTTACATGCTTCACAGCAAGCCCAATCAACCATGACCCTACACTAACATCATCATGTGCATATGTCCGGAGAACAGACCTACATATAAAAGTGCCAAAGATACATCATCAAAAGTACTTGCTCTCTTCCTTTCTACCTATTAGACCCTTGTTGAAGTACAAAATAGAATAAGTACACTAAGTATGTTGCTTACTTGTTTATAGAGATGAATTGAGCTACAGCCCTCGAGAGGACAAACATTTCACCAGAAGCATGGCGGAAGTACCTATTAGTTGATAAATTGAAATAGATAAGCCAAAATAGTAATTTTTCAATGTCCCAACTAGCAAATACATAATACATGTTTTCCTAATGTAAATTACTTACGTTTTTCCATCACCAAATTTCCACCAATCTGGTTCATACCACTTATGAGTCCTGTTTTGAGGGAAGCTGTTAGAAAAGTCGCTTAAAAAAGAAAAATGTGCAAAGAGAAAATATAACACCAAGATCCCTCCAAAAAATTTGCTGAAAGCACTCACGATTCAGAAAAGACCTCGCCAGATTTCATACAGCCAACGTAGACACGAGGCTTGTCCCAGTGTTCTCTGAGCATTGCACTCAAAGTGTCTGCACAAACCCAAATTGTTCCATATTATTCTCAGTTTGTGTAATCATTTCAAAATTATAGCACCTATACAGCCACTGTGAAAGACAGCCATCCAGCATCCAAGAACGTGTATATTTGACCTTTTATTCAGGTTTTCACAAGACTGAGGCATACAACTTATTTCTTTAGATGTACCACAGCTATGGAAACTGTTGTCCCAACTCCCAAGTTCATTACCATCATAATCACATAACAACAAAATATGCTCGAACACTATCGGCAATAACAAAAAGGCTAATAGAAATACCAAATACAGATGGCTAAAACCCCCTCTAACCAAAATTAGTGAAGGATGCATACTGGTCAAACATTTCTAACTTTCACCACTAGTATAGTATCTCATGCACATACATACTATGTCAAATATTTCGAATAAAAAGAAGTATCAGTGATCCAACAAAAATATAGTACCAGATTGAATAAAAGTGCAAGTCGCTAATAAAGCCATGATATGAACAGATGCTACGTACCAACATTTATGTATATATCATCATTGACCTTAGCATAGAATTCAGCATCAAATGACTCTGCAGCATTAGCAAAGAAACTTTTTGTCTTCTTAGGACTCTCCTCTTCAGACTCTATATGATCATCCTGCAGTACCATTTAATAGTCAAGAACTCAAGTAAACCAACAGGCCAAACAAATTATCTGAAAATATAAGAATGGAAGTCTTTCATTGTTACAAGTCACAGCGCACTATTTCTTTTTCACATATACTAAAAAAGCATACACAATTAGCCCACCCCAACTTGCTTGGGATTAAAGGCTGATGTTGTTGTACTAGAAGGCATATATCATCAACTACGCATACAGGCCATTTAACTGTTCAAGCAACACATAATCAACACGAATACGAGAACAATTATGACAAAAAATTATTGGAAATACACATTCAACATGTAAATGTGTACCATCATAGGTCTGATTGATCAATCAGGCTTACCAGGATCATGAAATCTTTTGTACTTCTATTTTCTTCATCAATCTCCCTGTCTGAAGTGTCGCCTTGGTTTGCACTACATGGATAAGGAGCTATCAGTCAGATATCTAGATCTCATATGGTCATTCTACTGCAGCAATGAGTTTACGGTACCTTCTTCCAACTATGAAGCGCACTACAATGCCTTTTTCTTCTTCTAGTTTCTTCAGCATTGAACCTGTGCAGAGAAGTAAATTTAAAATCACCCAAACAACAGACATCATTTTAATGCAAAAGTGGGAAAAACAATGAAATGAAGCCAACACACTTCTATTTTCATCAACTGATAACCATCCACCTTTTTTTCAACAGAAATGCACCTATTTGATTCTCCACGTTCATTCAGCCACCTACGGGTCCAAATGGTGAACATCATTGACCAAATAGCAAGTTGCTGTAGATGAGCTCTATCAAGCAGGTATGCTCTGGCGGTTCAGTATTATAAAATGGTAATATTTTTCAAACCTTTTCAGTTATAGGTCTATATATATCGTGCAGAATAGACAGATTATGGACATGCCTCAAGCCTTTTGGTATAATATATTGCATTTGGGTGTCGTTTATTCAGCAGTTGTATCAAATGAGAACTAGAGTGCCAAACACTCTAGTGATTAATACTATAAATAACCAGCTACAAAAACCCACGCCCCATGATAAAAAAAATTAGTAACTTTTATAATTGTAGGAAAAAAGCACCACGGGTAGTGAGGAAGGCAAGTACGATTGTATGAAATGCTACCTGTCGGAAGCCACGACTTCCTGACAGCATCACGGTAGTTTTTCCTCCCAAAGCTTGTCATTATTCCAATAACAATCAGTGGCCTCTTTCTAGAATGAGTTCCATTTGTCTCATAGGTATATTTCCCCACAAAACCTTCATGCTTTGCTGCAGCCAGCTCCATCTCAAGTGAGGCCAACCGCTTACCTTGCTGCCTAAAACATAAATGATGTTTAGACGTTTAGCAATTAGCACTAAGCTTTCACTACAACTCTGAAGTCTCAAAATAAACAAGCTGTGTAATTTAAAGCACCAGAATCAACATAGCGCGAAAAATAATTGAAAAAAAAAACAGATTTCGAAAAAACATCTAAGTTTTACTAGATTGTAGCCATACAGTAGATATCAGAATTACCTGCATGCAACAACCTTCAAGGTATCATCCACCGATATTGCCGATTGACCCTGAAATTTGAACACCAAAACAGTTACTAATGTTCTTTACTCACAATAAAAGTAGCTAGTTGTAATTGATATAGTACAAGAAGGGGCCAGATCTGAAGCCACCAACCTGGCCAGTTCGCCTGTCGAGCTCTTTAATCAGGTAAACCCTATTCTGCGCATCCTGCCACAGACTGAAGTTCGGAGAAGTCAACAGAATTTCCCTCCCGGGACAGCAAAGGTCAAAACCAAAAACTACTAAACAAACAAACAAAAGCTAATAATAATGTGCCGGAGAACTAATGAGTTCTTGAATAAAACAAAAACACAACAAACGTAAGACTTGTCACTACAAGATCCAAAAGGTGTTGATGCAAATACAAAATCCTCCATCCGCATAAGACCAAGATTGTGGCTAAAAGATACAAACTTCACCACGAACTCTCCAATGTGTCAGCGGCTGGATCAAAACTCCTCTAGCGCTACCGTGGTAAGCTCCAGAAAACTACCCAGCAATCCAGAATCATCCACAACGGTAGTAAAGCGCTCTAAAAGAAGAACCTTGAAGAGAGGCAACGCCAGCATTTCCGAGAAGCGACGAATGCAGCGAGTGAGCGAGCGGGCACACTCACCGGCCGGCGACGTAGAAGGAGGCCATGGTGGCGAACATGGCGAGCATCATGGCGGACATCGGCGACCTCGCCGCCGACGGCGCCCCCCGCCGCGGGCCCTCCCGGATCTGCATCGGGCGGGATCTCGTCCCCCCTTACCTCCCCCGGATCCCTCCTCCTCCCGTCCCCGCGCGTCGGGCCGGTCGAGCTCCTCTCACGCGTCCGCCCCCCTCTCTCAGCAGCGCGGCCTCCTCGCCATGGCCAACTCCCTCCGCTTGCCGCCGAGATCTCTCCGCGCGCTAGGGGGGCCACTCCGCGCACTGGATTTCAGTAGATTCTAGAAGCCGCGGTGGTGGCGGTGGCGGAAGGGTGGGTGCCCGCCGGTTGGTGCCGCGTCTCGGACCGTTTCGGTTGTCCGTTTTCTCTCTCTATGAAACCTGCTGTTTGGAATTAGGAGAGAGAACCCTACGAGTAGTAGGCTACTGCTGCCATGGAGATGAAGGGAGAAGAAGCCTGTTAAGGTAAGGTTTGGTAAGTAGGGCAGTGATTTGGATGATTGTATCCGATTGATTTGATTTGGTAGGGTAATAGGAAGGTGTTTATTTGTGTTATTATTACTTTACATTATAAACATAATTTTTGAATAAAATTAGATGAGGCATGATGATTATATTTCTGGATAAAGACATAAGACGATTCACAAATGTTTGTTTTGAGGATTAGCTATGGTTTTTTTTGGGACATGACTATGCTTCGGACGGCCGACCACACGTAAAACGTCAGACACCGTCACCCCTCCTAGCCGTGCTTTGCCGCTACACACCGCAGGCACTCTTGGCCCATGGCATTACTGCACGTGCTCCCTCACTCTCTCTCTTCTCTACCTGCTTCTTTATAGTAAACCTTTAAACCTTTTTTAAATTACTTATAGAGTAACTTCCATAAAACATATGTATTATGGTTTAAGTTAAGCAAAACCAAAGAAATTTTGGCACATTGCACATAACCCTAGGTATTATAATCTTATAGTTTCATAAAACCATATCGTTAACCAATTTGACTCACTAGTACAACAAAATAAAAAATGTTGAAGTTATGTGGCTAAAACTTTTTGTATGATAGATAAAAGAATTCATAAATTTGATATTTGATTTGAGAAATAATAAGTATGGTGAATCAAAGTATAATTGATTAACAGGATGGTTTTGTGAAATTATTGGGCCATGATACTTGGGGTTACGTGCCACATATTAAAATCCTCTATGGTTTTATGTAACAAGGACCATAATACTTAGGGTTATATGAAATTTACTCTTACTTATATGGTCTATGATCTAATTGCACCGTTGTATTCATTGTAATTAAATTTTTATAATAAAATCTCACATAATTATATTTCTAATTAAAAATATATATGATCTTATTTCTAATTAAAATATTTTTATATTATATATAAAACATCGAGTTGTAACTGTTAAAACATCATAAAATACTTGTTGAAACATCCTAAAAACCACGCGTAATATTTATAAATGAACTAGTAAAATATCAGAAAACACTTATTGGAACATCTAAATTACTCCATGTGCAACGTTCGGAAAAGATCCATTACAAAAAAAAAACTAAAAATATGCAACAAAGTCAAATTCCATTTGAAACATTCATTTCTCGCAAATAAAACATCGAATTTTAACAGTTGAAACATATAAATTGTTTTCATAAGGATATAATCACGTGAGATCAACGAATACAACGATGCAATCGGATCGTAAATGGATAAATAGTTTAGGAGAAAAAAATATTTGAAGCAAGGAGGTGACAGAGATGAGCATGCACGAAAACTAGCAGTCTGATGTCAGGATAGCCGATCCTATGCTTGCTGTCAGACGTCCAATCCTAATTATTTTTCTTTTTCTTACGATAAGAACAAGCATGCAGTTATATATTGATTCAAAAATTTAATTTTTTGCAGTGTTTTATTGCATATAAATTGGGCCATTTTATATTGCATACAGTGGATAAAACCACGGCATACAGCGCATCTAAACATTGTGCCTCAAGGTGGACGCAGTAGAGAAGAAAACATTAGCTTAGGTAAGGTAAGGCATCTAACATGAAAAAAAGATAAGCAATTGTAAAATAATTTTGATAACACAATGAACGTATACGTAAAAAAGTGAAGGTCAATTCAAAGAATTATTTTCTAATCATTTTAGTGTACACATCTTAGTATATAATCTTACCATCCTAATTAGCTTTTGCATGTACTTGAAAAGGTACGAATGGGCATTATTGATGCTTGAAGATTTGCTCTAGCTATTGGCAAACAAGTTATTGATTGGGTACCCATTTCAAACATTCCACATGCCAAGCGCGTACGTTGCTGGTACATGTACAGTATATGCATTTTTTTCCTGTGATATTGCTCAATGCCCACTCCCACGAAAAGAAAATCTATTTTGGAAATAGCATCAAATACAATGGTTTGTAGCCTTCTAGGAAGGCACTACTTCTTTTCTAAATTGTGCATTGTGATAGCATAAGGGCTTGTTTAGTTGGTATACTCAATTTGTCTAAGCTTGTCATAAACCTATAATATTTTATCTAACTTGCTAAGGTTTAGCAAGCAAAATTAGGGACGTGTGTTTAGTTGGTGGGATATGCCTGGATAGGACATGGCTGCCCATTTTTTAGGGTTGTTTGGTTGCTAGGCGAGTCTGGCATATGGCCACCACCTAGGGAATATTCCCTGTAGATTCCAGATATCCGGATCCGGCTGTTTTGCCTGGACCACGTGGCCAGGGACGGGCGAGTCACGACGAAACATCTTTCCTCGCGTAGGGTTTTTTCTCACCGTTCCTCTTTCTCTCTCACTCTCAAACCCTATCCTCCCCGTCACGCAGAGACCTTTAGGCGGCGGCCCAGCGCAGAGATCTGCCGCCGGTAGGGTGGCCCAGTGCAGGAGGCGGTGGGGCAAGGTGGCACAGGCATCGGCGGGTCAGGCCGGCGTAGGGGGCAGTGAGGAGCTCTGTTTTTTCCATTTTGTTTCCCTTCAGGCTCTTGCTAATTCTAAGAAAAGAGCTATCTTTCTCTGTTCCCTGGTATGATCCATGGCTATGGCTCCCTTTTCTTGGTGTAATAGGGCGCAATTTTGTTCTTGCAATGTGATTGCTGGTTTTGAATCTTAGCGCTACTGGCTAGGGATTGTGATGTTTCTATTGCATTTAGTCCTAAGGTGTCTGAGGAGATTGCGGTTTGATCTATGGATTATCAACGCTAGATTGATACCAATATCAATCAGTATTTCATCCCCCGGTATCTGGCAGTGGTTACAGATTTATTGTTTCCCCACAAATTACTCCTAACAAATGTGTATCTAAGATGAGCCCCAAAAATTCACTGCTTTTGTTCCAGTAGAAAATCCACATGCATTCATCTAACCATCTCAGGAAGAAACTTGATGCAGGATGTGCTACTTGATTTTCATGGAACATATGGTGTATTCATCAATTGTACGGTAACAGCCACCAGCCTACTATACATCCTAGTAGACACCTTTTAGAGCACTTATGGTTTCTTGTGAACTATTATTGTGATGATGTTTTATATGAACAATGAGATGAGAGATTATTTATCAATGGGGTACTTTTACCATCTCATCCAAAAGGTGACCGTAACAATTTATTCATCCAACCAAAAAAAAATTAGGCTCACCATATGTCACGCCCTAAAAATCACTTTAATTAAAAATTGTTTTTGGGGTAAATTGAAATATAAGAATACGCAAAAAAAAAATTTGTTTGAGAAACGTGTTTGAATAAAATTTTGAAATTTCCAATATTAAAAATCCCAAGTTTAAATTTTAAATAAATGCTTGGACGCTTTTATATTCCTGGGGTTTTGGTCGGAATATTTTAAGCGTTTAAGTATTTATGATGATAAAACTCTATGTGTTTCATGGTGGTTTTTATTTCTGGTAAATTCCCTATGATTTAATAAACTCTCTGAAATTTTCTTGGAATTTTCAGAGCTCCAGAATTAATTTTAATAGGACAAAGATCATTTCTATAATTAGATAAATCTATAATAAAATCCCTATCTTTTCTCCTATTCGGGTCATTTCGGTTCAGTCCTTTGAACTCTCCCCGTTCATCGTGAACTCTGACATCCTGTGTCTTCTAGGGTTTCTTGTCGCTCCCGGAACCCTAAAACCTCCTCAACGTTCCAATTCTCAAAATACACCGATATTTCAATCGATCGCATGTTTCCTAAACTATTTCCTCCTCCGTCCTCGACTCCCAAAATATTCCCCATTCCAATATTCTCAAAATTCCCGAAATATTCTTATGCTTTGAGAGTTTCAAAAATTCCGGCGAATTTCCTTGATTCCGAAAAAAATATTTCAGTCCCAAAGGTGTTTCGACGCTTTTGATTTTCCATATACATATATACGCCAACATTCGCGACCCTCCAAAATTCCAAACAATCTCCCCCCAATTTCTGATATTCCTAATACTTCTCAAAATTCTGAATTTAAATTCTAAATTTAGAATTCCAGAAAAATCCCCAAAATCCCCACCTTTTATCTTTTCTTTATTTTTCTTCCAATCTTCCGTCTCTCCTTTTATTTTTCTCAAAGTCTGTTTCTCCTCCTCTTGTTCATCTCTTCCGTTTCTCTCTCTGCTCAGGCCTGTAGCAAACCGAGCCGCCGCCGTCGCCTGTGCCGCCCGGCCCTCGCCTCGCTCGCCCGGGCCTGTGCCCCCGGCCCCGGCCTGCGCCAGCCCGCGTCGCCCCGGCCTCCGCGCCGAGCTCGGCCCGCCGAGTGCCGCCCCGACTCGGTCCGCTGCCCCGCAACTGCCGCCGCGTTTTCGGCACATCGCGCCACACGCCCCACGACGCCGCCATAACCGCGGCGAGCCGATGTCGCCATCCACTTCCACTCCCTCTCCTGTTTTTCCCTCAAAGCGCCGTCGCTGTGCCTCCTCGCCACACGCAGCGTCGCCGGCTCTCTGCCGCGCCGCTTCCTGCCCCTGTACGCCGAAGCCGCCGCCCTGCTCCTCGCCCCGGCCGTCACCGCCGGTGCGCCGTCGCCTGCGCCTCCTCCCTGCCGGCGCGCCGCCCCTCTGCTGCCCCGTCGCCTGCCTCGGCCGGCCGCGCCTCCAGTCGTCACCGCCGGCGTCTACAGCCCTTTGGCCGTGCTGCCGCCGCCGGCTCTGCCCCGAGCCACCGTTGCCGTCGCCTGCTCTCCACTGACGGTCTCTGCGTCGTCAACCTCGTCGTCGTCTTCTGCGCCCCCAGCCGCCGGCTCCGCTGCTCCTCACCCCGGCCGCCACGGCCCGTAGCCATCGAAGGTCATCGTCGCTGCCGTCGCGTCGTCGTTTTCGCCCGCCGCTGGTGAGCACCACGCCTCCCTGCCTGCCCTCCCTTTTGTTGGTTGTCGCCGTTGTCGTTTGTCCCGGTGCCCAACTCCTCTTCCCCGTCGCTGTCTTGTCACCGTCATCGCTGCATCCTTCCTGTCGCGCTATCACCGCCCCCGCCCTCAGACCATCGCCGCCGTCGTCCTGTTCCCCAGGCCGTCGCCGGATGACATCGTCCTCTGTGCCCACGCCGCGCGCTGGTGAGCCACGGCCGAAGTCCCTCCCCTGCTCCTCCTCCTCCTCCTCCTCGTCTTTTCTCCGCCGGCTTCGCCGCCTGCCACGCTGGACCAGCGTCGCCGCCTCTCTTCCCATCCGTCGTCGCCGCCGTCCGCATCCAGCGCTACCGCCCATCTCCTGCACGCGTCGCCCTCGCCCCGAGCGCCTGCCGCACCGCCCAACAGCCCGCCGCCGGTGAGCACTCCTTCGGTGTCGGTCCCTGTCTTCCTTCCCTAATCACCAGCCGTCGCCGGGTTCTCGCCGTCCTCAGCACTGGCACCTCTGTCTTTCCCCATCGCCGTCGTCGGCATTACCGTTTGCCATCTACACCCGCACCTATTCCCCTCCCTAATTCGGCGGCGTCCATCGTCGCCATCCTCCTCCGCTGCACTGCGTCGCCGTCTTGAGCCGTCGTCGTCGTCATCGCATTTCTCGTCTCTCCTCGGTCTCGGCTCGCCGACACATCGCTACCGTGCCATCGTCAATCGCTACCGTCGTCGTCGCTCTCCCCGGCCGCTGCGCCGGCGTGTCTCCTGTGCTGCGCCTTAGACGGCCGAGCTCGATTTGGCCCCTCGGCGTGTCACTGTTGCACGGACCCTAGCGTCTCCCCCTCCTTTGTGATCCAGACGTATATGTCTCCAAATCATCCAATCTTCATAAACCGTTGATCGGATCTCATCCGTCCGATCCTTTCGAGTCCAATTTGGGTCATTGGACCTCCCTAAATCCAATCACCTCCAACGTCTAAATTCAATCGTCACGTCAATCCTAGCCAGACCATCTCGTCTGCCACCTCAGCCCTGATCTCCTCGTCATCGATCTACCTCATCACCATCTCACCTTTCGTGCCACATCGGCATCCACCTCAGTCATGACATCGTTTCCTTGTCCGTGAGGCAAACACATCAGTCCAGTCCACCGCCTCACCTTTTCCCCTCTATGAACCTAGTCCACAGGATCTGTGTCCATGACAGTAGGCCTCACTCTTTTTCTCCAGTGCCAAAAATAATTCTTTTAGTGTAATCCCGAGAGAATATTCTTGAGAATATTCTTTTCCAATCCATTTCGGATGTATTCCGAATTCAATCTTCCAAAAGCCATATCTTTCTCGTCCGAACTCTGAATTGACCCGTTTTTCTTCCTAATTTCATCTAAAATTATAATCTACTTGTTTGTATAATTTTTATGTACTGTTTATTTGGAGTTTCTTAGGCTTTTTATCGTTTTGCGTGTAGTATACCGTAATCGCTGTTTCGGAGGACCGCGGAGTCTACGGAAGAGTTCGGAAGAGCGATCGAAGATGTTTGGTTGCAAGGCAAGTCACACATTCATCCTTGAGCATGTTGAACCTACTCTGTGAAATATTTTACAATTTATAAATAAATTGCATGTTTTGCCAATTACATGGAATATGGAATAAACTATCCACATACTTGAGACCCTATTCATTTGTTATCCATTCTTTGATAACCTTGGGTGATAATTTGACTAGCTTAGGTCTCATTGGAGGACCTGGCTAGAGATAGGACCTGCTTAGCCATGCTTAGCAACATAGCTCACCTGGGAATTAAATATTATCTTTTTATATGATTCGACTCAATGTCGGAAAAATGGAACCTTGGATAGGCTGTTGTTAAATTACTAAAATTTTGACCCTAAATGGTGGGCTGTGGGTGTATGGTTTTGCTTGTCACACCCATGGCAATTAAGGACCGGTTCGCGGGAACCACTTGGGCAACTTCCCGTACTTGCCACAAGCCAGCGTTGGCAACGGCTGGGCTTGAAGCGTTTCTTCTCCCTCTCCTAGGCACCGAAGAAGAGGGTGGGCGTGATGGAGTTGGGTCGGCCCGGGGTAGGGTTGATCAGCTGCCGGATTCACCGTGGCGCAAGGGGGGTAGCCTGGCCAATATGGCGTGCCCTGTCGGTAGGTGCAACCTCAGCGTGGTGTGGATGGTTAGGGAGGGTTGTGTGAACGGTCCCTGTCACAGCCTCGCACGGGACATCGTGGTGATGTACTGGCACACGGGAACGTGTGTGGGGGCTGTGTCTTGTGGGTACAGTTGTACACCTCTGATCAGAGTAAAACTATTCGAATAGCCGCGCCCGCGGTAATGGGCACATTGGCCAAGACTCACCGTGATTAGTCTCACCCTAGATAATTAATCTGGTTTTATCAAACTGGTGTTGTGGAAGGTGTGTGTCCGGGTCGGCGTGGTTGAGCTGACCGGGGGTGACTGGTTAGCGTGGTGTAACGCTAGTCGGTGGAGACTGGTGATGTGGTTTAACTCTCATCAGTTTCGCCTGGTGGTCGTGGTGTAACTTCCATCAGCGCGGCCTGGTCAACGTGGTTTAGCGTTGGTCGGGAAAAGCTGGTCAGCGTGATACGTTGTCCGGTGGGTGACTAGTTAACGTGGTGTAGCGTATAATCAGTGGAGTCCGGGTAACGTGGTGTAACGGTACCCGGAGGTGTCTGGTGAACGTGGTATAGCGTTCATCAGTGGAGACTGGTTGACGTGGTTTAGCGTCAATCAGTTGGGAATGGTTGGGCCTGGTTAACGTGGTGTAACGTTAATCGGTGGAAAATTAATCTTGTTAAATTTATCAACATTTTACTGTTTACGAACTACTACTGTTTACAACTGCTTTTACGCAAATGAGCCACCAGCCTCCCTTTGAAATCCCGTGCACAAATGCATCATTGGTGTGGCTTGTTGAGTACGGTGGGTGGTACTCAGCCTTGCTTTTTCCCCCTTTTCAGAAGTGGGGACCTTGGCTTATATCCCAGTTGAGCTTGCCTGTGGCGTGGAGCTGAAGTCACGCTAGTTTCGCCTTTCCACTGCTGTTTTCTTCCGTGTGAGGACTAAGTGCCTCTTCTGTATGTATTTACGCTTTATTTATGTTTGGAACTGTTTATTGATTTGCCGTTTTGTGTACCCTGGCTTGATTCCTGGACAGGGATTTTAATACACAAAATAGTCTGGAAATTGGCTAAATTTCTGGGCGTGACACCATATCCACCTCAGTCCATCCAACCAAACAAAAATCTGGTCCATTCTACTCACCCAACCAAACAAAAAATTGGATGACCATATCCCTAAAAATCTGGATGGTCATATCCCATCCATCCTTGACCACCAACCAAACACACCCTTACTTGCTAGCCACACTTTATTTGCCACCATTTACCAATAAAAGTTGCCACACTTGCCTAAGTTGAGGTGATAAAATTCTTTGCCAGACCTGAGCAAGTCTAAGGGAATCTTGCCACACTTTTTAAAGTTATTAACACGTGGGACCTAATTTGTTGGAAGAGAATCTTACCACAACTATGGTTGCAACCAAATGGCTGCCAAGTTGATCAAACTTTTCTAAACTCAGGCATGGCAAAGTGTGGCTGGCAACCAAACAACCCCTAGAGCCATACTTTAGCTATCATGAGACAAGTTTGTTGTCTCCCTGATACGTGGCCCTATATGATGAAGATGGAATCTTTCCATAAGTGTGGCATGAACCAAACGTACACCTTGAAAGGATTTTGATGTCACCTAGAGGGGGTGAATAGGCGTTCCTGAAGAACACTCGCAGCGAAATTAAATTTCTACTGGAGGTTTCGGTCAGAACCACCGGAACTTCTAATCAACCTTCTCTGTTTCACAGAGAACGTCGATCGGAACTTTCGGTCTTCCTTTAGAATCCCACGAAAAGGAGATGCAATCAAGAGCAACTTTCACAACTATAAGATGCAACGAACTATGTAACCAAGTAACACAAAGTATAGTAGCTATAGCGAGTAAAGCAAGGGAAATTACAAAGATAACAAGAAAGGGGGAGGGAGACATCGACTTTTCATCTAAGTGCAGATCCCAATGATCCTACGTCTCTGTTGATAGACACTAAGGAAATCCCATGCCTCACAAAACAACCACAAAGATTGAGCTTGGTTTCTACTCAAGTTACTTATTTTTCTTTCGAAGGCATAGTAGAAACTTCAGTAACCTTTCTGGGCTATGCACAAAGATTGAATGCTCACGAGAGACGCCTAGCTAGCTAGGAGGATGATCTCCAAGAATAATAAGCTCAATCATAAAGGTCTGGCATCAATCCCCAAGTGCTCAACCAACTCCTAGCCTCACAAGCTCTCCAAATCTCAAATCCCCACTCAAAACCACAAGACAATCACTAGATCCAAGAGAAAATGAGTGGGAGAAAACCTAGAAAGCCTATGGAAGTAAGTTTGAATGATATGACAACCAACCACTCAAAGTAGGGGTGGGTGGAGTTAAATACTCGCACCTACCCACAACTAGCCATGATTTGAACATCGGAACTTCCGGTAAGGGAGGACCGGAACTTAGGTCACAGTTGGAACCAACCAGAGGAGTTTTTTAGTGTTTTTGGAATTTGTGCATTGTGATAGTATAAGAACAAGTTTAATAGTAGCGATGATGGCTACCTCTAATTTTGTCTGTATCATCTACTTACAATTTAAAGTTAACATACATAATACATTATCTCTAGTACATTATCCTAATACACTTGCTTTCAATTCACTACTCTCTTTCTCTCCTTTCCCTGAAGTTTGTGTAGAGGTTGCCTCTTACATGAGGGGTGGCTTCTCCTCTTTCTCCTCTAATCTCTCCTCCACATCATTATCCGAGTCTACATGGTATCTTAGGGATAGCGCTAAGAGGCTTATTCTACTAGCTCTAAGTATTGTGCATTGTCTTTTAGAATTCTTAACAAGTCACAACACTAAAAGCTATTTGAGTGGTATATACAAAAGTTTGCCCCTGTACATGACCTACTAACTTTATACGATAGGATGCAGAGTGACTCGTCTCGGAACTTTGCCGTTGCTTTCATCCTGTCCCCTCCTCCTCTACTTCTGGCATCCTCATCGTCTCTCGTCCGTCTATAGTTAGGCTTTCTTAGGATTTTCTTAATAAAGTCTTTGGAGGATTAGATCTATTGGATAGTCTAAGCATTGTGTTTTATGGTATTCATGGAGTTAGGTTTTTTTACGGTCTTTGGCTTTCCCTATCTCTTTGTTGGTGGCTATACTATTCGCAAGGTCATCGATAAAGACCTAGGAAGGCTTGTTTATCAGGTTGTCGATGATCAAATCAACGGTGTTGACTTTAGGGTCCGGGTGGCTGACTCATTCAATGATATCGGTTTGCTATTCTGTCGGAAGAATATTATTCATTTGTTTATGCATGTGCTAGAGTTGGTCGGTATTATGGTTGCGCTTGTTTGTTCATATCTTTTGCAGTGTTCTAAGATCATTTGTTTATGCATGTGCTAGAGTTGGTCAGTATTATGGTTGCGCTCGTTCGTTCATATCTTTGCAGCGTTCCAAGATGTGGAGCCTCTTTTTTCTATTTTTACATACTTTGTCTCTATTTCTTGTAACAATAGGTTTATAATATGTCTATTATTTAATATTCACTCAGTCCCTAAAAGAGTGTAGTTTTAGCTAGTCAAAGAGAGATTAAGCAGGAGCTTAAAACACTACTATGCCTTCAATTAATGCGGAGAGAAAATAAGGATGAGCGAGAAAACAAGGAGGAGGAGAGAGCATTATTGGTTGAATGGTTAAAACGATAAAGCATTATTAAATTGGTCTAGTGGACTGCACTCTAAAACTACAAGCTTTGTGTGACAAATCTTAGACTAAAGTTACAGTCTTTTAGGGACGGAGGGAGTATAATTTACTGTTTTCACAAAAATAACTTTAAAGGAATGCCTATCCACATTGCTATAAATTATTATGGATGCGTTTTTCAGGCAGGTTTTGGAGCATGGACCTACCTTGTTGGTACAAACTACAACCAAATTTGAATTTTAAAATTTAGTTTAGGGTCTTTCATTGTTTTGTAATTTTCAGCCTTGGCTTTTGGACCTCTATGAATAGAAATATAGAAGTCTAATAGTACACTTATGTTTTCTTACTCACGGCACCATCTAAGCCCATGACATGTGTGTTTTTTCAGATGGGCCAATATTGTAGGGCCAAGATCATTTAGCTTGTGAGCCAATGCAAATGAATGTTTTGTGTTACCAACCCATTACTGTTGTCTCCAACTTGCGAGCACAACATTTTTTGTGTCCTGTCTGCCACACGATTTTAGTCTGTTCGGCCTCACCACATCCTTAACCTCGAGCTTGCTCCGGAGACAAGTCTCTACTTTGTCTTCCTGTTGGTAGAGTTGGAGCTCAATCAAATAGTTTCAGCTTTCATCCAAAATAGGAGTAGAGCGGACTGGAGTAATCTGAAAAAATAAACTAGAGGGGTAGAGTGGGTTCAGATCGCTCTACAGCTCCACTCCAAACTCTGTTCTAGAAGTTAGATTTAGGAGTTTGAACCCTACCAAATAGGCCAATAGATCCAAATGACCACCCAGCTTGATGATGGTTGATACACCTTTCTCGGTTACCTAACTATAGAGTCTGTTTGGTTCCGCTTCTAGGACTTCTTGAGAGAATCGGGCGAAGCCCAACCGAGCATGCAATTTTTCTCAGCTCTCAAGACAAATAAAAAAAGTAATTTATGGATAAAACTTTTATATTTATGTCCTTAGCAATTTAAAAGCCAATGCTAAAAAACTATGATAATTTAATTTTGGCAACGGCTTATAAGCTGAAAGGCAGCCGATGTGTTTGCAAGATTGGATTCGCCTCTTTATGTGGGAGAAGCCAGAGCTGGCAAAACCTTGCTTCTTGCGAGGATCAGGCTTGAGGCCAACCAAAATAATATACGTCCACATGAATTTCTTAAAAAATTAGTCACATGCCACTAGGTTCACACCCCTTTCTTCTGTACAACCTTTTGCTATCGCTCTCCGCTGATCCCCGACCGCCATCGCACTCCACTGATCCCTGGCCACCGCTGCATGTTGTCCTCCCCGCCTCCGCCCATTTTCCACCCCTTAGCTAGCCGTTGCCGCCCAATTTCCACCCATTCTCTCTCGTCTCTTGCTCGATGTAGAGTCTGGATCCCACATTCCTATAGGTGCCTTCTTCATCTCTCTTTGTTGTTATTCATGTCCTTGTACAAAACTAGAGGGAAAAAAATCCCTTTGGTATTTTTGAAATTTTCTGCTAACGTGCATCTACTTGTCCATATATTTGTAAATTTGCACCATTATTTTCATCTTGATTGATTGATGATATGGGAGTCCATGCCCAAAATCTGTGTCGAGCCTACAATCTTTGCAGACATTATTCTATAAATGGAAAAAAAAAGACAAGTTGATTAGTTATAGTAAGCATAGCAACACGCATCCAAAAATCTCACAAGGTTAAACAAAAACGATATGGAGTAGCACTATATACTCCTAGTTTGTATCAGTAGTGAGTGTCCTCGGTGAGTTAGCAGAAAAAGAAAAAAAACATAGCAACACAAATGCACACTTTAAAATTATCTATTCACCAACTCGTTTTACTCATAACCATTGTCAAATCCTACAGACTATATTATCCGTTTCAAATCTAACATCCCAGATCTCTCGTCCTCTCCCACCACCTATCCCAGCGTTCTTCCATCTCTCTAGCCTCTGCCGCTGCCGCCTCCTCCTCTGCCCAGCCATCACGTCGCCGTCGCTCCGCCGCCACTGACCCCCACGTCACCTTAGCCGTCAAGCGCCCTTTGCCGCCTTGTCGTCTACGCCCCTCGCCGTGTGCCACTGCTGGTCATTGCCGATCCCCGCATCGCCTCAGCCGCCGAGCACCGCCAGAGATTCCACGCCCCCTCCCGTTAGCCACCCTGTCGTCGCCTCGTCTATCCAGCCTCTCCTGCCGCCGCCTCCTCCCTCACCGAAAATCACTTGCCCTCACCCCCTTAGCCCGCCGCCGTTGACCCCCTCGTCGCCTCAGCAGTCGAGAGCCCTTCGCCGCCTTGTCGTTTGCACCCCTCGCCGCGCGCCGTCGTCGGCCCTCCACACCGCGCGCCGCTGCTGGTCATTGCCGACCCCCGTGTCGCCTCAGCCGCCGAGCGCCGCTGGAAATTCCACGCCCCCCACCCTTCGCCACCCTGTCGTCGGCTCGTCGATCCAGCCTCTCCTCCATCTCAAGCGGCAGATCACTGCTGCCGGTTCGCCGGTCCAACAACTCTCCTCCGTCTCAAGCACCAGATCGCCCGGCAGGTAATCAACCCCGTCTTTCGGCTTGCGTATAATTTGATCGAGCCGTGTGAAGAACATATGTGTGTGTGCACTGTGCAGAAATTGGATAAAAAGAGCAATTAGAACAGAAACTCTCAGGTTTCCATGACTACATTATTAGTAGTCTTTTCATCAAGTAATCTCCCACTTCAACTGAAGCAAACATGACCTATTGAGCTGATTCATCAACTCATTACATTCTAATAATTCTATTTGTGCCCAGACGATCTGCACCAAATGTGCCACTCGCACCGGCCAAATTCAGATCCATTTTAACTTCATTCGTCAAACCACTTAGGGAGCAAAACAAATCCACACAGAAATGAAAATCACAGCCTTATGAGAAGACAGGCTCTTGTTAGAATTTCATTCCTATGTCCAGGCACATGAAAAAATTTCTTTTTGAAATCATCAGTGTTGAATTTGGATGAAATAATACTATGAGCTTCTTGAACCGTTTTGCTACTTAACTTGGATGAAATAATACTCCTAATCACCAATAGATAATATATTTTTTTTAGATGGGAAGCTCTATTGAACTCATCCAAAGAGTAAAGAATGCCATACTAACAGAAATTTGCATGCTCCGAAGAGTGCAAAGGAAATAAAAATTGAAAACGGATTGAACATTGATAGAGGGAGATCAGCAGCAAGGGACATGGGCCTTTGTCAACCTTTGAAGGAGTACCAAAAACGTCTGCTGAAATGCTTGCTTGCAGACTCCGGAGTCTTGCATGAAGCTTTGTAACTGTAAGATCATATCAAATACCAAATATTTGCTTCCACTGTAAGATAACCATCCACTGAAATCCAGCTTGATGTCAATCTCACAACTGAAAGATCATATCAAATATATTTTTATAGCTTTCATAGGCTGCGGTTTTAGATTTTGCTAATTACTACATTGGGAATAACTTGTTGCTCCTTGATACCATACTCCACAAATGTAAGAACATCAGTTTTTAAGTTACCGTATTTGAAAGATGCATCAGTGTGAGCATTGACCCATAATTAGTCACCCTTTATATTTTTTGAAAGTTATTCATGCACCATGGCACCATCTGGTTTTTCAGTGCATTCATTAGTTCTATGTTATTTCAGAGTTGTAGGTTTTAATTTATTTGTGCTTTTTTAGAATTTATTTTATTCAAATCTGCTACTAGAAAATCTGCTAATTAAGGATTGGTACTGAATTCAATGATCATGGTGCACCCTCCTTGCTCGCACTCTCCTGCTCTACAGACCTTATCTTGAGCACAGCTAAAGGTATGATTTTAGGTTTTCTCTGTCGAATGGTAAGCAGGGCGATCGTTTTCTTAAGTCCAAAACTTTGGATTGCAGGGGTTGAATTCGTGGCTTTCAGACCTTCAGAGATTGCTGCAAGTGTTGCACTCGCTGCACTTGGTGAGTGTAGGAGTTCAGTACTTGAGAGGTCTACAACTAGCTGTAAGTATATAAGCAAGGTGCTTCCAAGCTCAACGTTATGACTTAAGTAAACAATTTGACTCATCATTAATTCATTACATAGTAGTTTCTAAATTAAAAAAAAACATTTGCCTTAGCCCCTTAGGTAGCATAAAAGTGTGACTGAATTATTTCTTAATTAGCCTGAATGCCCTTTTATGTTTTAGGAGAGAGCCAGTCACTGAAACTTTCTAAATGACTTATTTGAATCATTCCACTTTGCATATATACCCTTTCATCTTGTAGTGATGTGGGATCCCACCTTGATATATACTATTCCAATTTGGTCAAGTGGTTGTTACAAACAGATACCAGCATTACAAACAGGAATTGCTCAAAGATACGGTGGCATTCAAATAACTTCTGATAGTTTATCCCAGAAAATAATTGATGATGCTTTCTTATTCTATATTTTCCCATGCTGATTGATGTCACTTATGCATAATTTCCATGGCTCCTATACTTCTAGCACACATTGATACAAGATGGACAAGGCCAATTTTGTAAATTTTCCCACATTACAGTGTTTAAAGAGATATTTTGGAAAAAAATTTCTTACACCAAAACGAGTTTCAGGAACATGACAGAGATTTTGTTGGTTTACATTTTACAAGGATCTAATGCAATCATTGTAACACCATGAAAAGAGTACATGAGTAAGAGTATTAAGGTAAATATCCAGATATAATCAGAATTGAGGACATATTATTAGGAGTGGTTGTTCATGTAACCTGATCATGTAGCCTTTTCCTCAACTCGAAAATCATTTTATTGATGTTCTCGTCCTCTTGATCATCTAGCTTTGGCTGAAAAGGGTAGTATTGCAAAGATAAGGCAAGAATCACAACAGGAATGTGAAATAAGGTGTACTAGGTATTAAATAAACTTCAATAGCCTTTGGGAAAAGGTTGTACAAAGAATGCAAGCAGAAAATTCCCTATATTACAAACGGTAACTGCATCGAAAGCTTGACTGGTATGTAAATCCGATCAAATGACCCTTGGGAATATGATACTGTAGTATATATGTAGGAATATTTGTAATCTATTTATTTAATTCCCTATATGACATGTTTATCCCACTGGAAGTTCATATATAATGGGCTTTGGAATATGTGACTAATTTATATGTTGTTATATTTGCCAAATATGTGCCCTGGAAATGATCAAGGGAGCTAAATTCCAATGATCCGATTTGTGCTAATTGGGCCTAACATTTTATTTGTGTTAACAAACCATTTTTAGCAATTGTTAATTTTATTTCCCCTCTTGTTGCAAAAGTGATGCAATTAATTCAATATGGAATACATAAGAGTGTGCACTATGTTGTTAAATTAGTCTAGAGTTTGTGATCTGCACATGTAGCTTCTGTTCACTGTAAGCGGTTCAAGGAGTCCTCTTAATTTTTTCTTCGCTTTATCATTCTACATTATGGTTCAACTTGCAGATTTGGTATTGTTGTTGAATTTATGTCATGGCTCTTCTGTTACAGTGAATAAAATTGCTATCCAGCAACTATGTTTGTTCAAAGCTGTACATTAGCATATAAGCAAATTCCCTTTGTGCAGCCGGCACTGGCATTATTGGGAAATCTTATCCTGTTCTGAAGCATCCACTCAAAGATTTCTTTGCATGCTGTCCACCAAGGAGAAAACAAGGTATGTTAGTGTAATGTGTTTTTTTGCTTGACATTTGGAATTTTTGCTTTCAGAGATGCATGGTACCAAAGACTACTAAATTCTCCTATCAGAGATGCATATGTTTAATATAAATTATTATATTAATATTCCTAGACTGTGGCAATCACCAATTAATTAGGGGAAAATCAAGGATTATGGGATTCTACTAAATGCTCTTATCAGATTTTGCATATGTTTATTTTTCCCTCATTTATAATTTTCTGTGTTTAAGCTACTGTCTCTGCCTCTGCCTTTACCTTCAATGATATCATTGCAGTTTCATGGTATTAGTCATTTCATTACTAAGATTAGAACTTTCCTATTTAGTATACATTGGGTATCTAGAAAATCAATCCATAAGTAATTTGATAATGTTAATCAAAGAAATGGAATAGCACATCTGCCATCTTCTGTATGTCACGTAGAGGCTAGGACTACTGCTTTTTCCATGAATTAGCGCACAATGTCCCTTTCCTTCTGTGTATTGTATTTTAAAAACTAAAGACACATGAGATTCCATCGATAAGCATGCGTACTTCCTAGCTCTACAAGATTCCTATTCTTGGTTTAATCTAGCTCAGTTCTTGGATTGATCTTATTTGAGTTCTTGGTGTTGGAAAATTGAAGGGAGTTAGCGTACTTAACATTAGAACTCAAATTATCGGAGCATAAATGAGTACCTTTTTCACTGCCAGGGCATATTAGCATGTCTGATATTTATTTGTCTCTCTGTAAGAATCAGGCGGATTAAATAAGAACAATACAAGGAAAGAAAGAAGTTGTCTTCTCTATGAGACCAGGGTCCATGCGAGTCTGAGTTTCTTCAGTTAAAGGAAAAACAACCTTTTTTTGCTAATATATTCATAAATATAAAATTTTACCATGTCTCTCATAAGTTTGGTTACAACCAATAGTTGTATACGGTGTGGCAAGTCATTATGTGCTAGGTCCCTCCCTCTGGTAGAGCATTGACTCACAAGTTAATTTCTTAGAAATACTACAGAAGATGGTTGGCATTCTAGTTGCATATGCATAGACTATGAAGATCAGCCATGTGCCATTGCAAAACTGTATCTATACTAAAGTGAGTAGAGTAAGATAATTCATTGGAAAGAAGAGCGTGAGCATGTCATTACTGTGAAATACTTTTGTAAGTACTCTGGATGTTAACATTGAAATACAGAGCTTGATGTTTTTTAATAAATTTTCATAATTCAATAGTCTCAACTGCATGTGGCATCTCACAGCAAAATTGATCTACTTGTAAATATTTGTAGCTGGGTTGCAAAAGGCCTGTAGAAATTCCACATCCTTATTATTAGATAATATTTTTTTATTTTTTCAATAAGTAGATCAAAGGTATTTATGAATTTGGTTCATATAGCACTATCGTACATGTTGTGGTTTTGTAATCTTGAATGTAGTAACATTTCAAATAATAAATATGTAGAACGTGCGATGCACGTGCAAGTCCAAATATTTTATTGTGCAGAAAGGATGTTCTGGCTTTATTGAATTGTGATCTTGAGTAGACAAAATGCTTTGGATCTACAAAGTAATGGATAATGGTTGAAAAGCGGGATTGTATTCATGTGAAACGTTGTGACGTCTTGGTCTTTGTAACCTTAATCTAGATGCTTTTTTTTACGGAAACAATTTTTTTGGCTACATTTTCTTATTTATGTATGGCACTTAGAATAGGAAATCTTGTGAGTCTACATCTAAACTGTATTTATCACTCTTTGTTACTGTTTTGTATAGTTACCTTATAGCTGTGTTTTTTCAGTTAAAGCCCTATTTGGCACAGCTCCAGATCCAAAGATTTTGTGGAGCTGGATATTCCTAGCTTCAAAAATCCGCGGATCTAGATCTGTGACTATGTTAATAACATTTGGATTAATCATTTTGTTCTTATTTTAGGTGAAATATAAAATTTTAAACCATTGTAATTTAACATACAAACTTTAAATCCGGTGTAGATCTAGGATCTAGATTACCTTTTTGTAAGCAAAAGTTTGATTCTAGCTTGTAACAAGTATTTGGTTGTAAGGTTAGCTTCAAGATTATGCTACTACCTCGACGAATTTTTGTAAATGGGCTCTTGTATGTACTGAAGGAATGTGTATGCATATAACTAAAGACTTATCTATATCTTGCCCATTTTCACTTTTCACATTGCATGCAGTCGAGTTAAACATGCATTACTGTATGATCTCTTTGCATGATATTCAGTATATTCACTTATATAGTTATGTCTACATATTACTCGGGTTTTGCGAGGCATAAATTTGATATGCACACCCCAACATATTGCTATTGGTTTTATTGCATCTACTGAAAACTACAAACAATATATTTAGGCTAATTTTTTTATCACTGGTTACTAGTTTCTGTAACTTTAATAACTCAAAGTTGGCTCCATTGTTTTTTTAAAAATAAAGTTGGCTCCATTGTTGGGCCAGGTTTTGTGTAAGAAATAGTAATAATTTAGCCCATTTGGCGGAACGAACGGTGGGCCTTGCATGCTAGCCACTACCTCCCGACCTGCTCGCTCGCAGCTCATTTGTGCCCTCTCGCCCAAATCCTCGCCCCCTCCCCTGCCGGCACTGCGGCTCTCCGCCGGCGATCCGCCGAGGTCTTGTTCCGGAAACCCTGCCTCGCTAATCCGGTAGCAGGCAGATCGGTGAGGAGCAAGCAAATCCCCAGAATCTCTCTCTCTCTCTCTGTCTATGATTCTTACATGTGCCATCAGCATGGGACTGGAAATTTGGATCCATCCCCCAAATCTCTCGTTCTCCTGATGAAGCTTTCAGATTGAGCCACTATCGATTCGATTCCGCATTTGCTATGTGAAAATATTGTGTTTTTCACCTGCTCACTTCCATCGTCAACCTTTTCGACGCTGATGCCCTTTTTTTTTAATCTTCTTTTCTGTTTCCCAAGTGCAGAACCTTACTGTGGACGGTCACTACGAGGTTCAGTAAGTGCTGAGAACGAACAGGAAGGATGGAAGTTATTGCCATCGTCTCGCTTGTCATGCTTCTGGTTCTTGGGGCACTGTTCGTAATACCAAAATCCCGTAACAAAGGTACATGCTTTCTTCATCTTTGATTATGAATTCAATTTGTGGAATAGTATGACTTCAGACTGATTTCTTCGTCGCAGGTAGAGCGAAGGAAGCCGATTCAAATGCCAATGCAGTGGTAAACTGTTCATCTTTCATATGATCACTAGCATAGTGCCCGTGCAGCATGCGTTGCACCATCTACAAAAATAATCAGTCTAAACCACACCAACAATGTCACCAACTCTTAACGAGTAGAGATATTGAGTAGTGTAGATTAGGTCCTTTTTGAAGGGCAAGTTTTTTAATCTAAAAGATACACCATAACTCCATAAGATTTGTTTAATGTTACAAAACTTGAATATGTGAAGATTTAATGAATTATTATATGACTCATGGAGCTCACCATTTTTTTACGCATTGTATTTCTGTATCCAGACATCTAGGAGCTATACAAAAGAAGAGATCTCAGCACACAACACAAGGACGGATTGCTGGGTCATCATTAAGGATAAGGTCATAGAACAATGGCCATGCCGCTTCTTCCCTTTACAATTCCCTGTAGACAGAAGTTACAAACATTAGTTTTTGGGGTCTTATAAATTTGTTGTTGACCCAGGTTTATGATGTCACCTCTTATGTGGAGGAACATCCAGGGGGAGATGCCATTCTAAACAATGCTGGTGGTGATTCGACAGAAGGCTTTTTTGGGTTGGTATCTCTCTATCTTCTCTACCATACTTCGTAGCATGTGCTGTCAGTGCCATCATTGATTCATAGAGGAAATTTGTAGTTTTCACACGGCATGTGTCCTCTAAATGTGTGTGGGGGGATTCATATAGGAGTTCAGCTACTTTGTCTCCAGGGTGTTGAATCTTTTTATCTCAAAATTGAGGAAATATGATGGAACAATTAGCAGAAATGATTTTTTTTAGACTTACTCCTACAATAGTAATGATCACGTCCTTATACATCGAGAAATTTCTATTGCTCTAATAATATTTGCTCATATTAGATGCAGATAATTTGCTGTTTTATTTGAGGCTTATTTACTGCACATACCAGAGAAATTGTCAACATCACTTAATAAATTTTGTTAGAAAATATACAGAAATATCTCTTGCTTAATTTCTGTAAATGCTACTGCCTTAAGGTAAAGCAAATGTGACGGTAAATTAAATCGAGGTCAGAAACTGGCTCAATGCTGTTTGAATATTGCAGTAAGCTGCCTTTTACACATCCAAAAGCTCCAAACAGTATTGAACGGTATTGGTTCCTGCAAATGAGAACATTACTTGGCTTCTCTTACCAGCAAGTTGAGACAGATTGAAATGATGATATTGATGGACCATTTATCTCAACCTTATATTATGCTTTTCTGGATGTAAAGACCATATACCCGAACTTTTGCTAATGATTTTTCATGTCTCTGTTACTCAGCCGTTATCCCTCTGTTTATTGACATTCTGACCTCTGAACCTGCAGCCCTCAACATGGCACCAGAGTCTTTGATATCATTGAAGATTTCTGCATCGGCCAGTTGAAGGATTCATGAGTTAAAGGGACTTTGTATTGCATCCACGATTTTCTCATTGAAATCAAATTCCGAGTGTAGATTATTCAAGTTCCCGTTTTGCAATCTCAGGTGTTGGACGTAGATGACAGGGCAAAGCAGTTTTAGGAATTGTGATCTGGGCTGCCCTGTGCTTTCAGATGTAATTTCATTTTTTTCAGCTGGCACTTTGTAGACAACATTCTGACCAAGAGCTGGTCCCATGAATGTATTCCTGAACATGTTATTCTTCATCGGAGATTCCAAATTTCAAAATACTCCCTTCTATTTGGATGTTGATGATGTCTGAAGCATAAACACCACAGTGAGGTGATCTAACTGTACCGGCACCTGCGCAAACTGGGATTTTGCTCTAACTTGTCACTCATCCCATGTGAGCAATTGCTACTCCTACAGTTTCGGGCCTTAGCCTGTCTCTCATCCATCCACTGCTTGCCAAGATGGATAACAAAAAGGTGAATCTTTTCTCCAAAAAAAGGTGTATCATTCTCCAAATTAAGTCTCACTTTGGATTCATCAAAACAGTAAACAAAAATCTTATTTTTCATTTTTCCTTGACAGAAAGCAGCAAAATCCAAACTCCCGTCAGAGAGTTGAAAAATAAAGGAAATTAAAGAAAGAATAAAAACAAGAGATGTTGCCGTTCAGATATCCTACCGTAATTAAGGCTGTCTGCTACTGCTTACACCTGACACTGATCTCACTAGGAAGAAGCTATCTTTCCTCCTCTTCCCCCCTGCCACCATGGATGGACAGGGCCTCTCCTCTGCTTTGCTCCTCTGATGATGCCTTTCTTCCTCATGGGAAGAGGCTCGCCGGGTCGATGCCGCCGTAGGCCGGGTCGAAGTCGAAGTAGTAGTTCATGAAGTTGGCGTCCATGGCGGGCTCGGGTGCGGACGTCACGGTGGCGAGCGCCGACACGACCTCCTGGAGGTCGCCGTCGCAGCAGTGCCAGTCTCTGTACCCGGTGGTCACCGGGCACGGCGACGCGGCCAGGCCGTACGAGTCCGACGCCACGGGCGACGCCAGCGACGGCGACACGCTCTGCGGCGGCGCCGCCGTCGGCCGGTGCTCCGGCGTCAGCGGCGTGACGGCGGCGGCGAGGAGGCCGTTGGTGTCCGTGTTCACCGTCAGGGTGGCGCTGAGGCTCTGCAGCAGGGTCTGCGCGTTTGGCCTCTTGGCGGCGGCTGCGGCGGTGGAGCCGGGGCGGCAGGTGTGCTCGCCGTGGTAGACGACGTCGAAGAGGAAGGCGTCGTCGTCGGTGCGCTGCACCTGCTTGGTGGCGGTGCAGCCCTGCGTGTTGCGGTGGGTGCAGCGGTAGTAGCCGCGCGGGTGCTTGGCGCCGAGGATGTCCTTCTGCCCGTACTTCCTCCAGCTGTGGCCGTCGTCGGCCGGCCCCTCCATGCCGCCCGCGGCGCTCACCCTCACCTGGCTCGTCCACCTCGCCGTCGTCTTCCTGCCATGATTCCAATCGAAGCAAGAATTCGATGAGCCAAACAGTTCAACCCAAGAAACGAAACGCTCTCTGCTCTGTTCTTCTTCTTCCTCGCGACGCCTACCTCTTCTTGGGGTTGGTCCTGAAGGGCTGGTGGTCGGAGACGTCGCTGAGCGGGCTGGGCGTGCAGGAAGTCAGCGCCGGCGGCGTGTCGGCGAAATGCGCTCCGGCGCCGGCGGAGGAGGAGGACATGACGATGCCGATGGACCTGTCCGTCAGCGCGACGATCTGCGCTGCGAGGCCGCGGCAGAGCTCGGGCTCGTGCAGGTGCAGCTCGAGCTGCCGCAGCAGCTCTTTCACGCGTCCCAGCTCCGCCACCACCAGCTGCGCGCCGCACCCATCAACGCCCTCCATTGCCGCAGCTGCTCTGCTCGATCGAGCCAATCAAACACGAAGAATCCCAAGACTGCCGTAGCAATTGCGGATCAAGAATCGCTCAGGTGCTCGCCAGGATGAAGAGATCGTCGAAGGAGGTGGTGGTGAGAGGTGGGGAGCTGAGCCTTCTTATAGAGGGGGAGGAGGAACCGCGTGGGAGAAGGAAGAAGAGGGTGGAAATTCAAGTGAAGTGAGGGGGAGAAGAGAAGGGGATTAGTTTGACTGATGGGATATGGTTGAGACTGGGATTTGATTGGCTGATGCCATGTCGGGTTGGGTCGGGTCGGGTCAATTCGGGTTTAGGGTATTTGCCAAGTGCTCATATCTGGAGAAAGACTGCTCATGTGTAATCCCGGGCTCGGTTGGGCTGGGCCGGGCCAAGTAGGGGCCGGGCTTAGGCTACTAAGGACAAAGCATGAAGCCCTATGTTCCGGAACACTTTTACGGCTTATCTTTTAAGGCTCGAATTAATTTTATGTATAAATTTTTCGTGCAATATGCTGTTACTATTGCCATATAAACAAATCTAGTCGTGCCACTTTTGCATCGCTAGACTAATTATTCGTCAAATTATTTAAAGTTTAAATCTAAAATTCTGTTGCAAAAGATTTACTAAACCAAAATGTTGTCAATGCCAAAACACTTTTTGTGGATTTATGTCAAAACTTGGTTACTACTGATATTGGAAGAATTTTTTATTTGATGTACAATTTCCAAATTTACCTAATTTTGGAATGAAAACAGACCAAATATATATTGTTGTCCTATTGGCAAAGAAATAGAAGTCTGGTACATCGAATGCCTTGTTTGCAAGGACCGCCTTTTATGCTGACAATTTTTTTAATCAAGGCATAATGTTATTTGAGGCATGTTTATTTCGTTACCCCAATAAACCTAACTATAATTTGGTATTGTTAGAAATGAAAATCAATCATTCCTTGCATCTCTGTTCCCTCAACCTACCTAGCTTCATGAAGCTTCTAGGTACTTTTATCCACAATGCCATGCTGTTTAGGCTTTACACCGCTAGTTGATTGTTGAGCTCGATGAACATAATGATTTGAAATTCTGTTGGTTGATTACATGGTTGTTATTGAATGGTTCAAGAAAGTGTTGTGTAACAAGATTTGTAGCACCCTCGTAGAGACAATCTATAACAACGCCTCCAAATTCTAAATATTGCGGCTTCAATACATCATAGGATTAATAAAGTACTACCATAGTATAACACAACCTCCCACAATAATACTCTCTCTGTTCCAAAATATAGTAATCTAGAACTGGATTTGACATAACCTATGATTACGAATCTAGACAGGCTGTCTAGATTCGTAATCCTAGGTTGTGTGATAGGCACCTCTGTTTAGATTCATAATCCTAGGTTGTGTCAAATCCAGTCCTAGATTGCTATATTTTAAAACGGAAGGAGTACTTGATGAGGACATCACTACTACACCCACACCAACAGGAACAATCACATGAGCAAGAGCAAGAGAATTAAAACACCAGATGAATCTTTTCCTAAAAGATACTAATTTTAATGAGAGTGGATTACTACCTAATGCACCAATTTTGCTTGTTATCAGATTCAAAGAATAAGAGAAGGGAATAAAGAGCAAGTTGGCTTGATATTTGGAGAAGAGATAATCAACTTGAGTTTTGTTGCTACCTAGCTTCAAGTTCAAGCATGCAATGTACCTGGATATGTACTGTAGCACCAACATGGTATTGTAGCATCGGTGTACTGCAGCAACCGACCTTATAAGCCTATATAAAGGGCAGCCCACCTCTTGTGTAAACTAGATTTTGACACTTCGAAATATAGAATCTTGTTCTAGGGTTTGTGTGTGATACTACTCCACCCCTATAGAAACGGGAATTGATTTGAGTGTCTTGCTCTGTTGTTCTTGCGATTGTTTCTATGATTGCAAGAATCTGTTTACTCCACATGAGAGAGTAAACAAAAGGATTGAAGCGTGTGGTTAGGTGAATCGAGTGCCGCAGGTTGCTGTAACTGAGACAGTGGTTGGCGGTGTCATTCATCAGGTTGCACGGGTCCAATTACCCCTCAATCCTATGCCGTGAAGATCGGGCCAAACTCCGCTGTCCCGTATCATTTGGTATCAGAGCTCAAGTTTACACGGTAGGATTTTACCCTAGCTACTTTATATTTCTGCTTTTATTCCTATCCCGAAAAAGCCATACAAAAAAAATTGTTGTTACCCTAGATTCAACTAAAATTTCTAGTGAGTTTTGCTAAGTTTTGATCCTTTAGACCCTTTGCTTACTTGCTGATCAAAATTCCTTTGCGTTGTGTTTTGAGCCTTTCCATCTATCCACATTTGCCCTAGTTTGGTTTCAAGAACATGTTTCAATAGCTTTGAAGCAAAATTTTGAGTGAACCATATCTATCTTTCGCGAATCTTTGATCCTAATAAAGAATAGCCTTAGGAATATTGCTTGAACTTTACACTTTCATATCATTCAAAGTTTGTTACCTAGGGGAGACTTGATCTAAAATCTAAGAGCAAAAAAAAAGAGAAAAAAAGGCAAGAAAACAATTTTTTTAAAGAAAAAGAAAAGGCAATAAAAGAATTTTAAAAAAATTGGCTTCATCAAATTATGAAATCAAGTTTCTTACATAGGATTCATCCATACTGTAATAATCTAAAGTGCAAATCAGTAGCTCTTTTTTATCAATTGCAATCAGGCTATTGTCTTTCTATAGCTTGTGCAGCACGAGCTATTTACGTTTCATTAATACATACTGAAGTAGCTTATCCCTTTGGTTGCATCAAGTTCCATTATCCTTGTGTGTTGAGTTACTATAAACATCGCTTGCATCAAAGATCAGCAATTGGGTATTGGATTTCTAGCTAGGATCGCTACTTATCATTACAAAATCCTGAATTTTCAGTTGCATAGGACTAACCCTCCAAGCTCCACAAAATAGCCACTGTTTGTTATAGCACTTGGGTCTCGATTCACTTAATCTATCACCTTCGAGTGTCTGTTTATCTCCACTGGAATAATTTGTGTTTCTTCAATTTGTGAAGCAATCTTAAGAACTTTGGTAAGCAAGAAGAGAGGCTAAGTGATTCCACTTAAAGAAAACCTATTGTTATTTTATATATATATATATATATATATATATATATTTCTTGTTGTCCTAACCATGTCAAAGGGAGCTGAAAATTTCAACGTTGATGAGGCTGTCCATGGAGATGAGCCGGTCACTCGAATGCAGTATAACGCCTTAAGGGATGTTCTAAGAAGGGAAATGAACAATGGATGTAGTAGGTTAGAAGAAAGGACAGAGGAGATTGCTGCTGAGGTGAAACAGGCTATTGATAATTTTGACAATGCAGTGAACCATAGCATGGATCAACTCAAGCAAGAATTGCTCAATGATATGGCACATCTCTTGAAGAATCAAAGTGATGAGGCAAGCATCTAACAACCTACCCTAAACGAGACGGATGAGGATGCTGATGAAGAAATTGCTGCACATGGTGTCCAACAACGGCGAAACCATGCTGCTGCTACTGCCATGCGACCACCTCCACCTGGTCATAGGGGAAACAACATAAGGAGAGGCCAAATACATCATGGAGATGACCATGCTGCTCCAAATGCTTTCCAACACAATGATGCTTATTGCCGAGGACGTCATGCAGTTGATCAACCTCGGGAAGAGAAATTTAGCAAACTCAAATTTACCATTCCAAAATTTGAAGGTAACTCTGACCCCGATGCTTATTTAACATGGGAATTGAAGGTTGATAAAATCTTCCGCATACATAACTATTCGGAGGAAAAGAAGCTTGCCATGGCTACATTAGAGTTTGATGACTATGCACTCATTTGGTGGGAATAAGTCCAAAAGCAGCGAGAAGAGCATAATGAACCACCTGTTGCATCATGGGCTGAAATGAAGCATGAAATAAGAGCAAGGTTTGTACCTAACCATTATAAACGCGATCTTTTTGATAAATTGCAAAACATGAGACAGGGAACTCGACTTGTGGAAGAGTACTACAAGGAGATGGAAAAAGCAATGATTTGAGCATGTATACATGAAGATGAAGAACAAACCATGTCGCGTTTTCTATTTGGGTTAAATAGATATATTAAACACATTATGGTTTACCAACCATATAACAACATGGTGGAATTGGTCCATAAAGCTGAAAAGGCAGAAAGATAATTACTTGAAGATGCCAAGACAGCAAGAACACCATCCTTCAACTTGAGAGCACAAGCCAGCACACCCAAGGCTCATTTTAGCTAGGGACGAGGTACATCTTCTCCTAGTACTTCATTTTAAAACTAATACTAGTTCTACTTCCATGTCAAAATCAGCACATCCGCCTAGTGAGAAAAAGCCTACTGCATCATTATCATCGATGGGATCTACTAGTAGAAGTAATGCAATCCCATGTTTTAAATGTTTGGGCCATGGGCATGTGTCCAAGGAATATCCAAACAAAATGATTGTAGCAGATGATGGACAATAAGAGTTAGCTAGTGAAGATGAAGAGAGGGATGTTAATGCAGATCCTGAAATATTTGGAGATGCTCATGAAGAAAATGAAGAATATGATGATTGCATATTTGAGACTGGAGTTGCCCTTTTTGTCACTAAAACCATTAGTGTACAAATTAAAGATGATGAACATCCACAAAGATCCAACCTATTCCAAACACAAGCCAAGGTAAATGACAAGGTAATCAAAATTATTATTGATGGAGGTAGTGTCATAACCTAGCTAGCCAAGAAATGTGTGATAAATTTAATTTAAAACTGTTAAGACACCCTCATCCTTATCATGTGCAATGATTTAGTGATTGTGGTAGTGTTAAAATACGACACATGGTACAAGTCACATTTAAAATTGGCGATTATATTGATACAATCACTTGTGATGTAGTGCCTATGACTGTATGCCATTTATTACTAGGATGACATGTCAATATGATCGTAGTGTGACACATGATGGACGCACTAATACCTACACCTTTAAGGTTGATGGTCGAAATAAGAAACTGACCCCAATGACACCTAATCAGATATTAGCTCAAAACATGCAAAAGAAAGTAGAAGTCACTGTTGGAAATGAGAAGAAGAATATATCTCAGAAACCTAGGTGCAACTTAGAATCTAGCAATTCTAATCAAGGAGGAAAGTTGGTAATGATTGCTACAAAATCTGATATAAAAGAAGTGAAAAGCAATTCAAATTTTATACATGTGCTACTTGTGTACAAAGACAACTTAAATATTACTAATGATATCACCAGCCTTCCTAGTGCTATGTTAGAGCTGTTGCAGGTATTCAAAGATATATTTCCAGAAGAAATACCAGCTGGTTTACCTTTTTTAAGAGGCATAGAGCACCAAATTGATCTTATTCCAGGAGCGTCTCTTCGTCCACCTTATTGCACCAATGCTGAGGAAGCAAGAGAAATACAACGACAAGTGCAAGAACTTCTTGACAAAGGGTACGTACGTGAAAGTCTTAGCCCTTGTTCAGTACCTGTAATTTTGGTCCGCAAGAAAGATGGTTCATGGAGAATGTGTGTGGATGGTTGTGCCATAAATAATATAACTGTTAAGTATCGTCGTCCTATTCCTAGGCTTGATGATATGCTAGATGAACTAAGTGGCTCAACTGTTTTCTCCAAAATAGATTTAAGAAGTGGTTACCATCAAATAAGAATGAAACTAGCAGATAAATGGAAAACTGCTTTTAAAATGAAATTTGGATTGTATGAATGTTTAGTTATGCCATTTGGGTTAACTAATACTCCTAGTACATTCATGCGGTTAATGAATCATGTTTTAAGAGTATTCATTGGAAAGTTTGTTGTAGTATACTTTGATGATATTTTGATATATATAGTAAGTCCATGGAAGAACATATTAAGCATATAAGACAAGTCCTAAATGTTCTGAGAAAGGAAAGACTAGATGCTAATTTTGAGAAATGCACCTTCTGTACCAACAAAGTTATATTCTTGGGCTTTGTAGTATCAAGTCAGGGTGTTGAGGTTGATGAATCCAAAGTAGAGGCAATTAAAAATTGGCCTACCCTATCAATGTTAGTCAAATTAGAAGCTTTTATGGATTAGCAAGTTTTTATCGTCGATTTGTTAAAGATTTTAGTTCAATTGCAGTCCCGCTCAATGAATTAATGAAAAAGGGAATTATATTTCAATGGGGTAAATCACAAGAGAGCGCTTTTCAAGAATTAAAGAAACGATTAACAGGAGCACCATTGCTTGTTTTACCGAACTTCACTAAAACCTTTGAAATAGAATATGATGCTAGTGGAGTAGGTATTGGTGGTGTTCTTATGCAAGAAGGGAAACCCATAGCGTACTTTAGTGAGAAATTAGGAGGAGCATAGCTGAATTACTCTGTTTATGATAAAGAGTTGTTTGCATTAGTACGTGTGCTAGAAACCTGGCAACATTAACTTTGGCCCAAAAAATTTGTTATTCATTCTGATCATAAAGCATTAAAGTATTTAAAGGGCCAGGCTAAACTTAACCGACAACATGCTAAATAGATAGAATTCATCGAAACTTTTCCATATGTTGTCAAATATAAGACAAGAAAGGAAAATATAGTTGCCGATGCTTTATCTTGAAGAAGTACTTTGCTAAATCAAATGGAAGTGAAAGTTCCAGGTATTGAAAGCATAAAAGAATTATACCCTTCTGATCACGATTTTTCTGAACCATATTCCAAATGCAAGGAAGAGAAGGGTTGGAATAAGTATCATATACATGATGGATTTTTATTTCATGCTAACAAACTATGTGTTCCCGAGTCGTCCGTTCGCTTGCTGTTGTTGCAGGAATCACATGAGGGAGGATTGATGGGACACTTTGGTCGAGAGAAAACTTATATGATGCTTGCAGATCATTTCTATTGGCCAAAAATGAAAAGAGATGTCGAGCGATTTGTGCAAAGATGTTAAACCTGCTACAGAGCTAAGTACAAATTAAATCCTCATGGCTTATATACTCCTCTTTCAGTTCCAAATGCTCCTTGGGAAGATATTAGTATGGATTTTGCTTTAGGATTACCAAGAACTAAGAGGGGGAGAGATTCTTTTTTTTGGTAGTTGATAGGTTTTCTGAAATGGCACATTTTATCCCTTGCCATAAGAGCGATGATACTTCTCATGTGGCTGATTTATTTTTAGGGAAATAATCAGATTACATGGAGTGCCAAGGATTACTGTTTTTGATCGTGATGTGAAGTTCCTGAGTTATTTTTGGAAGAATTTATGGGTAAAACTTGGAACTAAATTATTATTCTCAATAACTTGTCACCCATAAACCGATAGCCAAACAGAGGTGGTGAATTGAACTCTCTCAACACTTCTGAGAACGATGATCAAGAAGAATATAAAGGAGTGGGAAGACTGCTTACCGCATGTGGAGTTTGCATACAACAGAGCGGTTTATTCTACTACTCAACTTTGTCCGTTCGAGGTGGTGTATGGTTTCAAACCAATCATGCTACTGATCTGCTTCCACTGCCTACACAAGAAAGAAAAAATATGGATGAATCAAAACGAGCTAAGTATGTAAAGAAAATCCATGTCAAGATTAAGGAAGAAATTGAGAAGAAGGCACAATATTATGCAAAGAAGGCAAACAAGCATAAGAAGAAGATGTTATTTGAGCCAGGAGATTTAGTATGGGTGCATCTTTGCAAAGAACGTTTTCCCAAGAAGCACAAATCTAAGCTCATGTCTAGAGCTGATGGTCCATTTAAAGTACTCGAAAAGATTAACGATAATGCTTACAAGATTGAATTTCCAGGAGATGATTATAGGGTAAGTAGTACTTTCAATGTTTCAGAGTTATCTCCTTTCTTTGGTCCTGAGAATGAAGCGTCGAGGACGACTTTTTCTCAAGAGAGGGAGAATGATAAGGACATCACTAGTACACCCACACCAACAGTACCAATCACGCGAGTAAGAGCAAGAGAATTAAAATACCAGGTGTATATTTTCCTAAAAGATACTAATTTTAATGAGAGTGGATTACTATCTAATGCACCAATTTTGCTTGTTATCAGATTCAAAAAATAAAAGAAGGGAATAAAGAGCAAACTGGCTTGATATTTGGAGAAGAGATAATCAACTTGAATTTTGCCAGCTTGCAACACAACAATGTGGGCTAGATATTTTAGAGGTGAAATAACACTTGAATTTTGCTACTACCTAGCTTCAAGTTTAGGCATGCAATGCACTTGGACATATACTGTAGCACCAACATGGTACTGTAGCAATGGTATACTGTAGCGACTGCCCTCGTAAGGCTGTACGAAGGATAGCCCACCTCTTGTGTAAACTACATTTTGACACTTTGAAATATAGAATTTTGTTCTAGAGTTTGTGTGTGATACTACTCTACCCCCATAGAAACGGGAATTGATTTGAGTATCTTGCTCCGTTGTTCTTATGATTGTTTCTGTGATTATAAGAATCCGTTTACTCCACGTGAGAGAGTAAACAAAAGAATCGAAGCGTGTGGTTCGATGAATCGAATGCCGCAGGTTGCCGTAACTGAGACGGTGGTTGGCGGTGACATTCATTAGGTTGCACGAATCCAATTACCCCTCAATCCTACGTCGTGAATATCGGGCCAAACTCTGCTGTCCGGTATCAGTACTAGCTATGATCTTCCAGATATTGTGCTCTTAAACATGTGGCACACACTTGCTCCGTACCAGAGAGCCTTGTGTACTCCTCGCTGTTGTTTGACCATTTGAATTAAATTATTGGGTCGGGTTTGCATCATCGACGACGAGGAACCGACCCGCTAAAGGAATGAACTATATAACACGTAGCACCAAAACTATGAGAATCTTGGACCGGTCCACGGTCTTACACTGCCAGTAGTGGCTACCATAGACAGATGCAAGTGAGATTAGAAAGTCCAAATTGCCAAAGCTGCTGACTGATTCAACTCTCCTCCCTGTCCTAAAAATTTTCAGTTTTTTTGTTAAACTATTTTTTTTCCATGCCATGACCAAGTTGAAGCACAATTAATCTCTGGGTCAACCTGTAGGGCACACAATTAATTAATCCGATTAATCAGTAGGTGAGAGAAACAGTATTGTCCTAGTCCAATGATGTTGTGATTAGGCTAAGCTGGGTGTTATATGTGTGTGTCTTCCACAGTTTGATTTGTTGAGCTAGGTTAGGTTGGTCTTAGTTTAGAACATCTTTTTTTTTGTTTTGTCCTTTTGTTCAAATAAGGTTGTGTCTCCCCTACACCTAGCTTGATATGAATTTGTGTTTTTAATTCTATGTCTGATATATATATTTGATGCGCACATGTAGCGTCTCTTCGAGTGTATATGTTTGCTGCTATATATGGTTGTTCAGATGGTACCGGTTCTATACGTATACAATAATATTTTTTCAGTCAGTTGCAACCTAGCATATTGGTTTACACAAGCGGTAATAATATGTTTTTCCGGAGGTGAGAATGTATCAAAGAGACGAGGAAGGAGAGATATATTCTTTTTAACATAAAAGAAGCTTTATCAATCTAAGATAATTAAATCAAAGCGATATAATTAATCTAAAACCACGTTCAATCTCTGTATAGCTAGAATACATACAACCTATAATTATTGAAGAAAATGAAAAATAATGACATGACAAAAAGTATTATATCTCATCGAGCTACAATAAATAGACGATCTTCAACTTCATTCGCCGCTATATCAACACTTGAACCGTGAGAAATACCCTCTAAAAGTAATGCCTCCAAAAAAGAACAATACACACACGCCCCGTCGTTTTTATAATGATTCAACCAACAAAAGATTTAACCATAGGTCTTCATCTTATAGTGCAATTTTTTTGAAATTTAATCATTGCCTTAAATAAGGAAGCGAATGTTGCCATGGGTTAGTTTTAGTGAAGGTAGGTCTCACATTAGCACCCATTAAGGCTCTACACAATATTGCATCATTTCATCATTTAGAAACTATTGCCTCCTTTGGATGCTACTCTTTATACATGTCCTAAAAGTTATAACTCTTTTTTAAGCAGTGGTAAACCATGAAACACCCTAGTAATAGCAAGTTCATGTTGACATTTTGTAAATGGATATTTATTGTCACCTAGATAATATTGATTGATGGAAAAAATAGTAAGAAGTTAAAGGCTAGGTTACATAACTAAGGGTGAGTTTAAGAGTGTACGAAGAAGATGATCACGTAAAACGATATGAGCTATTAGCGCATAATTAATTAAGTATTAATTATTTTAAACTTAAAAATAGATTAATATCATTTTTAAAGCAACTTTCAGATATAATTTTTTTAAAAAAAACACACCGTTTAATTTGGAAAACGTACTCATAAAAATAAAAAGTTTTTTTTATCTTTTTACATATATGCGAAGAGAGCCTAAGACTATTTTACTTTTTTTGTGTCCACATGGTCACACTGATTGTAGGTTGTGGCTGACGGTTTGTCTCGTCCCGTAGTCGTAAAGACAAGGAAAAGCAGATCTGATCGAGTCTAATCCATCCTAAAGCGGTTTAGTTTTATTAGAGACGAATATGATTGTTTAATTAAGGATTAGCAGGTGAGTGTGATGGCAATGAGTAATCAAGATGACGGTCAGAGTTATATTTTTTTCTGGTCGAAGAGAAGAAAAGAGGTGGAAGCTTTGACTGGCTGCAGGAATCTTCAAGCCTCGTTGCGCGTCGTTAGGAATAAGAAATGCGGCCACGTGTGCACGTGACATCATCGTGCCCACGGGATATGACGTCGCCAGAGGCCAGAGCCCAGAGAGGGATAAACGCTTGGTTTGTCCCAATATTATTTTGATAAACGCTTAGCTCCGTCGGATCAAAGGTCCTAGCACGCGAGGGCCGTTGGATGCAAGGACTGGCTGGACAGCGCAATGATCGTGCGTGAGCCAGGTTTTTCTTTTTGAAAAGTTCTATATATATGGCAGGACGATTTTGTCAAATTCAAAGGGTATCATAAAATTTCTAAAGTGCCAAGTTAATACCACGATTTGGGCCAAAATTTTTCATCTATAGGGTGTAGTAAAAAATAAATATTATATGTACTCCATATTTTATCTGGTTTCTTGTTTTATTCTTCTAATATCTATTTGTGTTGTTTAGATTTTCACTTTTTTCCTATTTCTTTTGACTTTCACGTTTTCTTTCAATCGCTATATGTTTTCTTCGTAAATATATACTTGACAAGTGATGGTATAATGCACCATGTAAAAGTTAAAGGGTGTTGAATTGACGAAAACCCTAATGGACGAATGTGCTCAGCGAACGGACCTACTATCCCTGATGTGTTTTTTTCTTTCAATTTCCTCTCCTTAGCTACTTTCCATAAATCAATTTAAGAAAGTTTCAACTCAGATTTATAAAACTTTCAACTCAATAGTTTCAAACATTCGACTCTAAATCACAAAAAAAATTATGTCAAAATTTGAAATTTTCATCCCAAAAAAGTCCAAAACTTTCCATTAGGAAACTTGAACGGTCACATCAACTTTTTTCTGAGTTTAGAAATTTTAATTGAAATTTTTAAAACATTTCACTCACAACTTAAACTTTCAACTCGAAATTTTGAAAGTTTCTACTCAAAATCTAAAAACTTTCAACCAAATCTCTGAAAGTTTCTACTCCAAGTCATGGTTTGCAAAATCTAACGTAGGAGGAGCAGCGCGAGCTTACCTATGGCCAGATCTAAGGAAGAAGCGGTAGGTCCTCGCCGGTGTCGTTGGGATGAGGCAATGAGGAAGAAGGGGCGAGCCTACATCTTGTCGAGAGACCAAGAAAGAGGACGAGGACCTTCTCAAGCGGCAAGGCATGGAGCTGGTCGGTGATGAGGAAGAAGACAACACATGACATCTTGCTGCTATTTCGGTGGAAGGCCTGGAGGACAAGCACCTTGGGTGTCGTTGGTGGTGAGGCACCGGTCTCAGGCGAGCATGAAGAAGAGGACACCAGAGTCTCGCCGGCTTGCTGGAAGGAAGGAAGAAGGGAAGCTTAGGCTCACCGTTCTCTCGCCGGGGAAGGAGGATGAGGGGTGGGGGGATCAATGGGCAGGCTCATTGGAGCAGTGGAGTGTGTGCGTTTGCGAAGGTTCTAGATCTACGAAAGCTGAACCGAGCGTCTCTGGTGGTAACGATTCTAATAGGATAAGACGTTCACTAAATAGGGATCCCCTGAATTGGGGTCTTATGGTGCTTGAGCCTTAGGGTTTGAAATACATGAAACTAGCTTAATTTTTGGAAAAATTTCAACTTCTAAATATGTACCTCGGTCTAACAATTCAATTGATACCCATACCTTGCAACAAAACGAATCAAGTTCAAAGTTATTTTATAGTCTCATATCACATACTCCCCCATTCCATATTGTAAGATATTTTGATTTTGTACTAAGGCCAAAACTTTTATTTTTACAATTTTAACCAAGTTTATAGAAAAATACATCAACATGTACAACATCAAAATAGTTTCATCAAAATCTACCATAAAATATATCTTGGTAGTGTGTTTATTTGGTGCTATAGATGTTAATTATTGTTTTATAAACTTGGTTACAGTTAAAGAACTTTTATTTAGTACGAAACTGAAACACCTTACGATACGGAACGGAGGGTACATAGCTAATTATATGTTTGTTTGGTATATACCTAGAATAAAAAATTAAGCAGAAAGGCATATATAAGTTCAAATTCCGTTAGTGAACATGTTAATATTCATATACACAAAGTTTTCAAAATTTCCATACTCGTTTAAATTGGTTATATAGTCAATTTAAATCTCTAAGCCCGAGCACTATGGAGTCGCATGTAATTTGTCAAAAGCTAAATACATACGTACCATATATTTCTGATTGGTTGGATGTAGCCTAATAGTATTAATGTAATAAAACTGGGTTTCATTCTGGCCTTTTTCCTTTATTTGACTATAATATGTGCAGTCGGATCAACTCGATCTCACTGTTGTTCTTTCAAAAAAGTGGCGGTCTCTTGTATTTTGATTAGAAACATAGTACAGAGACGGGAACACAATTGATGTTCCCAGATACAATTGACGAGAAAGGGCCCCTCTGATCTTCCATCAAACAAGATATGGAACAGCATGGTAGATGAGGTCCACAATTTGCATGCCTTCAAATATCACGTGGTTATTTGTTCGTTCCATCGCTCGAATCAAACAAACCTTAATGGTCCGTTCGGGACCCACTGGTTGAGAGAAAAAATTCTCATTTTTCGTGAGTATGTTTCCTAAATTGCTAAACAGTGTATTTTTTTATAAAAATTTTCTATATAAAGTTGCTTTTAAAAATTATATTAATCTATTTTTTTAAGTTTAAAATAATTAATACTTAATTAATCGTGCACTAATAACTCACCTCATTTTACGTGACCTTATTTATGTTTCCTCTTTTCTCACCTTCAAACTATCGCTAAATCATTAGGTGAGAGAACCAATCAAGCTAGCTAGTTGCCCTGTGTACGCAAGAGAGAATTGAGCTAAAAGTAATGATAGAAATGATTTCTTTGAAAGGCAGGCAAGAGATATGTCTGCTAGTATCTTGATTGAACAGAGGCGAAAACCAAAACAGAAACTATGTACAAAGGATGAACTCGATTAGTTCTTTTTTTTTGACAAATTCTATATTTTGCCATTAAAAGCTACTAGTTTTTACGAATTTTTATTGATGAATGTAAGTTCTACAAAGTAGCACTACACAATTGTTTTATTCCTTTTTTTTGCCATCGTCATCAGTTAACCTTTAGCTGTCCTCCGTTAACCCATGCCAAAAAAAAAAAAAAAATCCATTTTACCTTTAGAGGCGGAATATCAACCTAGGAAGTATTTTATATATTTTAGTGGTAAACTAGACTTTTTGTGTGAGGTTAACTGAGATCAATTAACGGTAAATTAACAACGACATAAAAAAAAAAAGAAAAAAAACGCTTGTGCGATGTCATTTCGTAAAAGTTACGTTCATCGTTGATCACTACCAGAATCTACGAAATTCTCTATTGCCAAAAACACTGGGATATAAAAAAAAAACACTCAGGAACAACGTTCCCAAAGGACAAACTTTGGGAAAGAGCAATTATTTGGGAAACCTTGGTCTCCCGAGTTTGTAGTAGCTGAGCCAAGAATCAACACAATCCCTTCCATTGACAAGCAAATAAGGAAGATGGGAGGTCAGATTTGTGAGAAGGGGAAGATCTGAGAGCAAGCTTGAGGGATTATGAGGCTGGATTGCATGGCAGCAAAGGGAGACTGTGAGCACTATCCCATGGTGTGGTGCGGATGCGCCGGTGGCCTGCGGCAGTGGACAGCAGTAGATTGTGGGCTGCATGCTCGGTGGAAGAGAGAGCTGGCTTTGGGGAGAAGATGAAGTGGTGAATATGTGTGTGTGAGAGAAGTATGTGTAGGCAGGATGTAGGTGTGAAGTGGTGGCCCCCTTGTCAGTCTCTATTGTACATATTTGGTGTTGGTACCAGGTGAAAAACATCTAGTGTCTTATACAACCACACCGATCTAACCTCAAAGGTCTCTCGAGTGTAAAGTGAAAAAACTTGAAAAAGTATTTTACACTCGAGAAACTTTTTTCTTTCTGAGTCTTCAGACATCTCCCGAAAGCATGGACAAACACTCATAATCTCTGGTAGCGATGGCCGTTCATACAACCTATCACTTATTAATAACAAAAACACATAATTTCTCTCTCTTTTTTTCGTCCCACTAGGGGCCGTATACGTGCCTCCTCGTTGATTTTGCATAGAAAATTGGTTGGCGTAGATGCTACATGTCGGAAAAATCCATGCGAAGCATCCATTCTATAGCCCCCATGCTGCAAGGACGATTAATCAGGGATCTTAGGGGGGATTTTTGGGTATCCTGGTGTCGTCGCTGTCATGATTCACCACTATTCCACGCAATTAATGTAGTTGCCATCTATTTTGACGGTGTCCGAAGAGGCTTTTCTAAGATGTAAATTTTGTACTCTTTTTTTCTAAAATATAAGGATTTTTAAGTTATTAATAAAAATTAAAGTTAAAGAAAAAAACCTTGGTGTTTCTCAATAAATGTGAAATGAATGAAGGTGAAAAGGTAGTTAGGGATAAAAAATAAAAAAATTTAAATAAGAAGTAATTGATAGGGCAAATAGTATTATATATAAGGCTAGAAATTCTTATATCGTGGAACAAAATTTGAATGCTAGAAATTCTTATATTAGAATAAATGGAGTAAACAACTTGGTCCATAGGGTGAGAAACTCTTCAAAGATAGAGCATCTCCGACTGTTCTGTTTTTCCTGTATGAGGCGGCCAAAATGTTGGGGACATTAATTGTCTTGATAGGGTTTTAAGAAACACCTTAATATGGTTTGTCATGAAGTTATAGGTTTTATGACTCCATCCAGTAACATATATACAATTCCCAGTGCTTATATTTATGCTCACATTTGTTCGTTTTAGTAGGGTTTTTTTAAAGGTTCATGTCTCGATCGATCTATTTTTAGCTTCTGTCTGATACAAGCGCATGTGTTTAGAAGGCACATTAATAAATGTGTGTGCATGTGTCGTTTACGTAATGGAAGAGTAACTATATGATTTTTTTACTGTACTAAAACAATTTAACTAGCTCAGTTTATAAGGGCATAAATATACAAAAGAGACAGTGGTGATATCTGAGATGGTCCTAGTGGCATGTTCTTAATTGTTTTACTCCCTCCATTCCAAATTCCAAAATATAAGAACTAACAAGTATCTACATAACATGAAAAGTTGTCAAAACGGTGCAATAGGCCATCAGACATTCTCAATTTACAGCGATACTCATTTAGCCTCCTTTTAAAACTAGGTAATTTTTTTGAAACGCACGGTGAAACATAGACGCTAATATACACATATGCACACTTATTCTTATAGACATACACATACCTTGTCACTATAAACACATTCGAGAAACTAGATCGATATATCTTAAGATTTACGTAATTATCATAGATACCTCGCTGTCGACGGATAGATTATCTACTGCTACAAAATAATTAGCCGTAAATACGAACATTAAAATTAAACTAATTCACGGAATCCTATACAATTCATACGTTCAAAAGAAAGCCTTCAGTTTGTGATAAATTCAATCCACAATGGTCGATGCAGATGCTTGTGAAATAATGTTCATGCCCGTGCTTTGTGGAGCAGAGAGGTTAAATTAGCTTATAGCTTGAGCTTATCAAACCATATGGTTTACTTATGCATGATTAACTGAGTATTAATTATTACAAAGTTAAAAATAGATTTATTTAATTTTTAAAGAAACATTCATATATACAATATTTAAAAAATATATCATTTAATAGTGTATAAAGTGTGCTTATCATAGTTTAAGCCATAAGCTGATTCAAAGCATATCTCAAGTTTGGTCCTGCATACGTACGTGCAATATGAATTAGGTATACTGCAGCTAATAGCATGTCTCATGTCATTTCATAAATGGAGAACGCGATGTTTTGGGCAAATAAAAAAATATATTAAGAAACCTGACGTCCGTGTACCCATTTTAACCTTTAATTTCTTGGTAAAGATAAGAAAAATGAATTAAAAGAAAATATAAGAAAATTTATTTGTGTGTGAGAGCGAGATGAATGTTGTTAAGTGAAAGTGATGGTTGATGGCAATTAATTGATCTTTAGATAATTATTATTTAATTAGTTAATTAGTAATTAACTAACTAACTAACTAACTGATCGAGGTGATAGGTGCTTCTAGAAGTGCTAGAAAACGATATACTGTTGAAATGATATAAATATTGTAATTGAGTATCAGTTATATATGGTTGGAATGGTACATTGTTTTCTAATCTCTCTTTTCCAATCAACAGTAAAATAGTTGGTAGCTTTGACGGGCTAGCTGAAGGAAACTTCAAGGCTCTTTTGCACGTAGCGAGCGCACGTGACGTTAGGACACACAGGGAACGTTGCGTTAGAGAGAAATGCACGGCCAGGGCTTGCTAAATCGTGGTCACTTGCTAGGAATGTGTTTGATTTGATAACAAAGAGAAATGGGTTAAATCCATTTCTATTTTTTAGACGGGAGGTTTCAGTTTTTGTTTGGTTGGAGGGATGGAATAAACCCTGTTTTTTTTTATTGGAGAGATAAAATGATGCTAGGATGGGTCCATCCGATCGGACCGCCTACCTCCATCCGATTGGGTCGGCATAGTACGGCTGTTTTTTCTGGATCAGTCTATTCCAAATATCAGTGAAATATTTTCTACTAGATCTATTCCATCTCATCTAATTCACAAACCAAACATTCATAAAAATATAATGAATCCAACCTAACCTACAAAATCCCTAAAACCAACCACATCCTGGATGCTTAGCTTATGGTCAGTACTATTCCGAGCAGTCCGATCGAGGACTCGCCACATAATTTAGGTCCGTCCGTGTAGGAGTGCCGCCGAAGCGACCGTACATGGCCCCTATTTTTCAGGGCCTCAACCCAAGACTCTAAAGTACATATGTAGGCATTCAATAAGGATCCACTGATTTTCTAATTTTCTCGCTGCCTTCTTGTCTCCTCGATCGTACATCTGTCATTTCGTCTTCCCGACCACGCGTGGCGGCGTTGCGCTACGCTCTGCCTGCTGGCTATCGCGCTCGCGCCTGCCGCTGTAGCGCTGCCCTGCTGCTAGAGATGTCCAAATGGACCGTGCCTCGTCGGGCCGGCCCGGACACGGTGCTACAGTAATCGTGCCCAGGCCGGCCCGGCATGGTTGGCCGTGGGCCATGCCAGCATGGCCCGAGTAGCTGTGCTGTGCCTAGGCCGGCGGTGCGGCACGACGGGCCGGCACGGCATGGCCCGTGGACTGTAGTAGGCCGGCATGGCACGGCACAGGGCACGGGCACGGCACGGGGCATAGGCCGGCACGGCCCGCCCGGAGGACGGCGGCGGAGGCCGCGCCGCTGTGGCAGGCGTTTGCGGCCGAGGCCGGGGAGGCACCCAGGCTCGGAGGCGGCGGCGAAGGGCGCCGGCGGAGGCCGAGGCAGCAGCCGGGAGGAGGCGGGCGCGGGAGGAGGCGGCGGAAGGAGACGGAGGAGCCGAGGAGGCGGCGGGAGGAGGCGGAGGAGGCCGAGGCGGCAGGAGGCCGAGGAGGCCGGGAGGAAGCCGAGGAGGCGGAGGAGGAGGGGGCGGGAGGAGGCGGAGGAGCCGAGGAGAGGAGGCCGGGAGGAGCGGAGGAGGCCGAGGCGGCGGGAGGTCGAGGCCGGGTGCGTGCGGGAGGAGGAGGCAGGCGACCGTTGCACTGACATCTGCCCGTTGTGACGCTGATGACCGTTTGCTACAGTGTTCAGCCACGTTGGCCCAGTAAAAAATTGACACATGTCCCAACGGTCTGAAATAACGGCTAGATTTTGAATCTAGCCATTGCAGGACAAAAAAATCCGAAAAAATATCAAAAAAAATCCAAAAAATTGTGAAATTTTTTCCTATAAATAGGGGAACCCCTAGCCACAATTTTGCTTATCCAAACCTCCCAATCTCTCCTCTTGTGCTCTATTCTCCTCTCTTTTGCTCTCTTTGCTTAAAATTTTTGATTTAGACAAAATTTTATCTAAAATTCAAAATTTTTCCACATTTTCATAGGTAATAGCTGCAGCCTCCGGTGCTCCTGCAAGGTAAAAAAATCCTAAATTTTCTTCTTTGTTCCTACTATTTTTTTTAATACTAATTTTCTCTATTTATATTGCAGGATGGATCCGAACTACCCGACGTTCCAACTGAGCGACTTCGACCCGAGCTATCTGTCGATGTCGCAAGGAGACGACTCCGGGTCGGCACCTACACCGCAAGAACATCCGGAGGAAATACATGCGGCTTCAGAAGGATCCGGAACTACGAGCGGGAGCTTATCAACGGCAACCGGCTCAAAGAGATCAAGAACTTCCTCCGCCTGGCAACATTTTGATGAGATCAAGGAGACCGCCGCGGATGGAAGGGAGGTAACTTACGCGAAATATAAAATTTGTAAAACTAAACTCTCTGGAAAATCTTCTGGTGGAACAGGGCATTTGAGGCGGCATGCTAAGGCGTGTGCGAAGAAACAATGTTACCAGCTAAGACAGCAGCAACTGGTACTCAATCCGGACGGTACGGTACGTTCATGGGAGTATAATCCTCAGGTAGCACGAGATTTCCTTACCTGTTTAATTGCTAGACAGGATCTACCCCTAAACTTTGGTGAGTCTCCTGTATTTGAGACTTACATTAAAACTGCTCATAATCCTAGGTTTCAAGCTGTTAGTAGACAAACTACAACCCGGGACTTGGTGAATGTTTACAATCAAGGCCGGGATAATATTAAACAATTATTTGCTACTTGCACATTTTCTATTAGTATCATATTTGATATTTGGAGTGGTAGGGCTAAGGAAGACTATATTAGTGTAGTTGCTCATTATGTTGATGATGAATGGGAACTACAAAAAAGAGTAATAGCTTTAAAATTAATTGATGTTTCACATAATGCAGAAAATATTGCTGAACGAATTTCTAGAGTTTGTGAGGATTTTTAGGGCTGAAAACGGTCGGTAAAATTTCCGAACCGACCGACGCCGTTTTCCGGATTTTACCGACCGTTTTCCGTTTTTTTTTCGTACTGGTCGGAAATGATCCGGAAAACGGTATTTGGGTTTTGGAAACGGTATCAGAAATGATTTCAGTAGTTTACCGACCGTTTTCGAAGTTTACCATATTTATTCGGAAATTTACCGATAACACTAATTCGGAAATTTATTCGGAAATTAACCTAGGTGAAGTACCCTCACCTTATCCGCTCAATCTCAGGCTCAGCTTCTCACCGTGAGACACACACGGTGACACGGTCACAGCCTCCTGCGCCGCCGGCCGCCGCTCCCATCTGCTGCCCTCCTGTCCGGCCGCTGCTCCCGTCCGCCGTCCCGCCAGCCGCCGCTCCCGTCCTCCCCCGCCGGCCTCCGCTCCCGTCTGCCGCCCCCACCGGCCTCTGCTCCCGTCCGCCGCCCAGCGGGCCTCCGCCGCTACCCGGTGCCCTACCCCGCCGGCCTCCGCTGCCGCCCGGTGCCCCACCCCGCTGGCCTCCGCTCCCGTCTGCCGCCCCGCCGGCCTCCGGCGCCGCCCGGTGCCGCCGGCCTCCGCTCCCGTCTGCTCCTCTCCCATCCGCCGCCCCACCAGGCCCCGGCTTCCGCTCCCGTTTGCTCCTCTCCCGTCCGCCGCCCCACCAGGCGCCGCCTCTTGCTGCTGGCCTCCCGTGCGCATCGGCCTGCCTGCCTGGCGTTCTCCGCAGTGAGGCACAAGGGTGGTTATTGTGGTGGTATATTGGTTTTGGACATAGTTACATTGTCATCTTGTATGCTATCATGTTGGATAATTATTGAGATTGCTTTTTATGATGGGTGATTATTATGTGATATCGCTATTATTATGTTTAGTGATTATGTGAGTTACTCTAGATATTACATGTAAGGTAAAGTTATTTCCGATCCAAATTCATAGATGTCCGACCGATATCGATGAATTTCCGACCGAGCAACTCCATTTCCGATGTTTCCGAATTTTCCGAAGCCGTTTCCATTTCCGACATTACCGTTTTCGATTCCGATTCCGAGTATAAAATATGGAAATGGAAATGATTTAGGGGTTTTTCCGATCATTTCCGACCGTTTTCAGCCCTAAGGATTTTGGCATCACAAATAAAATATTTGTAGTAACTCTAGATAATGCAGCTGCAAATTCTAGAGCAATGAAAATTTTGCAGCCTTTATTCAATGTTTATGCTGAATCATTTCTTTTACATCAACGTTGTGCTTGCCATGTTATTAATCTTATAGTTAAATCCGGTTTTAAAAGAGTAACTGTATATCTCGATTCTATCCGTGAAGCCATAACATGGCTGAATAGTTCTAATCCTCGACTTGCGACCTTCAAGCGATTTTGCATTGCTTCGGACAAGGGTCCATGCAAGTTCCAAACGGATGCGGACAAGGAACTCGACTTATTTAATGTTGAAACATGTCTTGCCTTACAAAGATATACTAACTGTTTTCTTGCAGTTCAAGAATATTGTTACCAGTGACGGGCAACCGCTACTGACAGAACAGTCTTGGCATGTTGTAGAAAGGTTTTATTACTTTCTTGAAATATTTTATGATGCAACTGTTACTTTGTCTAGTATTTACTATCCAACTGCTAATTTAATTTTGCATAAAATTTTTGAGATTGCCACTTTATTAAAAGAATATGAAGATGACCAACTACTAGGACTTGCAGTATTTCACATGAAACAAAAATATCTTAAATATTGGAGGGACATTCCATACTTGTATGCTTTTGCATTTATTCTTGATACTAGGGGTAAAATATGGGGGTTTCTAAATATTTTGAATCTTATTGGGGATGCAATGAATATTGATTATATTAACTACTATTCTGATTCTAAGACAAAATTGTATGAAGTATTTCAAAAGTATGAAACTAAGTTTCAGGGAGTTCGCGTGCAAAGAGCCCCACCCATCCCTGTCCCAGGTAAGAAGAAATTGCAGTGGGGACGAATTTGGGGTGGTTCCTCTTTTTCTTCGAGCACCGGTGGTGAAAGTTCGGTCGCAGCAAGTCCTGCACACGCTTCGCTTGAAGCTCTTGAGCTGTCCACCTACTTGGACAGCGACTCGATCAACCAGGAAGATCTCAATATTCTTCAATGGTGGAATGATCACAAGACCCAATATCCTGTGCTCTCAAAGCTAGCACGGGATGTGTTCACGGTGCCTGTGTCTACGGTATCATCCGAATCGGCCTTCAGTCTTTGCGGAAGAATTATTGAGGAGAGAAGAAGAAATCTCTGCAGTGAGGTGATAGAAATGCTACTTGCGGTTAAAGACTGGGAGCTAGCTAAGGAACGTGCCCAACATACCACGGAGAACCAAGATTTGGCTGAGCAGTTCGAAAATCTTTACCTAGAAAATGAGGAACTAGAGTAATCTTTTTTATTTTTGAGTATTGACCTTTAGCTGTACTCTTTTTTCTTTGTCATGGTTTTCTCAAAATTGAGTTTTTACATGATAGAGTTTTTAATGAGGCAGCTGTATAATATCAAAATTAATAAAAATCATTGCGTAATTTTTCCCTATATCTATGTAGAAATTAAATTGCATAACTATATATGTTCTTCTATTTTGCTTGTTTAAAAAATATAAAAATTTCCTCCTCTAATATTATCAAAAAATACCCTCATATTTTTTTACTCATCTCAGATAATGTTTTTACATTTTTTCATATTTTTTTACCACTCCTCTAATTTTTTAAAATTTTTTAAGTCATTTTTTCCTTTTTTACTCATCTCTCAGTCTCTCTCACTTGACTTAGTCGGGAGTCGGGACTAGACGCAGGCGGGGAGGCGGCGGAGGGCGGCCTCGAGGGGTGGCGCGCAGGCGGGGAGACGGCGGCGGAGGGCGGCAGCAGGCGGCGGAGGCTGGGGAGGTGTGCACTGGAGGCGGCGGCGGAGGCGGCGGGACGAGGCGGAGGAGCTGAGGAGGCCGAGGCAGCAGGAGGCTGAGGCGCCGAGAAGGCCGGGAGGAGGCCGAGGCGGCGGGAGGAGGCGGAGGAGGCCGAGGCGGTGGGAGGAGGCGGAGGAGCCGAGGAGGTCGGGAGGAGGCCGAGGCGGTGGCAGGCGGTGGAGGGGGCGGCGCGCAGGCGAGGAGGCGGTGGCGGAGGGCGGCGGAGGTCGGGGACGCCGGACGCGCGGCGGCAGGCGTCGGTGGACCGGGCCGGTCCAAACACGATGAGCCTCCGACGGGCCATACCGGCACGGCACGGCCCACGACCTCGGCGTACCGTGCCTGGGCCGGGGGAGGCACGCGGGCCGGTACGGCACGGCACGGCCCGCTATAGGAACCATGCCTACACGGACCGTGCCTCGGGCCGTGCCGGCCCGGCCCCCCGTTTGGCCACCTATACCTGCTGCTCATGCCCCACGCCTGGCGGCTGGCAGCTTGGCGCCTGCTGCTGCTAAGGATTTCCACAGAAGTACAGAACAGAAGAACAGAGCTGCCGCTTGCCAGGCCTCTCCCTGTCTCCCTCATCCACAGTAAGTAGTAAGTACTAGTAAACTAAAACTAATAATGTTCCCCAATTTTATTTTGGTACATAGGTTATAGGTTCATCTACTATGTGAACTAAATTAATTTTTGTTGTTTATATCTTGTATCTATATGCGTATAGGTTTATCTAGTATTTCAATTTTTAAGCCATGTCTTCTGCAGATTGTATTAGAAAATATGACTCCGGTTGTGAAAAGTGTAAGAAGAAAAAAAGAATAGAAGATTTTTCAAAATTCCTGTGACCATTCTTGTGATTGTTGCATCGGCAAAACGGAGCTTTTCTAAATTGAAGCTATGAAGTCATATTTGCGGTCTACAATAACACAAGAAAGACTTAATGGATTGGCTATAATAGCACTTGAGGGTGACATGCTGGGAAAGATTCTATATGAAGATTTTATTTCAAGAAACACTAAAAGGACGATGCTTTTCAAGTAAAGATTATGCAATGATATTATTTTGACTATTTTATGCTACTATGAAATATATCATGAAGTATAAATTATTGCCATCTTATTTCATCAATGAAGTTTAGTGCTTTATTAAGATTTTGCACAGGGCCCTCAAACTTCACGGGACGGCCGTCGGTTCAGATTCGGTCCATCAAGACCTATGTAGTGACCTGCGACCATGAGCTATGTTTTTCTTATTTTCTCCTCTTCGACGTGCCCGTACAACCACTTATTTATCCTGTCATCCTCATCTATTTAGAGATATCAATGAAGCCCCCTTTCTCACTTTCCCGTAGGGAATTCTCCTATTAGAGGATAGGGATGATTGAAATTGGTTCTTCATGGGGAATTAAATAATAGGAAACATGTCCCTGTCAGGTTTGGTGGGGATAGAGATGATCCTCAGTCCTCCGTTTGGTGGGGTAGAGATGATCCTCAGTCCTCCATGCCGGTTCCCATAAAGACCTGATTAATTGGCATAGGCGGTCTAAGTTAAATGCTTTTGTGCTCATGTCATTTTATTATGTTTATGGTGATATTTGATGAATGACAATGTTGTATTTTTATCATGTAAATTATTAGATATAAGTTGATATATTGATATAAAGTTTGAATGATATGTGTTGTATTAAATATATAGTTATATATATATATACACACACAGATGTTGTTTTAAGCGGGGACAAGAACCTTACGGGGATTAACTCTCCATGCAGGGGCAGGGATGGAAACAAAGTTTCCCCCGTTATGTTTGCCAGGGACAGGGACGGAAAAATTTTTGAGTTGCAGGGACGGGGACAGGGGAACTCCCCGTTACCATCTCTACATCCGTTACCTTCTTGAGTGACTCAGGAATAGGTGAATAGATTAATAGATATGTTTTCTAAGCTTTTAATTAGTACAATTTTATAAAAACTTATTATATATGAATTTCTTAGAATATTATTTTAAATCTATTTTAATTTTATTATAATTAATTTATTCATGTGTACCCTTAAATAATTTCTAGAAATCATTCATCCATTCAGCCATTTAGAAAAAAAAACAGGCTAGTCGAGTTGCATATGCCACCAGAAGTTATTGTCTTCCTAAATTTAGCCATCGTCACTCTGGCTTTTACAGGAGCCACCTTTGGTACTAGGGCATCTCAAATCCATTTTTCGATTACCTTTTTGTTTTCGTTTTGTCTTTTATTCTCTTTAATTTCTAATTCTCTTGGAGTTTTGTTTATATTTTCAGTTTTTATTTCTCTCTTAAAATCTACTTTCTTCATCGGATTTCTCAATGTTTTAAGTTTTATATTTAGTTTCTTATTCTCAACTTTTGTAATCATTATCTTATTTTTTTTAAATAATGGGAATCCCGGTCTTTGCTTCAAAAGAAGCTACCGTCAATTATTACACAGTTTGCAGCTCGTAAGACCGCCAATAAAAATTCGCAAATGACAAAAAAACCAATGGACACACCAACGTACAGAAAAAGATAATAATAAAAAAAAAATCCTATTGCTAAAGCTCTAGTTGGCATAGTGCTACATGACCGTTGTCTCTAGCCTCTAGCATGCAGTTGGCATGAAGTCCTAATTGTCCTCAAACCTTTGCAACAAGACCTAATACCGAAGCTAATATATTGCCATGTAGAGTGCATGCATATAAGATTTAATTAGAACGCAAAATCATTTATAACCCATCAAATTACAGATGCCCCTACTCAAACTTAGCCTTCATGTATTTCTATCAAAAAACATAGTACAGTAATTTCCCAAGGAGAATCTAATAAATACGTAGTTAGTCATAGTCGCCTTCTTTCTTAGGTAATTAACTGCTCGCGTTTTATTTGTAATTTATTTATCAGTTTTAATCATGTCGTGATTACCAAGACATTAGGCTTTTAATATAAAAAATGCCATTATGTTCTTTTGGTATATGCCGTTGGAATTACTAATTGGGTTAACGCCCATGTAAAGAATAATTTCTAGAAAAATCTCAAAGTCCTATATTATAGGAAGTGGCATGGGAAGTTTAGTACCATCTTACTAGTTTTAGGAGAGAGAGACCTTCTTATAAGGGTGAGCTCTCTTAGCCACTTAAGACATGCATAGTAGAGAGAACTAGAGGAACACGCGCGCGCTTGCTTGCCTCGCTAGACCAGGCCAGGTGGCGCGCGATGCAGCTTCTTTTTACAGTTCTGTTATCTCTATAAATACCGAGCTGCTGTCTCCATGCAACATAAGCGAAAACAATCTCGTTCGTCGTTTACTCCGTGCCATTCGTCGGCGTTGTCGGCGAAGTAGGACTGGGGGTCCCACGTTCTGCGGGGACGCGAGGGTCTTCGGCCACGACAAATACTCCGGAGTCCACATTCTGCGCAAGAAGAGACCGGCTACGGCCGCTCTCCCACCAAGTATCCAGGGGCACGGGCACTGGCCGGGCCCAGACAAGCATCCCTCGGTCCCGGGCGCCGGTCGCCCCGGACCTGGATGCTGAATCCCGACTGGACTGCCGACTGCCGATGGCTCCGGAGCCGGTGCCGACTGCTCCCGGGTGCCGACTGCCGATGGCTCCGGAGCCGGTGCCGACTGCCGATGGCCCCGGAGCCGATGCCGACTGAGCCGGGTGCCGGCTCCCCGGTGCCGCTGCCCCGATCGCCTCGGCCCCGAAGTGCGGCCCCGAGAGCCGATCGCCTCGGCTTGCCGGGCCGATCTACCCAAAGAACTCTAGCGGACAACTCTCCAACTACCTACTTTAACGATGAGGCGACGGGGCGTGACACGCCTGTCGCCCGCTCCTGTGCAGTCAGAGCCTTTTGACTACGGAGGCCCATTTCTCTGTGCAATCGCTGTTCACAGTCAGAGCCTTTTGACTTGGAGGCGTGCGCCGTCACGCCTCCCGGCTCCATCACATCCTCACCCACTGCATACCAACTCCGGCGTAGGCGTCGCAGGCGGGGAGGAGGACCGGAGAACTCACCAGAAGCTCTCTCTCTCTCTCTGGTGCAGGCACTGTGGGCTCCCCTGCATTATAAAGGAGGACCCATGCCGCAGATGAGAAAAAGGAAGCGGAAGCTTCAGCATTAGCAACCGCTGAGGACAGCTCCTCTCACAGACTCAACTTAGGACCTCTAACTTCCAGCTCTCTACACCGGAGCTCACTCTACTGTTCTTCTTCCTCGGCTCTGGCTGAGCTCACACTGTAACCTCATTTCCACATTCATCCACCAAAGATAGCAAACCATACACAGGACGTAGGGTATTACGCTCCGGCGGCCCGAACCTGTATAATCCTCCTGGCCTTCTCTGTGTGCTTACTTCCTTCGGATCCATCCATCGTACCCACTGATACACCTGTCGCCGGCTTCGCCTGAGAACTACTCCCCTGGCTGAATCTCAAAAGGGGGGTCTCCCGACTTTCCGCCGTCGAGGTTTCATCCTCCGACAGCTGGCGCGCCAGGTAGGGGGAGTTTCCTTTTCAGGTGACACGCCGACGTCCCCGAGACCAGCGCACTCCATGGCAGGAGGCCACCGTCCCCGGGACTCCGACCAGGAGTCCGACGACTTCACCCCGCCGGGTGGCGTAAGCCGATGGTAAGCCCCTGCGCTCCCGTCTTCCAGGAGACGCGTCGCGCAACCAGGCGGGCTGAGCTCGCTCCTCGGCGGCCTGGCCAGTGCGGCGTCGGCTCTTTCTCTCTCGGAAGGAACCGGCCAAGTGCCCCGCCGGGTCTGCCACGGCCTCATCCTTGAGGCGCGAGCGGAGGGCGCCGCTCCACGGCACGCCGCAACCTCGACTTTCAGCCAGCATCGCCACAGGGGGTTCTCCTGGCGGCGGAAGCCCTCCTGCGCCACCCCCCGGCTTTTTAACGGAGCGGGGGCCGGAGAGGCGCTGGCTCAACGAAGTCACCACCTCGTAGGCGCGGCCCATCGCCAGGTCGCTGCCCACAGCAGCGCAGGGGCCAGGAGTGCCGACCGCGCAACGTTTAGCGCGGGCCGGCCCCCCGCCCCGAGTCAAAGCAGAGCCCGGAACACGGCGCAACACGCCACAACTCCGGCAGACAGCGGCCACGGCGACCTCCGTGACCGGCTGAACCGGGGGCGGACGCGACGAGGATGCCGGTCACCCATGGAGCGACAGCGCGAGCGGCGGGGCGGACGCCGCGGCGTTCTGAGGTCCAGGCCTCCAGCTCCAATCTACTGACGGGAAACCGTTCATCTGTTACCCGAGCCCGCGCTGTATCGGTTCGGGTTGCCTGCGCTCTCCCCAGGCCTCCGGCAGGTTCGCTGGCCGGACAGGTTCCGGCCAGCTTGCCGAGAAATACGACGGCTCCGTGAACCCACGGAGTTCCTGCAAATATACACTACTGCATCCAGGCGCCGGTGGCGATGATCGAGTGATGGCGAACTACTTCCCCGTCGCTCTCAAGGCCAGGCGCGCTCTTGGGTGATGAACCTCCCCGAGGGATCAGTCTACTCGTGGGAGGACCTCTGCCACCAGTTCGTGGCCAACTTCCAGGGCACCTTTCCGCGCCCTGGGACCGAGGCGGACCTCCATGCCCTACGCCAGGGCAGGGACGAGACGCTGAGGCACTTCCTACAGCGCTTCAGCCAGGTTCGCAATACCCATCTCCACATCGCTCCTCACGGCGGTTATCCATGCCTTTCGCTCGGGTGTGCGCGACAGGCGCATGCTCGAAAAGATGGGCACCCGCGACGTCCAGACTACGCTGAGCTATTCAAGCTCGCCGATCTCTGCGCCCGCAAGGAAGAGGCCCGGGCATGGACAGCCACGCCCCGGGGCCCGCTGACGAGGACCCCGAAGAATACGGAGAGTCCTCGCGCTCCGCGGCACGTCGGACAGGAGGAAGCGACAGAAGGAGAAGGCGGCCGCCGACGGCTTCGCCTTGGCTGTTTGCGGGCGCCCCACGGTCCGACGATGTCCGCGGGGACAACATCACCGGCGAGCGCCAAGGGCCGCACGCGCGCCGCCTTCGACGGCAGCGGCCCAGAAGTGGTGCGCCGTCCACGAGACGGATTCGCACGATCTCACGGAATGCCGCGCCGTCCACAGCTTGGCCAAGCAGGTCAAGTACTTCCGGCAGGAGCCTTAGCCGGCCAAGCCCGTTCCGGACAGCCCGGCCCCGGCTCGGACAGTCCGAACGCGCGGATTTGGATGGTCCGACCCCTGGCCGGACGGTCTGGCCGAGGGCAGCGGATAGGCCGACCAAACGTCCCAGCTCAGGGAAGCCCGAACCTGGGCCGCCTTGCCAAAACGAGTGCGAGCCTCGAACGTGGCACCCGGGACAGCCAAGCCGGAGAGATCATCCCGATTTCGACCCACCTTCCCGGGAGCGTCGACTGTATCGGTACTGGTCCTTTGGTTGGCTATTGGTTTAATGAAAATCTCTCCTCTCCTCCTTTATTAGAGAAAGTCTTCCCCTTTCCTTTGCCATAGGGTACGACTGCCCGGATCCATCGGACGCGATGGGCGAGCCCGGGCGGTCCGTCCGACTCAGTCCGGGCCTCTGGGCCCCTGACGCCCATAGGGTACGACTGCCGGACTCCATCGGACGCGATGGCGAGCCCAGGCGTCCGTCCCGACTCAGTCCGGGGCCTCTGGGCCCCTGACGCACATAGGTACGACGGCCGGGCCCCATCGGACGCCGATGGCGAGTCCGGGCTGCTCATCCCGACTCAGTCTGGGGCCTCCGGGCCCCGGTGTAATAATCCGGACCACGCCGCTCTGTCTGGAGCGCGAGTCCGGGCAGACCGTTCCCGGTCGAGGATCTCCTCCCGGAGTCAAGAGCTCGCACTCTCGCAAGGGAAGCCGAGCCCGAAAAACGACCCCACGGGCGCGAGTACCCGACAGCATCGCCTCGCAGGGCGGGTCCGGGGGGGCCATCCCAATATGATCCATGTCCTTACCCGGGCCTCCGTACCTGGGCACGTAACGACCATACATATCAAGCCGCACTACCGCCCGGGGCCCCGGGTCCCGGGCACATACTTGAGCCCGAGGCACGGATTCCCGAATCCGCGCCCGGGCCTGACACCGAGGAGCCGAACCAGGGGCGCATCGCCAAGGCGAGCGCAAGCCTAGGAACGCGACACCCGGAATAAGGCGCGATAGCCCGGACAGCACCGCCCCGGCGAGAATGCATCCGGAGGGTCGTCTCACATCCCATATTCAAGCCCGGGCCCCCGGAACCCGGCTTATATCAAAACCGTATTTCAGTCCGGGGCCCCCGGGTCCCGGATACATATCTTTAGCGCTGGCCGGGGCCCCCGGGTCCCGAGCGCATGCCTTTTCCCGGCCTCGAGGCTCGCGAGGGAAGCGAGTCTGAGCTCCTTTCCCGAACACCAGCGACCTCCGAACAATACAATAAGCCAAGGTACGAAAATATAAACGTCGTCATATATATATATATATATGCAAATATCTCTCCTTACAAGACAGGCAAAACCGGAGCGCAAGCACGAGAGGCTCGGATCGCACGGGGCGCGGTTGCCGCCGCACTTCTGACCGGGCCCCGAAAGCGGCACCGGGCAGCGTCGGAAGGGAAACACTCGGGGGCATGGAGGGCCCCCGGGCCCCGAAGGCACCCACGTATGGCGTCTGAAGGAAACCGGCGTCGCCCTCAACCTCTTCGTCAGGCATCGGCTCTACAAGAAGTTCACCGCGGTCGAAGAACCCTGCCTCCGGGGCAGCGGATTCGACCACGGCCTCCCGCGCCTCCTCGCGAGCGACCGCGACCTCCTCGCGAACCACCGCGACCTCCTCGCGAACCACCGCGACTTCCTCGCGAAATCCCGCGACCTCTTCGCGATTTCCTCGCGCATGGCGAACTCGCACCCCCGGGACGCGAAGCCCAGCCTCTTGGGCCCGTACGCGTTCTCCCCGGGAGAGTGTTTCCTACTCCCACGCCTCCATCTCGGGCCAGGCACGGGAGAACTCATCGGCGGCGGATTAGGTGCCGGCCTTCAAACGGACGACGCGCCCCATTGTTGCGCGGCCTCGACCAGCGGTCACCACGAAGAACTCGGTGGCGACAGTACGGGCGGCAAGCCGCCCCCTCGCCATAGCGACCGCTACCGCCGGCCTTCCTCAACACCTCGTTCCATGTTTTCAGCCCGGTTCCCGGGTACGTATCGCATCTAAAATCAACAAATTGTCAAGCTACGTCAAGTCCATGGCGAACCAGGCGGACCCCGCGTCCCCTCTTTTCTTCAAGACGTGGCCCTGTTCCTGCCCGAGGCTAATCCCGGCCGAGCAACAGGGCCAGGGGCCACTGTCGGCGAAGTAGGACTGGGGGTCCCACGTTCTGCGGGGACGCGAGGGTCTTCGGCCACGACAAATACTCCGGAGTCCACATTCTGCGCAAGAAGAGACCGGCTACGGCCGCTCTCCCACCAAGTATCCAGGGGCACGGGCACTGGCCGGGCCCAGACAAGCATCCCTCGGTCCCGGGCGCCGGTCGCCCCGGACCTGGATGCTGAATCCCGACTAGACTGCCGACTGCCGATGGCTCCGGAGCCGGTGCCGACTGCTCCCGGGTGCCGACTGCCGATGGCTCCGGAGCCGGTGCCGACTGCCGATGGCCCCGGAGCCGATGCCGACTGACCGGGTGCCGGCTGCCCCGGTGCCGACTGCCCCCGATCGCCTCGGCCCCAAAGTGCGGCCCCGAGAGCCGATCGCCTCGGCTTGCCGGGCCGATCTACCCGAAGAACTCTAGCGGACAACTCTCCAACTACCTACTTTAACGATGAGGCGACGGGGCGTGACACGCCTGTCGCCCGCTCCTGTGCAGTCAGAGCCTTTTGACTACGGAGGCCCATTTCTCTGTGCAATCGCTGTTCACAGTCAGAGCCTTTTGACTTGGAGGCGTGCGCCGTCACGCCTCCCGGCTCCATCACATCCTCACCCACTGCATACCAACTCCGGCGTGGGCGTCGCAGGCGGGGAGGAGGACCGGAGAACTCACCAGAAGCTCTCTCTCTCTCTGGTGCAGGCACTGTGGGCTCCCCTGCATTATAAAGGAGGACCCATGCCGCAGATGAGAAAAAGGAAGCGGAAGCTTCAGCATTAGCAACCGCTGAGGACAGCTCCTCTCACAGACTCAACTTAGGACCTCGAACTTCCAGCTCTCTACACCGGAGCTCACTCTACTGTTCTTCTTCCTCGGCTCTGGCTGAGCTCACACTGTAACCTCATTTCCACATTCATCCACCAAAGATAGCAAACCATACACAGGACGTAGGGTATTACGCTCCGGCGGCCCGAACCTGTATAAATCCTCCTGCCTTCTCTGTGTGCTTACTTCCTTCGGATCCATCCATCGTACCACTGATACACCCTGTCGCCGGCTTCGCCTGAGAACTACTCCCCTGGCCGAATCTCAAAAGGGGGGTCTCCCGACTTCCCGCCGTCGAGGTTTCATCCTCCGACAGGCGTGCACCAGCGGATTGGGAGAGTAGGTCTCCGGAACCCTCGCCTTCAACGTCCTACACTGGAAGATGGCGAATAAGGTTTTGGGAAAGCGCTACGCGCTACTGCTCGCTGTGTACACATCACGGCTCATCTTCCTCCACGTTCAGGCGTTACGCGTCGTCGTCATCACCCGGTGCCGCGTGTCATTCGTGTGGTACATGCTACACCCGTGTCTGCTCCAAAACAGGACTATAGGTATGCGTACACTATGATCTATTCATATTAATTGCTGTCATATACATATTTAGGTCAGATTACATGGTTCTATTTATTTATGCTATTAATATCATGATTTATTTATGTAATAAATTAAATCTACGTATGTTTATATTTTCAACATATGCACAGGTTGCTTCTTTTACTGGACGTTCTACAGTAGTTTTCTTGGTTGAGAAGTTCTCATCTACATAACATGAGCCCATCGACAAAGAACAACGTGGATAATATATAGAATTTGAGGAAACAAATTGATTAGTATTTGTGTAACAAAAAAGTGATTAAAATTGTTCAGTTCAACCATGGAGAATTCAACATCTAGATCAATGCAAATTTCGATGAAAAAAAGTCCATTTTACTCTCTCGAACTATTTCGCTAAAGCACTTAGCCCCCAACCTATTTTTCAGCTGATCCCCCCACCCCAAACTATTAAAAATAGTTCGCTTTACTTTCTAACGATATTTCTCTTTTTTTTCTCTCTATATAAGTCATATTTTTAAGTGAAATTTGGTAGGATAAAAGATGTGCAACAAATTGATGCCTCAATATTTTTTTAAAGAAAATTTATCATTATTTACATAGGCTATTAATATCGAGATTTTAAAGTTCAACTAAATAGTCATGAAAAAATTTTAAAATATTTTTGAACTTTAATAAAGCTGTCAGTTATGACTCTAAAATGTTTTAGCTTAAAATAGGACTTATATAAAGAAAAACAAAAATAAAAATATTAGTAAAAAGTAAAATGAACTATTTTTAATAGTTTAGAGAAACTAGTAGGTCTGATGAAGGCCAGTGGGCGAGCCCACTTGTATTATCGATTTACCAAGGTCTACCAAATATACAGATAAATGTCAAACATTTGTCATAGCTGTTTACGAAGGACATTGACTCTAGTCGTTGCACATGCATGCATTTGAGTCCAGTTTGGTCCTATGTACCTGCAATGAAGTACTACCCTGGTTTTAAAATAAATTTATCTTTAACCTATCTCATACATATCATTACAAAGCTAAAATACTACAATGCTCTTCACTTTATCAAACTCCAATATACTTGTTTCCTATTTTATCAACACTCCAATGCACTTATCCTCTATTTTAACAAATTCCAATGCCTCACTTTAATAAATTTTAAAATATTAATTACTTCAAAAATAAAGTTTTTATGAGACAAATAAAATTAAGATGAACTTATTTTAGGATGGAACGAGTAGATGGCAGCCAAATCACAAAACAAGGAACTAAACTCACCATTGATTGCAAGATGCTAGGATGTCAACAGAAAGGACAGGAGGTATAGTAACATTCACTGTCTCAAAATAATTAATCAGTTTGATAAGGTTATTCCAAAATTTCTAGCTCAGCTAAAGTCTATAAATAATTAATTAAATATAGAGTGTAATGGGGAAACCACACAAACTACTATTAGAGGACGCTGTGTTGATGTTTACCATTCATTTCCACGCATAGACATAGCTATGGACATTACGCATTGGGAGTTAGTTTCCTGACCGTTTCACACACAAACTAAAATTTTGCTTCAAAATAAAGGAAAGTAAAGTACACATATTCACTCTCTATGATTATTCATGCATCTATCATTGGTTTCAAGTTGTAAGAAGAGGTGGCCACAAGACTGCGTCATTAAATTCTCACCTGTCCTTCTCTTGTGTCATGAGCAGATTATGTTGTCCCTCTAACGGACTCAGATTCGGTGACTTGCCTCTGGCAAGTCACCACGTACCTTTCGGCCCTCTATCTACCGTTCAAAGAGAATCTAATGGCTCTCACAATTTTCCAGCAGATCATTTAGCTTTTTCCCATGGAAATAGGCGGGAGCGGGAGCGGCTGCTCATCTGCGCGCGCTGCCCCCGTCTCCCACGCGGTGCGCCACCCGTCGGCCATCGCGCCCGTCTCCCGCGCGCTGCGCCGGTCGCCACGCCGCTCTCCTCCGCGCTGCGCTGGCTGCCGGTCGCCGCGCCGCCCGTCGGCCATCGGGCCGGTCTCCCGTGCGCTGCGCCGCCCACTGCCTGGAGGAGTCGAGCCCAGCAGCGCTGCCCCCCGAGACGCCGTCAAGGACGAGGAGCACTGAGCAGACTAGCGTCCTCCGTCCTTCTAGGAGCGCTGCAGCTGCAGGGACATCATCGAGGAGCACCATCCTTGTGAGTTGCTTCAGTGCCTCGCATCAGGTCCTCAGAAAAGAGCCCCTTCCTAGCTTCCTGTCAGATTGTGACAGACCTAATGCTGCTATGATGCTGTGATGCTATTAACAAGATTTTGATTGGTTTCAAAGATGCAAGTGTAGCTTAGTCTCTCTGCTATAACACTTTTTTGAATGGTGATAAAAGTAGTATTGTGTATGAAACTTCAGTACCAAAATCTGTAGTAGTCCTGTTACTCTGCATCTATGTGCTATTTATTGTTTACAGTAAATGTTTAGCTTGATAAAAACTACAAATTTGCAATCATGTGCTAGTAATTGTTTGTTGTAAATTTTGTTCTTTGTGACAGAATTTGACAAGGAAAATTAGGTGAGATATTGAAAGGCAATGGTAGAACTTGACAAGAGAACACCTCAAGTTGGTTTGAGGTTTCGAAATCCAGATGAGGCTTGGCAATTTTGGGTGACATATGGAGGTCGTACAGGCTTTGATGTGAGAAAAAGATATACAAATTTAAGCAAATTTGATGGCAAGGTGACTTCATGCAGATTTGTTTGTGCCAACGAAGGTCATCGAAGAAAAGTGGAAAGAGAGCATGTGACAAAGTGTTTTAGAGCTGAAACAAGAACTGATTGCAAAACTCGGATGTCTCTTGCATTGGACGAGGGAAGGAAATTATGAAGTCACGGATGTTGTGCTTAAACACAATCACTCCTTCACTTGCCGGAAACCCGACACTTGATGGCATCACAAAGAAAAATTTCAGATTTGCAAGCTTTTGAAATCGAGATCGCCGATGATTCTGGATAAGGCAAAAGCTGCACATGAGATGGCTAGCCGTCAAGTTGGCGGAACATTTAACCTTAGCTTCACTTGTCGTGACCGCAAAAATTATTTGCAGAGCAAGAGGCAGAGAGAGTTAGCGTTTGGACAGGCTGGTAGCATGTTGAAGTATTTTCATGACAAGATGTTCGAGAACCCATCATTCCAATATGCTTTGCAAGTGGATTGTGATGAGCATATAACCAACATATTCTGGGCTGATGCAAAAATGATCCTTGATTATGCACATTTTGGTGATGTAGTGACATTTGATACTACTTTTGGCACAAACAAAGAATATAGGCCATTTGGTGTCTTTCTTGGGCTGAATCAATTCAGAGAAACAACTATTTTTGGTGCTGCAATTCTCTTTGATGAAACACAAGACTCATTTACATGGCTCTTTGAGACTTTTCTAGCAGCACATAGTGGAAGGCAACCTAGAACTATTTATACAGATCAAGACGTAGCAATGGGAAAAGCCATACATAATGTATTCATAGAATCGTATCATGGACTGTGCACATTTCACATAATGCAGAATGCCATCAAACATTTATCTCTAGTGAAGGGTGAAGAGGAGGATGAAGAATCTCATATTCTCTCCGATTTTAGTGCTTGCATGTATAGCTATGAGGACAAGGCAACATTTGAAGAAGCATTTGACATTATGAGATCAAAAGTGCACAAGCAAACTTGGTTAGATAGTATCTACAAGGTGAAAGAAAAATGGGCTGAATGTTATATGAGAGATGTTTTTAGTTTGGGAGTGAGAAGCACACAACTTAGTGAGAGTTTTAATAATGCATTGAAGAATCATTTGAAATCTGATTTTGATATTGTTCGATTTTTAAGGCATTTTGAGAGGGCAGTGGAAGACAAAAGGACTAGGGAATTGGAATCTGAATTTGAGGCAAGGAAGAAGATACCAAGAAGGCTAATGTGCACTCCTATGTTGGTGCAAGCAAGCCAAGTTTACGCTCCAGTTATTTTTGAAGCTTTCCAAAGTGAATATGAAAGATCCATGGCTGCATCCACTAGAGTATTAGAAGGAGACAACAAATATGCTGTTGCTATTGGGAGTTTCCATGGTGATCTAAGTTTCGAAGACGAGCGCATAGTAATAGGTGATCTTCTGAACCAAACAGTTTCATGCAGTTGTGGAATGTTCAATAGGACAGGAATATTATGTGCACATGGTCTGAAAGTTCTTGATTTGATGAATATAAAGATGTTGCCAACACATTACATTTTAAAGAGATGGACTAGAGAAGCACGCCTTGGAAGTATACAAGATAGGCAAGGAAGAAATGTGGTAGAAAACCCAAAACTTGAAGCTCAACTTCGGTACAAGTTCCTATCTCATAAATTCCTCAATCTAGCATATAAAGCCGCCCCCTCTCCAGAATGTTGTTCGCTGCTAGACAATGCACTTGACTGCCTTTGCACACAGCTTGACGAAAAACTCAATGTATCCAGTAATGCTATAAATGAAAAACCAACAAATGACCAAGAAAATGTTGACCCAAATGTGGACCAAGGAGATGATTTACTTAATGCTGCAAAGCTGAAGAAAAAGGAGGTTCAACCAAAAAATTCTAAGAGAAAGAGGACTTGGATTGATAAGTTACGCAAGGGAAGCGCAAACAAGCAAAATCTGACATACCAACAAAATCTGCCATATCAACAAAATCTGCCAAACCAAAAAAAAAAGGAACAAAGGTATGTTGCAAACTTGTAACTTACATAATATATGTATGTTGTTGTCATTCCAATCGAAACTAATTAGTTGAATTTTTATTGGCAGCGACAAAAGAAAAATGATGCTGTACAACCCCAAGTTGAATTGGAAAATGATGACAGCAACAGAGATGCAATTCTGGAGTCTCAAGATTACAATGTCCTTGGCAGTTTTACTCAGCTCATAACAGCTCCAACTTGTGCCGAAGAAAACTTTCAATTCTAGTATGTATTGGCTGGTTAGATAGCATTTTGGACAGGGCTAACTATAGTCTTTTGAGGTCTAACTATAGTCTTTTGTGGCCTAACTGTATATCTAAAATGGCCTATAGAATTTCAGTAGAAGCACATGTGTTGGTTCAGTAATAGCATAACTTGCCAGGGTACACAAACCTGAAGGCGCTTTGAATGATTTTAAATTTGTTTGATACTTGTGGACTTGTGCTTTGGAAGTGGAGCACACAAATCTCCTGTGTGCTTGATCTGTTTACCAATTATGTGCTTGTCAAAATGGCTTTGTTTGTGTGCAAGTCTGATATATTTTTGCTATCAGTGAAAATTTGGGGCTAAACATGTACTCAGTGTATTACTAAATAAGTATCTACTGTGTCTAAACACACCAAGCAGACATTAGTAATAACAAAATCTTGCATTTCCATTCCAGATTTCAGTACTTCACAAGTTCAAAATAAGATCTCTTGATTTCATTATATAGACTAGAAGAATCTAACATGTTTACCAGAAGCGATTTCTATACAAAAGCTAATTACATTAACCATGGGTTCATCAGAAACCATGGTGGCAGCATGCTTGCCCAGTCCATCTCCTCCATGGCAGCAAAGACCTCCAGGACGGTGTAGTGCTGCAGAGTTCATCCATGGAGCCTTGGTGCGAGCTCCATCTTCTCCTGGCCGGCGCGACTTCCGGCCTCTCCAGGGAGGCGCAGGAGGGCTGCGGCGGCGCACGGGACGGGAGAGCTTGCGGCGGCGTGCAGGTCAGGACAGCTGCGGCGGCATGAGGCACTGCGTGCAGCGCGGGAGGAGCGGCAGCGGCGGCGCGCGTCGCGAGAGGTAGCGGCGGCGCGGCGCACAGTATGGGGAGTTGTTGCGGCGCAGCCCGTGAGCATTCAGAATGACAGATTGATGTAATTTTTTTTAAACCGATAGATTCTCTTTGAACGGTAGATAGAGGGCCGAAAGGTACGTGGTGACTTGCCAGAGGCAAGTCACCGAATCTGAGTCCCCCTCTAATGGTGGAATCTGCCTCACAGCACCTGGTTTGGACTTTGGAAGTCATTGGAATATGGCTTTGTCAAAGCAGGTTACAAGGGACACCATCGATATCCTTTTTCCAGAGAGGGGGACACCATTAGTAATCCGGTGGATGTGTCAGTGTGTGCATGCGTGGGCAAATGGAAATCACAGAAACACACGTGTGCAAGTGCGACTAAACAATCAGTTCTTGGTGTAATTTAGAACGCGTTTGATTCAGCTGACTTATAAGTCATACGTAAAACAAAAAATATTATTAACGTATGATTAATTAAGTATTAACTATTATAAATTTAAATAATAGATCTATTTAATTTTTTAAAGTTTTTATAAAAACGTATCATTTTATGTTTTGAAAAATAAACCAACAAAAATCGAGATAAAAGCCATAAGCAATAAGCTAAATCAAACGTCTCCTTACTGTCACCCGGTTTGATAAAAAGCTTCACTTAGTGGACCCTGATGTGAAATCATAGGATATTTACCAGAAAAAGTCATGAAAGCCCAATTGGATGTGTGTTGAAGTTCTATATATGTTGTCCCTGGCAACTAGTATCACTGTGAAACTTTTTCCCAGCGGTACGCGCTTGTTTGAAACTCCATTATTTGGTTCACGCGTTCTTTATGACATGGTCAACCTAATTCACTGGTATGGTAAAAGGGCAAAAGACATTAATTACCATGTTACTATGTAACATGGATATTCATATCGACTTCATGAAAACAATAGAATGGATGACTAATTTTAAACAAACCTACGGTGACGGAGCGACAGTAAAACCTACATATGGGGTTAGAGCATCACCTAAGAGACTCTAAAAATCAATCCTAATCCTAAAATTTTGAGTTTTTTTTTGAAAAATCTGATCCAATAGTTTCCCAATACATAAAACCAAAAATTGAAAAGCCTTTTACTAGAGATATCGCTCTCCACAAGTACAGCGATACGCTCGCTCCCAAAAGGCCTCTCGCGCAATCTCTGCAATCTCCCGCACGCATAGGAGGGAAAGATTCTGTTGGTAGTTTTTTAGGTGGCCTACCTTTTTATATTAGGGAATCAAATTTAGGATATTTCTTTGAGACAAGTATATTTTCATGTCTAAAATTCTAATTACATATTTCTCAAAAAAGATTTAGGGGATTGATTTTTTTTTAAATGTTGGTGACGCTCTTGATACTATTGAAAACTTCCATATAGCGATAGAGTAAATTTAAATGGCGATTTCAAAAGGCTAGCTGTGGCCGGGGGTCAGATGACATTTGATTTCATAATGCTCTTCCTAATCTACAAGAAGTTCCTCCCTCCAGTCAAATTTGTTAACGTTGAGAGAACTGAATTTAGTTCTCCCAACATCAAATAATTTTTACCAGAGTACTAGTTTGAATCTATGATCGAGGTCAGAAAAAAAGGGAAAACTTGTTGTGTAGCCCTTGACCTTGTTAGAGTAATATGCATGGGTTGGATATTATGGATGAGAATTGGGTTAATTTAGGGCTGCCAAAACTTGCCCTTAATTCAAAGGTTGTTCATATTTTTTCCTTGGGCAGTAAAATCCAACCATTAATTACTATTTACTCCCTCTAATAGTCGGCAGGTGCTTAGGTTGTTATAAAACATGAGGATTTATAACTATCTTCTTGCAACAAACTAACGTAATATTTTGAACATTTCTATAGTCTTATTTCACTCTGCGCACCCAAGTGTACATGTCTGTTCATAGGAAACAGTGGCTACTCTTTGACTCAAAATTTTTTAATTGAAGTTTGATTTCTAATTGCTGGCATTTTAGTTGACCTTCTATTAAAAAAAACAAAACTACGAAAATGTTACGCAAGGCCTACTTAGATGATAAGGTTGGCAATGTGTTTAATATATTTAGCTAGTGACATGCATGCGTCAAAACTGTCCTTCTAATAGTAGAATGATGTGCTCATGCTATCAATAAAACATAGGAATTTCATAGGATCCTCACAGCAACCGCATATAAAACTGCCCTTGGACAACCCCAAAAGAAATTCTCCTTTGACCTGCATTTGTCTTTAGAAACATCACATGATTTTTTCGCATCGAAGTATTGTCTAAACTATGTTTAGCATCTTGGTTGACATTTTATAGATAAATTGAAAACTGAGCCGCAGCTACGCCAAGGCCGAGCTGGCCCTCGCTGGAAGATAAGGATATAATTAGGGTTAATTTGATCCATGTAATTACAAATTTACTGTTTTAGAAAAATACTATTACTATTCTAGATACCGGCTCAATGGCACTAGTATTTTATAAAATTCAAACTATACCATTTTATATGTCTTGTAGACCATTTTTTTCATACCCTACTTTCATATAAACCGAAATGTCCTTAGCCACTCCGTGCTCAGCCTGTCCACCTGAGCCACCTGCATCGCAAGGAACATGACGACTATCTCAGGCTTTGAAAAGAACGGAGCATGCTGGGATGATGAACGGCGACGAGTGGCGGACATGGCGGTGGAACCTAGAGCCGGGCGACGTCCTCGCGGAGGCGGCGGAGCTCGTGGTGCTGGGCAAGCACCTCGTGCTTGGAGGGGCAGCGGGCTCCAGGGAGGTCGAACGCCGGGCTGGGCGCGCCGAAGGAGGCACCGCCGCCCGTGCTCGGAGAAGAGCACCTGCAGCACAGAGCGCACGGGAAGGCGGTCGTTCTGGACGGCGTGCGCCGCCGCCTCCGCCGTCAGCTTGCGCGCGTCGACCAAAATCGGTGGGCACGGCCGGGGTTCAGGAAGAAGATAAAGATAGAGAAGAAGAATGTCTAGGGATATTTTGGTTTTAAATACGGTATAAAAAAATAGTTTAAGGATGTCTAAAATAGCACGGTTCGAATTTTATAAAATAGTAGTGATATTGAGCCGATATAGCGAATAGTAATAGTATTTTTTTAAAACAATGAATTCGTGATATCATAGATCAAATTAACCCATATAATTAAGGTCAGATTTTGCATGCATGGACGCATGCGTACATGTGACAATGGGCTTGTCTTTTTTAAGCTGATGTCAAAGAAGTACAAGAGAAAAACAGGGGTGCATTGCCATGCATTTCAGAGGACGTTGTTTGTCTGTTTCAGGTTTTCAATGGGAGCACGAGTTGCTACGACATTCTATAATGATATTTACCATGCTTATCTTGAGTATAATAATTAGTTTGATGCAGTTGATTGTGAGTGTGTTGACCAGCTAGCTGCATTTGACTCTCAGGATTTTGTCCGAATTGTGCAGGGAAGTCAACCACAATAGCTAGATGGAATATTTTCAGTTCACGCAATGTCAACTCTGCTGTCTTTAGAATGAGTTTGAAGATGAGTAAAAAGAAAAAAGAATCACGTAAAACAAGATGGGATATTAGCACATGATTAATTGAGTATTAGCTGTTACAGACTTGAAAAATAGATTAATATATTTTTTTAAAATAAATTCTATATAGAAAATTTTTGTAAAAATCATTTAGCAGTTCGAAAAGCGTATTCACGAAAAACGAAACGAGTTTTCACTAACTATACATTCCAACGCTCCCTTAGAAGTGAGAACTGACAGCGAACGAGCTGGTAGTTCGGTGGCAGTGTGGCCAGGCTACTCACCCGTCTTTGATCCCTGGATCGAGCAGGGATTTTTCCCCCTGTAATAACCCTCGGACATAGGTGCACGTTCAGTGGTAGACTGCATGCACGGTCGATTCATGTAGACTGACAAGTACTCATCTGGAAAAATGAAGAATACGCAATACGGTTGAGACTTTTGGATGGAGTATGTAGTACATGTAACGCAGTTGCCAACAAATCCCACATTCAAGTTGACAAAACAATGCAGTTGAATAAGCAGCCGAACAACTATACGAATTTAACGAGAATTCTGGTGTTCAATCGTTTGTTGTTTGTCCCAGAACACACTGAAATATCATATAAGTTACAGCAGTATAATATCTTCTTATCAGAAACTAAGAGGATAACGTGCTTAAACCAAATTTCAGCCAAGCTGCTAGGAGACTCCATACCACGCTGTCTGATACTGAACAATAAGTTCATACCGGTACTCAATAATCCCAAAACAGAAATACCAGTCTTACGAAAACCGGAAGGGAAAACCCTAGGAAAGTGGTTTCTAGTCCTTTTTATGGTTCCCATTGGTTGCTGGTGACCTGGACCGGTCTCCACGCCTTCTGTGAGAATCTCTGTCACGTGGCGAGCTGCCCCGGTGATCCCTTGAGCGCGAGCGGTCCCTGCGACGATCCCTCGAGCGAGAGCGGTCCCTGCGGCGATCCCTTGAGCGAGAGCGATCCCTGTGACGATCCCTCGAGCGCGAGCGGTCCCTCCGGTGATGCCTCGAGCGTGAGTGGTCCCTGTGACGATCCCTTGAGCGAGACCGCTCTCTTCTGCGAGACCGGTAAGGTGATGGGCTCCTGGAAGGTCTTTGAGAGCCTGGATTAAACAGACAATGAAGATCTGGTTATATAACACATGCTGTTGATGTATATAAAGTCTGTCACAGATTGACAACACCAAACTGAAAGACATTTTTGGATTTCTCAAGAGAAATTCTCCAAGGATAGGCTCATGATTAAAAATATGGCATAGCCTGTCACAGATGGATTTTCAGTTTTGGTCACACCAGATCCTCGGAAGCTAAAATTACTAACGTCCTTGAGACTAACAAAATAGTTGCACTCTAGTGAGAAAAGTGACTTGCAACTATGCGACAATATGTGCCTGGAATTTCGAAGTATAACTAACATCAAATTCCATGGACAAATCACAAATGAACAGCTAGGAACATCTTAAGGTATAGTGAGCTCACCATTTATGGGAAGGGAAAAGATGAGTTTATTACTGAAAAATAAAATCAAGAATTGAATACTGAAAATAAACAGTCCAGGGACCATGCTTATCTTCTATGTTTTGGTCCAAACTTTATTGGATGACTTTGTGAAGAGGCAAATGGACAGGATAAGTCTAGTAAGATACAAACTTGATCTTTGTAAGCTTAAATACTAGGTAACAACTGATAGCAGCGAGCCAAACAATATGAGTAACGAAAAGCATTACTTGCAAAAAAAGAAAAGAAAAAGATGTCATGTTCATACCTCTGCGGCCACAATATTTTCCAGGAGTAGGAGTTCTCTCCCGAGTTCTTTTAGCCTGTTAAGAAGACAATTGGCACAAATCTTAGTATGTTCTCATAGATGAAATAAATGGCCAACTTCGTGCAGCAGGAACCTGGGACCAATTTGTATATTCGTTCTAATATAAATTACTTCTTACTATCAACATAAGAAAAGTGAAATAAACTATATCCATGTGCTAAAAGTAATATGGCAAATCATTGAAACTATCCTATCAAAATCTCCGTGATACAAGTAGATGGGAATAACTTTACGTTGCATTTCAGCAATCAAAGTCGAGTTTTGTGCATCTCCTCCATAGAAGATGAAGCCATGATGTGGATGTTGCCTCTTGCGTGCATCCAATCATATGGTTCATGGAATCATGTTGATGAAGCATGCATCAGTCTGGTAGCCTGGGTGTTGTCGTCGTGAAACGTCAGCGGCACGTAAGCTCAGTCGATGTAGACAACGTGTGGAACTTGCTGGATGATGAGGTCGAGGTTGGTGACGATGAGTCGGTGATGCAAAGCACAGTGTGCCACATGTTCAACGCTCCAAAACCGCTAAATGGCATCGGCCCTCAGGTTGGTGCAGAGAGGGTAAGCCATGTTGGTGAGGAAGGTGCAGACGATAAGCGGTGAAGATGAGCTCGGTGGGGTGGTGATAAGCACCAACAGGCCAGCAGCACAAGTGATTGGTGTCAAACCATGGTCAAAGAGAGCATGGCATGCACCAACCAGGTTGACGTCGAGGCAGTTCACCATATAAACTGGAAGTTCAGGAAGTCAGCACGGCACACAAACTATTCCCTTTTAATTTATATCCATTTCACCTGTGCACAGTTTCCTAGGTGGGCTGCCCTTAATATTTATTGCCCGCAGACAAAGAACTTAAGTTTTTCTAACCTTCTTTACTTGCAAGGTTGTAGCATCCCTATACATCTCTTCAGGTAGGATCTTATTACATCAGCCAGAACCTTTCAATACATATCATGGTTGACCAGTAGTATCTATATCTGCTAGGGTCATGGTAATGTCCCAATCCTGATTGTAGGATCTCTAGGATGACCATCCTGCTACAACAATATCGATCCTACTTTTGTGAACAAAATCCAATACTGTGTGTGTTTAGATGCTTTCGATAATCTTGCATGCTTCCGAGTTGTTTGCAACAGAGTATTGTTATAAAAAAATCTTGTACCATTCTTTACAATGAGCTATTACAGTGTCCTGATTAGTTTATGTTCTCACAATAATTGAACATGTTGGCATATGTACCCAACCATATAGCATGTAACATTATAAAGGAAAAGTAAACATTTGATGGACTCTTAATATTTACCACATCAACACATAAATAAATATAACACATTAAGTACATATAATAAAAGAATTTTGTCAAATGATAGGATCATGATCGTACGATCCAATCAGGCTCGACCCAAAAAAGAGCCTGCCTAGTATCCCAACACTAATAGACTTGTTTACTCATAACATACATCATTCCCAAGTCCCCATCCACACTTCACCAAAATTATTAACTGATTTGAATATAGTTTTTCATGTTTTAGTTTTAAAAATACAAGACATTGTTTCCATAGTAAAAAAAAGGATGCCACTAATGCATCCAAAAATTCAAGACAAGGAAAAAAAAGAACAAATTATCATGTCATGTCAGAAAAAAATACTTAAGAAATTGCAGTTGGGATATGGTTCAGCTTCTAAGAATGCTTCCACTGTTATATGAAAGATTCGACATAGACAAAACATGACAACAGAACTACCCAGATTCGTTGATAGGAATACAATAGCAAAGGAATAATGAACTGTTTTATTATGGTTAGTGTGAAAAGCATCTTACTTTCTCTACAGTGACCAGGCGACCTTCAAGTACAGTACGGTGCAGGTACTTTATGCAGCGTCTTGCATCCTCAACAGTATCCATAGTCACAAAGGCAAACCCACGAGATTCTTTCGTACGAGGATCAAGAACAACATGACAGCTTTGAACCTGCAAATTAAATACTAATTAGCCAGGTGTGAAAATGGTTTTCAGAACAGATAATCTGGTAAATGAGATTCATAATCATAATTATAACACATGCATCAACAAAATTTGGACAAACCTTTCCCTCCTTACTAAAGAACTTCTCAAGGTCTTCTTCAGTTACGCGTGTGGATAATCCAGTCACATAAAGGTTATTCCCCGGGTTTCTTAAATCATCTTCTCGGCTCCTATGCAAGAACAATTACTGAAACTCAGTACTATATAGCTTTGCATAATAACTAATAGAATTACAATTTGCAACTTAAGATACTGCAGCTAAATATATAATGACCCTTCACCAAACCATCATATCTTATGCTCTAAAAAGAGGAAGTTGGGATTGATGGTAGGTTACAAATATGCACGCATGTGTGTGTTACTTGTAGGAGTTCTATAGTGAAGTATTAAATCTTCGCATATGAGCATAAGACAAGTGGTGAATTGGCCTCATATAATCATGCATGCAAGTTTTACATTTGAAGATTTTATTTATTTGTTGCATTTTATACTTATAGTATATTTACTTGGGACCCATTGCATCACCCAGATATGATGCTAGTACAGAGAAATGCACATGCCTGGAGCGACTCCTATCCCTTGACCTTGACCTTGATCTGCCATGTCTTCTAGGATGAGGAGACCTTGAAGTACTGCGCCTCCTTGGAGGTGGAGACCTTGAGTCACTCTTCTTTGGAGGAGGTGACCTAGAAGTACTGCGTCTCACTGGAGTGGGTGACTTTGACTTTGAAGTGCCATTTCTATCTGCAGGAGGCGTGATAGAACGTGCAGTGTACCTGAAAATATAATTGTATTATTTAGAACATATACAAAATAAAGATTGTTTGGTGAAATATATCATAGGAAAAACTGACCTCACTTCCTTGGATTGCGACATCTAATAAAAGGACACGGAGGAAAACAACATCAGATAAAAACAAACCACCACTAAATTATATAAAAAAATATTTGACAAAAAACAACTACGGAGTAAATAATTATGAACAGAAGTGTAAACATTGAGATGTAGCTATGAATGATAAACGTGTATGGTGCAAGACTTGTCATGGGAAGAAAAGAATCACACAAAGTAACAGCATCAAATCTTTAAAAAAAACTGCAAGGCGAACTTAAAATATAGTGACACGAGTTTAAATTGATGTGACATGATAAAAATAGACTTATCCTAATAAGGTACAACAAGTGGCAGGTAAATGAAAATTAGTGAACTCTATAGAAATATATGATATGAATGCCCCCTGACCTCATAATAATGTCCATAACAGTCAGATGACATGTGAATAGGCTGAACAGAAGGAACAATCTTGCCATGAAGAACCTCATTTATCAAATAGATCTATACTAGACAGGTTACATTTTCGAAAGACATATTGCTCCAGGTTTACTATGATAATCTATGTTGTTATATTAGGCTCTTAACACTGAGAAAAAATTCATATTATTACATTCACTCGGCAATTGAATGCAATATAAGATGTTCATTTTAGGATCAGGAGTAACTTGGGTGAGGCGGTTTTCTCAGGTTTTTCAACCGCAAACGTAAGCATCTGTAAAAACAATTCCAAACAAATGCCTAATAAGTTAATTGCATTCTAGTTACTTTTATGGGACATAAGGGGAAACTGTTCAACAATGTGATAAATGTAACAGATGCAACACAGCACTCAAGTATTCATTAGTTATATTGGAAAAAGAAATGGTAATGCAAAAGCAAGCACAAGAGCACATAATGAATCCAGAATGCAAAACGAATGCTCAAACACATGACGAATCCCGAAATAAAACCACAACAGAATTGCGGAAACTAATATGGTACAGAAACTTGATAGTTATGAAGATTAGTAAGAAGTACCCTGAAGAAAGTAGTAGTAGTTTTGCCAGCCTAAATGAACAGTTAATTAGCCAAACATGGAATGCAGTGTAGTGTAACCATAGCACGAAATCTCTTTCTAGCAAGTCAAATTGAAGATGAAGCAAGGGGTACCTCAATCTTCCAGTCCCAAGAACCGGTTAACTGTGTTGTACTGGGAAGGAAACAAGACGAAATTAATAGCAAGAAATGAACAGTAAATGCGAGTTACATTCCCATCTTTTCTTGTCCAATAATTCAAAGTTTTCGATTGACCTTCCAACCATGCGCTGTTCAATTTTCTCAGGTCCTTTTACGGTCCTACTGACTACAAACCCTAGGCTGGACACAAATTCTACAAATTACAGTCCTTTCCGGCCAACCAAACGAGCTCCCAGTTCCTCCCACAACAATCCAGATCTTGCGAACCACATGGACGGACGGATCGAACCCTAGCGCCAGTGCTAGCAACCAAATCCGAGGAAGGACGGGTCACATAAACCAGATGACACACGCACAACAGAACGTATCAAAAACTGGCGCTAGGAACCAAATCCGAGGAAGGACGGGTCACATAAACCAGATGACACACGCACAACAGAACGTATCAAAAAAAATCCTCCTAATGGGGTCGCGCGCATGGAAGAAATTGAGCAAGCAAAAATGATGTGGAGCAGGAAGGACAAGGGCAAAGGCAAGATGGAGCGATCGAAAAGAGGAGGGTAGGGCCTTACGTGCCGGCGCGGCTGCACCGAGGATCGTCGGCCGACAGGCGTCCGGTGCACGTCGAGCTCGCCGAAGGCTGGATCTGGCCGGGGGTGGTGGGTGGGTAGAGGAGGGGGAGAGGGGCAGAGCGGCGGCGGCGAGGCGAGAGGGGAATTTACGATGTCGTTGGATATACGTCGACGAATTTCTCGCGGAGAAAAATCTGTCAAATTAGTGGTCGTTGGATAAGCTTCGAGATTCGCGCGTAAGCTTTTGTGGGCCCAGCTGGGACAAGAGCTTTTGGCATAACTTCAACTCTATGGGGCAAGAGTCTTAAAGTAAAAGTGTGCCAAACGGACCCTTAAGCTCCGAAAGAAAGCCTCCCTCCATGTGCTCGGGACCATCTACGCCATGGCGCCAATCTCCCCGCGTCGATCGCTAGCCACGGCAAGAGCACTATGTGGACCAACGGCTACTATATGTGGCAGAACTAGGGCCACCATATATGCAGGCCCATCAGCTACCTCCCATCTGCAGGGCCATATGATAAGACCAGTTGGGCCCACAAAAGCTTACGCGCGAATCTCGAAACTTATCCAATAACCACTAATTTGACAGATTTTTCTCCGTGAGAAATTCGACGACGTATATCCAGCGACATCGTAAATTCCCCCCTCACCTCGCCGCTGCTTCGCCCCTCTCCCCCTCCTCTACCCACCCACCACCCCGGCCAGATCTAGCCTCCGGTGAGCTCGACGTGCCCCGGACGCCTGCCGGCCGGCGATCCTCGGTGCAGCCGCGCCTGCACGTAAGGCCCTACCCTCCTCTTTTCGATCACTCCATCTCGCCTTTGCCCTTATCCTTCCTGCTCCACATTTTTGTCTGCTCAATTTCTTCCTCGATGCGTGCGACCCCATTAGGAGGATTTTTTTTGATACGTTTTGTTGTGCGTGTGTCATCTGGTTCGTGTGACCCGTCCTTCCTCGGATTTGGTTGCTAGCGTTGGCGCTAGGGTTCGATCTGTCCGTCCATGTGGTTCACAAGATCTGGATTGTTGTGGGAGGAACTAGCAGCTCGTTTTGTTGGCCGGAAAGGACTGTAATTTGTAGAATTTGGCATAAGAGGGTTGAGCGGCATTCCCGCCACTCCTCAGCTCTGCTCCATCCTCGGAGTAGGAGCTGTACCAAACAGACCCTAAGATTTTGAGAAACAAATAGTGAGAAACCAGCCGGTGACAGTTAGAAGAAGCTAGGCTTTTTACTTCTGGCTTCTAATTCATTTTCTTGATTCTACAATCATAGATTCTTAGAATCTAGGTTGAGAATCTAGACTGTTTGGGAAGCTTATACCAGCTGAAGATTCTGAGAGAAGCGGTAGCTAGTAGAAACTCCCCCAAACAGGGCCTAAGACTGAGAAGAGGGATATAGAGGAGGGGGAGGAGGAGGTGATGGGCAATAGGAGATCCTAGGGTATTTTGTCTAGCTCTTCGTATAATGAAAAGCAAGCAAGCATACATTACAGCAACTAATCCAGCTGATTTAGCAATTAGGGCCTTTTGAATACGTTGTATTTCTTCTATCTATGCAAATAACATATATAATACACTGTCAATACAGATTTAAATGATAGTGTTGGCATTGTTAACTATTGCAAGTCAATTTTGTATGCATGTATGCCACGGCTGCCACATCCAAGGGATGCTACCTCCAGTGGCATACCATCATCGACCATGAATATTTGCTCAGACAAAACACATGAGGCATAACATTGTGCACAACCAACAGGGTAGCAGAACCATCTTGAATTAGCACACATATGAACATCACCATTTGCAGTGGTACGAAATGCAACAAGCAGATGCATATGCACATCCTAATGTGTAACCAAAGCAATTGGTTTACCATCGATCCAAGCAAGGAGACAACAGATAGAACAAATTTTCACTAATTGGAAACTAATAGATCTTGCACAAGGATGATCTAGTAATACCAAATATATAGTGTCGAAGGAGACTACACAGTATAGAATCAAGCTATAACAAAAACCAAGCCATTCAACCCATATCAATCTAAATCACAGCAGCATGTAGTAGATCTAGCATATTATGAAGGGTACATGCTCTAATCCACACGAATCAGAGGAAACAAACCAAAGAGAGCAGAAGAAACAAACCTAAGGGGAGAAAGGGAAGAGGATGCCCCACCTTGCGCTTACTGGAGAGCTGGACGGAGACAGCCGGCGAAGGAGTGGGGTGTGACAGATGGAGCAGGCAGGAGAGCGAGACAGCGAGGGTCGCGACAGAGGAGGCGACAGAGCCCACGAGAGATTGAGGCCGACTAGCGACGGAGGGAAGGAGACGAGAGGCCTGACGGGAGAGCAAGGACGACTGGCAGCGGGGGAGATAGCCGGCGCTCACGCCAGGGCAACGAGCTCGGCGACGGGCAGCGCAGGCAGAAGCGAACCCTAGCTTTTTGGGTTGGGGGGGTGGGTGTGGGGGAAGTGAGGACAGGGGCGAGGTGATGAGGGGGCCCGGTGGTCACCCCACAGCCCACCGGGTGCACGAACGGGCACCCGCGGATGCAGTGCTCGGCAGGTGACAAGCCAGGCCGTGGGCCGAAGCTTATGTCGTAAGCGCCTGAAGGCCTGATGTGGCTCACTGTGCATGCTGGAGATTGAGCTATTTGACATCAACTGACTTTTTAATGATGTATTTACACTAGAATCATACTAGGATGGTGTCCATAAATAACTTTTGGACTGCATTCGTTGGGATTATCTTCCTACCAAACAATTTTTGTACCTGTATTCGTTCGGATCGTCTTGCCAGCAACCATCGGTAGAATGCATGATGGCGATCGTTTTGCTATTAAACAGTGTATGAATGTTTGGTTAATTGTACATTTATGTAAGCAAATTATGCCATCGGCTACTAGAACTTATTTTCTCAAGTCTGGGTTAACAAACAACAACTATCTCTGTTTTTAGATGTATGATACTACCGACTTTTAAAAATAAGTTTGACCATTCGTCTTATTAAAAAAAGATAAAGTCCAATTACTCCCCTAAACTTTGATTGAAAGTTCATCTACTACCCTAAACTTTGAAACTGGATTTTCAGCCTCCAAACTTTACAATACCTTTTATATAACCCCATCGAGTGGTTTTGAAAAGTGGCTTTTATCTGTATTGGATGGGATTTTCACCGAAATACAAAGATTTGTATGGATTAGCTACCAAATCTACCAGCTATGGACGATGGGATGCAATAGTCAACGACTTGGCTAAAAGCTTCCTCTAGCTTGGTGTTCGGGCTTGTAAGCTTCTGATTTGATGCCTTTCCCTCCTATGAGTAGAACTTATCAGAACTGAGTCGGACTATAGAATCCTCCTTTATCTAGAGGATGTTTCCTTCTCTATTGTTGGCTTTATCCATATCCTATCTTCACCTTCTGTATATTGCTGGGTATGCGATATTTTCAGTGGCCTATGTCCATGTACGTGAGGTATGACATATCTACTACACTAACAGTAGCCCCGAACTTTATTCAAATGCATGAACCGACTACGTTATTTTTCCTGCTACAAGAGCTAAGTAGTTGGGATATATAACGTTATCGGGTAAGTATCCAAACACATTAATTCTGACTACTTAGTCTTTTGTTCCTAGAAAGATCAGGGACAAAAACGGTTTTCAAAATTTGGATAAAGTTTAGTCATTAAATACCCTTTAAAAAATGAAAAGTAATATTACTGGGATGTCACAAACTTCCCCGAAATACAAACTGCCTCCCTGGACTTTAAATTCTACCAGCGAGATTTGTTTTAGTTCCGCATCCTCTTGTAGCTGATTCTCTGTTCATCGTCTTCCTAGTTCCCTTAGCACTCGAACCAAACCCTAGATTTCTTTTATCCACCTTCGTTCCATCGTCATGGACTTTGAACCCTCTACCGTCAGTGATGCCAAGATGAAGAAGATCTAGGTCGAGGGCGCCCTCCCTGGCATCTTGGCCCAAAGCCATCATCAAGGAGGTACTGAACCTCATCCCCACCTAGGCAAGATGGTCGTTTTTTCCTCTTTTGTTTACAACATATTCCTTCCTCTGCCTTCTGAGTTCCTTTCTTTGGTTTTGGACCACTACGGCATCCGCCTTCTCCACCTCAACCCTAATTCCATTGCCTTCCTAAGCATCTTCGTACATCTACGCAAAGCATTTTTAGGAGTACGTCCCTTCCTTGACCTCTTCCGATGCTTCTACGAACTTCGGGCCATGGACAAGTCGAGAAACACTGGATGTTGTGGTCTTCGACTTCTAGATGGGTTGAACGACAAATACATAGTTGTAAATACCCCCTCATCTCGGAAAGGATGGAGAGAGAAATGGTTCAATTTTGATATAGAGTCAAACAACGAACTCCTCCAGATCCCGACCACTCCTCCCATGCGTACCCGAGCGTGGTCTTCTTCCCCGGTCGTAACCGACTCCCTCAAAGTCTTCATTGAGGAAATTGGGAAATTAAGGGACCGTGGTCTGACGACTTACAAAGTCATTCGCGACTTTGTTAGTCATTGGATCCAGCCCTTGCAAGAGCACGAGCATCCCACGAATGAGTACACGGTCCCCGACGATGTCACCCGGATATCACGACGGGGTATGCTTATATTATTTTGTCAAGTCTATGCACTCTCCTCAATTGTCTTAACTTTAATTCCTCAATTGTACTGATACATAGCTCGACGAGAACACCATCACCGCTTGGGTAGAGGTGGTGGTGACCACCACACCGAGCACCGCCTATGACATCCCCACAACGCTGTGTGACTAGGCCTCGTTCGCTCGGGACTAGTTAGTCAATGTAAATGTTGAACCATTACTCCCTTTTTCATTTATCAATATCATAGGGTTGTAATACTAAACACCTCAGTAATTGCCTTTGACCGACATCATCGGTCCTCTTCTCGACCACCAGGCCGATGTTGATGAGGCGGCGGACTCGGAGGTGGAGATCCTGGCCGGCACCGCAGCCACAGTACCTTCTCCCAAGAAGGAGGCTTCCGACAAGCCCGGCTCCAGTGGCGCCACCCGGCTGGTGAAAAGGAAACTTGTCCTCGGTGGGGCTGCCGTTACAGGCTTTATCAGGCCTTCAAAGTCCCTCGCTCCTCCTCGGTAACCTTCCCACTCCCACTACCTTATCTTCAACCAAGATCACTTTAGCGGGAGATGGAATTTGATCACATCTTTTATCTTTTAATTATATACCACTGCCTCCCCTAGGGCCGATGGCCTCAAGCCGACAATGCTTCGGTTCCCCTCCAAGCACAGGTAATTAAGACAACTTCGTTAGCCCTCATTAACCTTTATGTATCATCAGACTTAAATCCTTTCTTCATGTTGTAGCGCCACCCCTGCCGCTTCCAACCAGAGCACTAGGAAGAAAGGTAGGGCTAGCTCCAGCCCACTCACTGCCACACCTACTGTGGAGGCCATGAGCCCTGGTGTTGATGTTTTGTATTGAATATGAGGCTATTTATCGAATCTAAACTCGATGGATTCGAAAGAACATGAAGGTTTATACTGGTTCAGGCCCTTGATGTGAGGTAATACCCTACTCCAGTTGTGGTGTATTGCTTTGTGGTATGTGGAATAATCTGCCCTAGGGGGCTCCCTACCCCTCCTTATATATGTGGAGGGATGAGGGTTATAGAGTAGGAAACCCAGTCGAATATGACCAAGGGTATTCCTTATCAGTACATAGAGAGTCCGGCTAGTATTATATCTCTTTTCTCATCATGCAAGGTAACATGAAGCCGAACCCTACTCTATCCCTAATTGTATTGGGCTAGCCCACTCTTTGTCCGAGTGGCCGTATTTGCCTTCCTTGAGGTACTCGGGGCCTATGGCCTCCACAGTAGCCCCTGAGACCTTTATAGTTGAGTCACAGCCGGTGTCGAGTACTTATCCTCCATGGTAAAGAGAGTACCGAGTGCTTTGCTCTCGAGTACTCATTGTCTGAGTGCTTCTTCTCCTGAGTCCTGCTTCATGTCAGCTTGCAACAAGGTGATGAAGGGCTTTATGAAAATAAATAAATAGTATGCGCCAGATAGGCGAACCTATTAGGTGTAGCCCCCGACTTTGTGCTTAATTGCGAAACAATTAACATAAAGTCCGAGATCTTTAACCTTTAAGTCTTTTCCAAGTGATATGAAAATAAATTGACTGAAATTTTGCTCATGTCAATTTGGTTAAGCATATAAGCCATGTATCACTTTGGACTCAAGCCAATGTGTGATGAGGTATACTTGAGAGATAGCTGCATCCCTAATTTTAATGGAGACCAGCTATTGATCCTTATAAGAATATATCCTCAATACTTGAAAATAATCAAGATACTCGAATATGTACACCCAGCTATAGGCTTAGCATGAAGTATATCTAATTATTTAATCGATTCTTGTAAAATAGCACCTGCATTGCGATTTTAACGTGACCAGCGGGTGACCCAATAGGGCATGCGATTTAAGAATTCATATCTTCGGCCCACTACTGAATAAGTTGGTCCAAACTGACCTACCTAGCACAGCCCTACAAAATTTGAAGATTTTGATCATTGCTCAACCTACCCATTGTTCTGGGGATGTGCCAACGAAGCATAGCAGATTTTGATACCGAAGTCGTCGTAGAAATCCTTTAATACGCTGCCCGTGAACTGAGTGTCGTTGTCCGTGATGATACGACTGGTGACTCCAAATCTGTAGATTATACTCAGTATGAAGTTTTTTGCCCAGGTCGAAGTAATGGTAGCAACAGGTCTGGCCTCAATCCACTGTGATTTGTCCACCACGACGAAAAGATGTGTAAACCCTCCTGGTGCCTTCTTGAATGGCCCGACCATGTCAAGCTCCTAGACTGCAAAGGACCACGATATTAGGATAGTCTGCAACTCTTATGTTGGTAGGTGTGTTTGCTAAGTGAAAAATTAACATCCCTCGCATGACCAGACGAGCGCTTCAGTGTCGGTAACCGCAATCAGCCAAAAGAATCCTTGTTTATAAGCCTTTCCGACTAACGTTCTGGATGCAATGTGGCTGCCACAGATGCCCGAGTGGATAGATTGCAGGATCTATTTTCCCTCAGGTAAGACACAACGCATGAGAACTTCGGATGCGATTCGCTGATATAGGTGTTCTCCGACTACAATAAAGCTTTTGCTCCATCGCTTGACTTGCTCGGCTTCTTTGTGATTTTTAGGGAGTTCGTTTGCCAGTAGGAATCAAATGATTGGGGTCCTGCAGTCTTCAAAAATAATGAGCACCTCCGTTAGTTCCGGGTTTGGTGCAATTTTCAACTAAGAGCTCTAGTAGTGGTTTCCTTCCTTGTTTTGACCAAATAGGTACCCGAATCTCGCATTAGTATAGGATTCAGCAGGCGACCTTCATGGGGCGTACCTGTCATGCCTAGAAATTCACAAAAATTTTCAAAGCTAATTTGTGCAGAAAATCCTCGTCCAAAAATCAACCAATGTACATAAATCGATAATTTGATAAACATAACCAAAACGAAATAACGATAAATACTTACGAAAGAGGCACTTAGTCCCCACACAGAAGAAAATAGCAGCGGAATGGCAACCTAGCAAAGCTTCAGCACCAAGCCCACAGGCAACTCAACTGGGATATAAGCCAAACACCAAACACTTCTCCGTCCTCGTAAATCTTCACTCCGATGATGGTAATTTTGCAAGACTGAGTACCACCCACCGTATTCAACAAGCCATACAAGAAAATGTAAAATAATACAACAAGATTCTAAAGGAAAGGCATAGTATGGCTTACTTGCATAAAACAATATTTAAGACATTTGCATTCAAAAGCATCCTAAAACAATATAGTTTAATCCTTATCAACTTTGCACCAGTCATCGAACAACACTCTAATGCAGTTCAGGCCCAAACCATAACCCTCCAAACTAAAGCTATCAAGTTTCTATCATTTATCACCATTAATGAGTAGTGTGGGACTAATTATAAAAAATATTGTTATGCCACCCATTAACTACAGGCACGGCTATTTAAACAGTTTTACTCTAGCCAGAGGTGTACCAATTTACTCGGTTCCGCACATGTCACCATGTCCCGTAATACCACCATGGTACTGCAAAGTGGGAAACCGTGACAAGACCATCCATGAAACCTGCACAACAAGAGAGCCACCCACTGAACCATCTGTATCCAGTAGGAGCTGATCAGGCCCCTAACAGTGAGACGACCCAGCGCCCGAAACATGGACTTATTGACAACTGCCATGGTGGTTTTATTGACACAGCCACAACACACCGTAGGGCCTCCGGTTGAATGAATCACACTTCAGTTCCCGTCATTACCTATTCTACCTTGTGGTTAGTACGGGTATTGCTTCGCAACAAGTAGTCCGCGAACCGGTCCTTAATTGTCATGAGCACCACTAGCATCATCATCATTCTATGTGCTCACAACCCACCATCTATCAAGTTTTAGTTGGCAAATTTATTTAATCAACCACGACCAACCGTTGTGACAAGATAACCATTATTCATTAATTAATCATTGGTGAATGAATAGTTTCCCACATAAAATGACACTAAAGTTTCTAGGCATGGCTAAGCAGACCCTAAAATAATCTAGCTAGACCATTAAATAGCCATCTAGCTAGTCAATATTAATTACCCAGGGTATCAAGGTATAGGTATCAATATCAATTTACGGCCATAAGCAAAGAACACAGGATAATAATAATTTTCCATAATAATGACATTCCAAAATATTTCATGCAATAACGTTAAAATAAAATAGTTTTTACAACGGGGTTCAACATGCTCAAGGGGATTGCCGTGTGACTTGCCTTCAATAGAAAAGTCTTCTCCTGATCTTCCGAACTCTTCCCTAGACTTCGCGACCTTCCGAAACGATAGAAATTATGCGACTACATGCAAAATGAGGAAAAATACTAAGAAACTCCAAATAAATAGTACATAAAAAGTACATAAACATATAGATCATAATTTTAGATGAATTTAGGAAGAAGAACGGGTTGAATCGGAGTTCGGACGGAAAAGATATGGCCTTCAGAAATTCGAATTCAGAGAAAATCCGAAAAGAAATAGAAAAGAAATATTCTCGAAATATTACCTTGGAATTTCAATTAAATGAATTATTTTTGGAACTAGAAAAGAAAGTGGGCCCACTGTCAGTGTTTAGGTTTTTGGTAGACTTTATCCATGGACCGAGAAGAGAGGATGGTGGATCGGCTGGTGACGTGGAAGGCCACGTGGTAGAGGAGCTATCGTGATAGGATGACTTGGCCACTAGGGCTGACGTGGCTCTAATTGAGGGATATGTGGATATGACGGTGGAGATTCAATGAGGACCATCCAACGATTGGGATCGGCTTAAGGTTTTATGTAGATCAGACAGCTCCAAATTAATCGAGATGATCGACGGTCGTGATCAGCTGGGGGGTCAACACTCCAGGCCCACATGTCGGTCACAGGAGAGGAGGATGCCGGTGGGACCCACATGTCAGAGACACCCGGCCAGCGAAATAGCGGCCGTGCCATGGCGTGACATCGTCCAGCGCGATGCCGGTATGAGGAGGATGTTCGACGGCGACAGTGAGAGCGGCCGGCGATCGAGGACGGCAGGGAGACAATGAGCCGAGGACGGCATCTCGCCAAGGAACGAGAAGGGGAGGAGACGGGCGACCACCAGTGGATGCCCTCAGGATGACGACCTCGACGTCAACCATGGTGGCGCCGGAGAGAGGGGAGATGAGGGCAACGTGGGGCTGAGGTCCAAAAGCTCACCGGTGCGGGCATGGAGCAGTGGCGGGCATAGAGCAGAGCCACGACGGTGGCAACTGGAGCGACGCAAGGCGATGGCGGCGGCACTGGATGGCAGCGGCAGCTAGGGCACAGGCTGGAGAGCGGCGGCTATATATAGAGGCGGGAGGCAGAGCAGGCGGCGGCCGTGTGGCGAGAACCACGGCGGCAGGCCGGGTCGGGTGGCAAGGTCGACGAGCACAGGCTGGGGCCGGGCCGAGGCAGCGCGAGGCCGAGCAACAGCATACCGGGCCAGGCGGCTTGGCTCTGGGGAAGGCAGAGAAGGAGAGAGGAAGAGCCAGAGGAAGGAGGAGGAAGAAGAAGGGAGAAAAAAAAGAGAAAAAGAAAAGAGGAAAAGAGAAAAAGCAAAAAAGGGAAAAAGGAAAGGGGAAGTCGGGGATTTTTACGAAGAATTCCAAATTGGAATGGATTGGAATTTTGAGGGAAATTGAGAGAAATAACAAGGACTTAAGAGTCTTCAGGAATAATTGGGATTTTTAGAATATTGGAGCGCCATATTGGGATATTTTTGGGAATCAGAATATTTGGGGAATAATTAAACACCCGAAATTTTAGGAATATTTTCGAGAATCGAGAATTTGGGTTGATTGCAAAGAAATGGGATTTTGTTTGGGGATTAATTCCGACCTTTAGGGATTTGGGATTTCGGATATTGGAATATTTTGGTAACTGGAAAATTGGAAGATATTTTGTAGAGGTCGAGAAATTGGAATATTTGGAATTTTTTGAGGAATAGTTGAACCTCCAAAATATGGGAAATATTTTGGGACTCAAAAATGTGGAATACTTTAGGGAATATTATGGAGGCCATGGCCCCGGGTACCTCATGAGGAGCTTTCTAGCCACTCGGACAGAGGATAGGCCTAATCCTGTAATTAGGGATGCAACAGGACTTGGTGAATATTACCTTGTACGATAAGGAAAGGATATAGTACTAGTCGGGTACGTTGTATCTCTAGAAGGAAATATCTTCGTCGAAATCTAACTGGGATTCCTACCCTGTATAATTGCCTCCTCGGTATATAAGGGGAGACAAGGAGCCCCTGAGGGCAGAACAACAAGAGAGCAGAATCTCACCAGAGAAACCTCAAAGGCAATACACCATAGTTGGAAATAGGGTATTACCTCACCTCGAGGGCCTGAACCAGGATAAATTGTTTCATGTTCCTTTGTAGTCCATCAAGTTTAGATCTCACGAGTAGCCCCATATTATTATTGCCGATATAAAACATTGACAGTTGGCGCGCTAGGTAGGGGCATCGGCGAGATCATCTTTGACAAGCCTGATGGATTCAACCACCGGAGTCGACGGCGTCCAGTTCTTCCCCGGGCAGACGATTAGCTTCGGGGCCTCGACTTCATCGTCGACAAGTTCGGTGACCTCACCCTGTCCGACTCGGACTCGATCCGATTGGCCAGAAATCAAGCCGACTCCGCGCCAGTCGACCTACTCAACGCTGCAGTGATATTCGGCAACATGCTACGGCAATCCCCAAGATGCCTGGGTCTCAGGACAACTCTTTCTTTTGGTGTTCGACTCGGATTCGGTCTTGAGCCAGCCAAGATCGGGCTAAGAGAGGAGGAGATCGTCAATCTCCCGTTTGGACTTGGCAATGACGCATATAACTTCAATCAACATCTAATGCGGCAGACCAGATCCTCTGGAGTTCAACTCGGATACGGCCTAGAGCCACTCAAGATTGGATCTAGGAAGGTCGGAGTCATAATTACCCCCTCAACTACTCTGATTCCGACTCTTAGTCGGACAGCAGTTCGGTAAGCTTCTCTCCACCCCGCAAAATCTTCATGGTGTCCAAGGGCTTAACTCCCACTCAAGAGACACGCCGACTACGCGATCAGCAGGAGGAAGAGGCTCACCGACTGCGTGAACAACAGGAGGAAGAAGCACGACGTCTACAAGCTGAGCGCGATGCACGCAATGATAATCTACGCAAGGCTGGGTGCACTACTCAACAGGAGATCCTCCAAACCTGCGTCGGTGACCACGATGTGTTCGTGACTCCACAACAGAACGTCGTTGCCGCTGCCACTTTATTGGACACTTTGCAGTTCGGGCCTGATCATCAGGCCACCCCGAAGATTGCAAGGATCAAGGCCACGATTATCATTGCAGCATGCTAGCAGCAGCAACAGTCAGGAGACACATTCATACCGTCCAACAGGACGGCTTCTGATATGGCGATCTCATTTGCCTCAGCACGACGGTGGGCGGCTGGCTCCAGTTAGCCACGCACGGAGTTGTGCCACACGTCACTCGGCAAGCCAAACAACGATTGACGGCGGTGACATCAGGATGACCACCGTGACAACCGGGATGCCCGAGGCCGACTACGGCGCAATCTCTGGCATGATATCAACTCCCAACGACGAGAACACGAGGAAGATGAGCGTCGCCGACTGGAAGACGAGAACGAGCGCTTCGACCTCCAGCACGAGCGGTTTCATCACCGCAGTCGGAGTCGGAGCCCTCACCTGGACGACGGAGTACCTGCGTTTACCCACGAGCTACAACAAGTCGACTGGCCATCCGGCTTCAAGCCGACTGGGATTAAACATACTATGGGAAAACCAATCCTGAGTTCTGGCTCACGGTTTACACTATGGCAATCCGTGCAGCCGGAGGTGACCACAAAGCCATGGCTAACTATCTCCTGGTCGCCCTAGCCGACTCGGTGAGGACATGGCTAACAGGACTTCCCAGGCGGTCAATCGGCTCTTGGGGAGAACTCCGAGAACGCTTCATTGCAAATTTCCAAGGAACATATGAGAGGCCGTATTCTGAGTGTGATTTGTATCAATACCATCAAAGGAAGAACGAGTCTTTGCGCGATTTCATCAAGAGGTTTTCTAAGAAGAGGAACTCGATCCCAAATAGCAAGGACGAGGTCGTCACCACCGCTTTCCACAAGGGAGTTAAGGACACCCCATTCATCGCCAAGTTCACTCGAAAGCCTCTGGCTTCTGTCAAAGCTCTATTTGATATGGCCAATAAATACGCTGACTCGGCCGATGCGGTTGCTAAGGCCCTGGACGACAAGAAGGAGCCTCGACAGAAGGACAAAAAAGACACTGACGACGCAGCACAGACTAAGTCCGGCAACCGCAAGCGCAAGTCGAACAACGTCGTAGCAGCTATGGAGCGCTGTCGGTTGCAATCCTCAAGGACGGATGACTACTAGAAAGTCATGAACGGGCCATGCCCTTTCCACCCTAGGGGGAAAAACGCGACTAAGGATTGCTTCATGCTTAATTTGCTTCCGAGCAGATATCAACGTCTGGCGATAATAAGAACAAGGACAAGCCACACTCGGGTGCAGCCGGCGACTACCATGATCCCCAGGCTAAGCTCAACCACATCTTCGGAGGGCCGTCTGCCTACAAGTTCAAGAGAAAGCAGAAGCTAACAACTAGAGAAGTTAACTCGGTCTTAGCAGGCGCCCCCCAATATCTGCAATGGTCAGAGACGGCTATCACATTTAACCGCGTAGATCACCCCGACCGAGTCACGCACCCAGGGCGTTATCCACTTGTCCTGGATCCGGTTATCAGAAGTATCAAGCTAAAGAAGGTTCTCATCGATGGAGGAAGCGCTCTCAACATATTGTTTGCCAAGACTCTTGACGAGATGAAGTTTCCTCAATCCGAGTTGCGGCTGAGTATAGCGCTCTTCCACAGGGTAATCCTCGGCCTCTCTTCCACTCCACTTGCGCAGATAACTCTCCCAGTCACCTTTGGCACGTGGGAGAATTTTTGCACCGATAATATCTGCTTCGAGGTTGCCGACTTCGAGACAACGTATCACGCCATACTCGGACGGCCAGCATTAGCCAGGTTTATGGCAGTGCCTCATTACACATACATGTTGCTCAAGATGCTAGGATCAGCAAGAGTACTCTCCCTGTGCAGCGAAGTCAAGCAAGCCTTCACCTGCGACAAGGAGAGCTGCGAGCTGGCCCAATCTTAAGAAGCGGTAGTCGGGCGGAACAACATCCAATTAGCTGTGACAACTACAAACGAGGGCGACCAAGTTCCGACGAAAAAAGCAGCCAAGTTGGGAATTTCAGCAGATTCAGAAACAAAGAAGATCCCCCTGGACCCTTCCGACCCCTCCAAAACTGCCCTCGTCGAGAGCGGACTCGACCCAAAATAGGAAGACGCGCTTGTCACCTTTCTCCAGGCGAACAGGGATATTTTTGCTTGGAAACCTTCCGACATGCCTAGTGTACCTAAGGAGGTGATCGAGCATTCCCTCAACGTCAAGCTGGACGCCAAACCAGTCAAACAACGGCTGCGGCGCTTTGCACAAGACCACAAAGATGCTATTCGGGAGGATATTACCAAACTCCTTGCAGTCGGGTTCATCAAAGAGGTCTACCACCCAGATTCTCTGGCAAACCCAATTCTGATCCGGAAGAAGAACGGTAAATGGTGCATGTGCGTCGACTACACCGACTTGAACAAAGCGTGCCCCAAGGATCCATTTGGTCTACCGACGATAGATCAGGTGGTCGGCTCCACTGCGGGGTGCGAGTTACTCAGTTTTCTCTACTGTTACTCGGGATATCATCAGATCAGTCTGAAGGAGGACTACCTAAAGATTTCTTTCATCACGCCATTTGGAGTATACTGCTATGTCACTATGCCATTCGGGTTGAAAAATGCTAGCGCAACATATCAGCGCGCTATCCAGCGGTGTCTTCACACTCAACTCAGGCGCAATGTGGAGGCGTATGTCGACGACGTGGTAATCAAAACCAAAGTTAAGGAAGACCTCATTGCCGACTTGGAAGAAACTTTAAAAAGCCTTCGGAGAATCAAGATGAAGTTGAACCTAGAAAAGTGCGCCTTCGGAGTACCTTCGGGAAAATTACTCGGTTCATCATATCACACTGAGGCATTGAGGCTAATCTAGAGAAAGTTAATGCTATCATGAACATGGCACCCCCGACTAGCCAGAAGGAGGTGCAGAAGCTGAATGGCTGCATGGAGGCACTCAGCCGATTTGTTTCACGACTCGGCGAACAGGGTATGCCCTTTTTCAAATTATTCAAGAAAGTCGATAACTTTCAGTGGACACCCGAAGCCCAACAAGCCTTCGAAGATTTCAAGAAGTTTCTGACGTCACCACCAGTATTGGCATCACCTATACCTTAGGAACCACTTATGTTATATCTGGCGGCAACTACTCAGGTAGTCAGTACAGCGTTGGTCGTAGAGTGGGCAGAGCTTGGGCATATACAACGAGTGCAGAGGCCAGTTTACTTCGTCATCGAAGTCCTAGCCGACTCCAAGATAAGACATCCCCAAGTTCAAAAGCTCCTCTATGGTTTACTTCATCGTGAGTATTTTATACCGATTTGGAGTTCTCAACCGCATTATAACGGACAACAGCACTTAGTTCACCGACGGCGTTTTCCAAGATTTCTGTGATGATTTTGGCATCAAGATCTATTATGCTTCTGTGGCACACCCACGAATCAATGGGCAGGTTGAGCGTACCAATGGCATGGTCTTACAAGGTATCAAGACTAGGGTATTTGCCCGAGTACAACCATATGTAGGGCGGTGGGTACAAGAACTCCCATCTGTTCTCTGGTCTTTAAGAACCATGGTTAGTTGGGCAACAGGGCAATCCCCTTTTTTCCTAGTCTATGGTGTTGAGGCTGTGTTAGCAACTGAGTTGGAGTTCGGCTCACTACGAGTCCAGGCCCACTTAGATGCAAATTCAATTGAAGACCGACTGGTTGAACTAGATTAGTTGGAGAAAGCAAGGGACATCGCAACCATCCAGTCGGCAAGGTATCTTCAAGGCCTGCGTCATTATCACACTCGGAATGTTCGTAGCCACGCCTTTTTGGTGGGAGATCTCGTCTTGAGAAAAATTCAAACCACCAAAGACAGGCATAAATTATCTTCCTTTTGGGAGGGGCCGTTCATTATCGCTGAGGTAACACGTCTGGGCGCCTACCGATTGAAGACAGAAGACGATGTCCTAATCAACAACTCATGGAACATAGAACAGCTACGTCCTTTCTATACCTGAGTTTTGTACTCCTTTTGTACATATAAATAATGTTAGTTACTCCGACTCACTACTTCGCTTGTTCCAACCAAGCAGTGAGTCGGGGGCTACATGTTAATACATGCTTGTTGTCGTTAATAAAGTTTGAGCTTGTTTTGTCTGAGTCATGAAGCTTTACAACAACTACATCAAGTTTTCCCAAGTATAATCCTAAGAGGTCAACGATTTTTATTAAGTTAATCTCAATTCACTCGGCGTAAACTATCTAGTCGGGTAAAGCTAATGATGGCTCAGAAGCAGCAAGTACTCGGCAATACTTAATGACAAACGGCAAAAGTATTTACAATATTCACATATTGTTTCTGGTAAGCACGAACTACATAAATGTTTTTGTTTACATCACTAGGTCCTTAGCTATCGACTCTGCGGTTGCCCTCACCTAACTTACTAGCTCCATGCCTTCCTCCGGGGTCATCTCCTCAGCAAAGCCCTCGCTGATGGCCTCGATATCTACACTGGGGAAGAGCAACTTGGTCATGGCAAGCGCCTGGGAGACTCCTACTGCAACGTGCTCATCTGAGTACTTCTTCAAAATACTCGGAGCTTCGTTGAGGCGTTTTGCTACTTGGGCCATCGAGCTAGAACTGGACCCTAGGTGGTGTGGCTGCATGATGTCAAGGAGAGTCTTCGTGGAGTCAACGATGATCTGCCGTGATTCCTTGATGATCTTGATTTCCTCCGCAAAGGCGCTGAATTGGGTCTTTGAGTTGGCCTTGGACGTTGCCCACGCATCAACAAGTATATCAGTTCGCTGGAACAAGCAGATGGAGCCAATTTACAGCCGGACAGGAAACTTACTAGCGTAGTCAGCTTCCACCTTCGCCTTGGCCTTCTCGACTTCCTTCAACTTCTTCTCAAGGCGCTCTTTCTCCTTGGTCTGGGCGCTGAGCTCAGACTCAAGGTCTGCAACATAAGACAGTCAAGACTCGATAATGCAGAGAAGTGTGCTCGGGATTCACTCGGGAAGACAACAAAAAGGAGACTTACTTCTTATCTTCTTGGCTTGGGCCCAATTTTCATCCCTGAGCTTGTCCACAGCTCCCCTTAGCCATGTCTCCCTTTCCTGGCTGGTCCGCTCCAGGTTGTCCTTGGCCACCTGGAGCTGGCGAAGCTAGAGCAGCTGAGGGGCAAGCTCGGTCAGAACCTTGCCCATCTTTTCAGATCGGTCGACAACCTTCTGCTCAAGACGTACCAAAGTCAATCAAAATCAGCAAGCGGAGTACAAGATTCAGAAAAATTGTCAATCAGCAAACACAGCAAGATTGACTATGTACCTGGATCCCCTTCGATGCAGCAATTGCAGCGTACATCAGATTCGTCCTTTCTCTTAGGGCTGCTTGCTCGTCGTGCTCGAAGCTCTCCGCAATCCCTTCTGGAGAAACCTAGTAGAATGTTTTGAGGAAGTATGGAGGAAGAGCTTCGAGCCTAGGGAGTGCATTTTCTTCAGAAGAAGACAACACTGGCGATGGAGTCTTGGGCCTCGGTTCGACTGTTGCATGGGCTTCTGGGATTGGCTTAGGGGCTAGAGCTGTGACTTAAACTATGATGTCTTGGCTGGCTGGTGCTGGTGGCTCGGCTGTTAGGATCGCCTTGGCCTCAGTAGCTGGGGCAACCTCTGGCTCAGCCTGTGGCATTGCTTGCTCTGGTTCAGCTAGGATGGGCTCGGCTGTGGGGGTTGGTGGCGCAGTCCCCTGGGGTCTATGTCACTTCGCTTCCTGCAGAAATCATCAATGACCAAGACATTATGATGGCATTCAAGTTTCTCAAGAAGATTGAACATTTTCTATTACCTCTTGGAAGCCCTGAACTTCCATAATGGTGCTCCGGAGGAAGTCGGCGAGGGCCTTGACAGCCTACTCGGTGGCGGAGAGCTGCCGGCTGTCGGGTTTGTTAGTGTGGAAGTCAACGGTGGCGAGCTGACCCTAGTCGGTGTAGTGCTTGACGTGGCCAACTTGGGGGGTCGAGGCACTCGACGGCGTTGGTCTCGGGCTTGGTGGCCTAGGGGCTGTGTTTGTGCCATACTCGGCACTCCCTTCTTCTTCCCCTGGTCTTCTATTGGTCTTTTCCCAGCTCTCTTGGGGCTGGGATGGGTGGCAAAGGGGCTGGCCGGACGTTTCTTTGACCTCACGGCCGACTGGTCCTAGGAGTCATTGTCAAACTCCTCATAATCCTGCAAATATGTGGACAACATCCATCATACATTGCGGAATTGGACAGACACTCATAACCCTCATCACAAATGGATATGAAGTCAAGCAACATCACAATATTACCTTTGGCTGGGGTCTGCCCTTGCAGTAGGGCTTGGGGGCTCGCTCCTCATCCTCGGTCTTCACAACCCCGTTGACGAAGAAGCCTAACGAGGTGTCAGTTACCTTGTCCTTGTGAGCGACGTCGGGATACTCCTGGCTGGGGTCGTCCTTACCCTGATAATCTCAGCCGAAGTGGCTCCTGGCCTTCAGTGGTTGGGTACGGTGGTTCAAGAAGCACCTCGCCACCCATGGACCTGTCAAGCCTGTGCCCTTCAGGAGGTCAATCTTTTCCATTAGCTGGTACACTTGCCCCATTTCTTCGTGTGTTGGCACGGAGGACTAGTTGGGTAGGACAGTTGGAGGAGAACTAGAGAAAGGAGGCAAAGAGGGTTCAACATTTGAGCAATAAAAGTACTCTCGATGCCATCCCTTGAGGGAGGTCTTCAGGGGGACATTGAGATATGTTCTTTTCATCTCATTTCTGAGTTGAAGGCCTGCCCTCCCGATGGTCTGGATCTTATTTTTGGAAGGCTGGGGCTTGATGTGAAAGAGATATCGAAAGAGATTGAGGTGGGGCTTGACTCCTAGAAAAGATTCGCAGAGGGTGACGAAGATAGAAATATAAAGGATTGAGTTGGGATTGAGATTCACCAACTCGATCTGATAAAAAGTAAGGAGTTGGCGAAGGAAATCCGAAGAGAGGAGGGCCAAGCCACGGTCGAAGATCGAGGTGAAGATAACAGTTTCACCTGGTTTGGGGGCTAGAATGGATTCCCCTTCGGCGGTGTGCCAGTGGATGACCTCCTGCTGCTGCAAGATCATCCGTTTCTCCAAGAGCTTCAACTTTACCAGACTGCAGTCCGACATCGGCCACACTCCGACTGTCCTCTCGGGGATCTCAAATGGTGCCCTCAGCATTGCTGGAGAGGAAGGGATGCAGCGGAAAGGCTTGTGGAGATTGGAATCGACGCTAGGAGGCGGATCTCAGTGGGTCTCAAGCCGGGAGCGCGAGTAGCAGTGAACCATAGCAAGGCGGAGGCGTGAAAGGTGGTGCGGTTTCGGGAAGACGAAGGGATTCGGCGGATTGGAGAAGAAAGTGGAATCTTTTCTCTCTCCCACTGCTTTATAAGGCCTAAATCAGGTTAATGGGCTTGGGTTGACTAACTTGGTGATGGGTTGTAAGATATGAGTTTCTAAATGGCATGTCCTATTGGACCGATTGCTGGCTGTGTTAAAATCGTAGTGCAGATGCTATTTTACAGAAATCGATTAAATAATCAGATATGCTTCATGTTAAGCCTAATTGCTAGACACATCTATTCAGATATCTGTATTATTTAATAGGTATTGAGGATATATTCTTATAAGGATCAACAGCTGATCTCCATTAAAATTGGGGATGCAGGTATCTCTCAAGAACACCTGACCACATATTGGGTTAAAAATCCATGAAGTGGTACTCGTCTTACATGCTTAGCTAAAATTGCCTTGCACAAAAATATTTTCAGCTGACATGATGCTGAAGAGTCCAATTTTCAAGAAATATACCACTCGAGAAAGACTTAAAGATTAAAGATCTTTGACTTTATGTGTAATTGTTTCACAATTAAGCACAAAGTCGGCCCACACTATTCATATTTTTCTATGAAGCCCTTCATAGCCTCGTTGCCAGCTGATATGAAGCGGGACTTGGAGAAGAGGTACTCGGACGATGGGTATTCGGGAGCAAGGCACTCGGGAAATCTTCACAAAGGAGGATGAGCACTCGGCACCAGCTGTGACTCAACTATGAAGGTCTCAGGGGCTACTATGGAGGCCATGGGCACTAGGTAACTCATGAGGAGCTTTCTGGCCACTCGGACAGAGGATAGGCCCAATCCTGTAATTAGGGATACAACAGGACTCTGTGAATATTACCTTGTATGATATGGAAAGGATATAGTCCTAGTACGTTGTATCTCTAGAAGGAAATCCCTTGGTCGGAATCCGACTGGGATTCTTACTCTGTATACTTGCCTCCTTGGTATATAACAGGAGGCAAGGAGCCCCCTGAGGGTAGAATAACAAGAGAACAGAATCTCACCAGAGAAACCTCAAAGGCAATACACCACAGCTGGAAGTAGAGTATTACCTCACCTTGAGGGCCTAAACCAGGATAAATTGTTTCGTGTTCCTTTGCAGTCCATCAAGTTTAGATCTCATGAGTAGCCCCATATTATTATTGCCGATATAAAACATTGACAAATATTCGAACGCTCAAAATATCGGAATATTTGAGAATCGAAAAGTCGAGAGTATTTTATTTATGTGTGTCAAAATATTCGAAATATAAAGGAATTGACGAAGACATTTTATGGAGACTGAAATAGGGCAAATCTCGGAAGATTCCTGAGGTTTGGGGTTGATCTTCAAAAGGAATTCAATTGATTTCAAAGGAAGGGAGCTTTTGAGAGTCGAAGAAATATAGGGGATTTTAGGGTTTCCGAAATTGAAGAAATCTGAGAACTCCGGATTCTGAATTTTCGAGGAGATTTTAGGGTTTCGGGAACGGCACTAGATATTGATAATGGAGAGGGACACGGGTCCGACTCAAAGAGAAAGATAAAAGAATTAGACTAGAAGCGACCCAAGATTGAGGAAAGAAAAGGGTTTTGTTCTCTATTTATTAATTACTGAAATAATCTTTATTATATTCAAATTAATTCTAGAGCTCCGAAAAATTCGAGAAAATTTCAAAGAGTTTATTAAACCATGGGGAATTTACCAGAGGAAAAAACCACCATGAAACAAAAGAAAAATTTATTATTATAAATATTTGAATGCTTAAAATATTCTAACAAACCCCTAGAAAATATAAAAGCATCCGAGCATTAATTAGGTTTTAATTCCAAAAATTTTTACTGTTGAAAATTTCAGAATTTTATCCAAACACTTTCATAAATAACTTTTCTAGTGTATTCTTGTATTTTCATTTACCCAAAATAATTTGTAATTAGGCCGATTTTCAGGGTGTGACAGTACAGAACCTGGCAAAATTATGGCCAAATAAGGTATCTGAACCTCCATTGGCTTAGGATTCGGCTGGCAACCCTCATGGGGCGTACCCTACCCAACAGAGTGATACCCATGTCTCGACTGGTGCTGGAGGTCGGTTGTTGACCCACAAGAGGGGTACCAAGGTAAAGGTGACATCTATGTCCTGACGGGCATGAGTACTCGGTTAGCAGCCCTTATGGAGCATTCCGAGTGATTCTTTGAAGCGTCACACTCCAAGTGTATCTTGGCAGACTGGTCTAGCCCCCGAGCGTAGAAGATAGGCTCGTAGCCATGAGTTCCTATTATGCGTATGCAGAACTCGCTCTGCATTATAAACATATCGGATGAGTAGCATCTGATGAAGAAAATAATCACTCGAAGAAAATTTATGTATTTTACAACATATGTAAATATGTGTTCCTACTCTTCTTGATATTAATTTCCCGGAGTAGTTGACCCCTTATGTTTAAACACTCTACCTGACTAGTCATAGTCCCCGAGCGTCGAGAGTCGGCTCACAGCTCTTTCCCAGACACGTTTTGGGTAACTTGAGGTCATCTTTCATAGAGAAAGGCTTCACGGATTGGACTTTATGCTACTTGAGTATTTTTGCAACCATTAAGAGAAAAAATCAGAATTGTGCAGCATATACACCTATTAGGTGTAACTGGCTGTGGCATTGGTGAGGTGATGTGAGGAATTGATGATCTCATCCCCCTAAATCTGATCCTGACTAGTGCTAAGCCGTATCCAACTCAAACCATAGGGAAGTGAGTTGCCTCCAGCCCCGTTTGGATGAGAACATCAGATAAAGGAGAAAATATTTATAAAAAAGCGACTTAGCTTTTTGGTATTCCACGTGCTTGAGCTTTCGAGCTCCCGGGCATGTCACTTGTTCTTCTGATAATCTTTGGTTTTGGAAGGTTGAAGATGGCTGCGGTCAACCATGGCGACGATGTCCTTCGACTTTTGCTTGTGGTCCCAGGTCTTGGTTGGTCCTGCGTCGTCCGTCTCACATCGGTCTTTCTGTCGGGGCTTGTCCTCAAGTGCCTTAGCGACGGTGTCGGCGAAGGCGGCGTACTTGTTGGCCATCTCAAAGAGAGCCTTGACGGAGTTGGGCGGCTTCCGAGTGAATTTCACAATGAACGGTGTGTCTCTAACTTCCTTGTGGAAGGCGGCGATGATTGTCTCGTCCTTGATCTTGGGGATTGTATTCCTCTTCTTAGAAAGCATTTTATGAAGTCTCAGAATGACTTGTTCTTCCTCTGGTGACATTGGTACAAGTCATATTCAGATCCTAGCCACTCGTAGGTGCCCTAGAAGTTTGCTATGAACCACTCACGGAGTTCCCCAAGAATCAAGAGACCTTCTGGGAAACTCCGTTAACCATGTCCGTGCTGAGTCATCTAGGGTGATGGGAAGATAATTGGCCATTGCCTTGTGGTCACCTCCCGCTGCTCGGATTGCCAGGGTATACACTATCAACCAGGATTCCGGATTGGTCTTGCCAACGTATTTGTCAATCCCAGTCGGCTTGAAACTCGACGGCCAATCGACTTGGCGTAGCTCGCATGTGAACGTGGGAACTCCGCCGTCCGAGTGGTGTGAGTAGCGAGGGCTCCGACTCTGAATGCAGCGATGAAATCACTCATGGTGGAGGCTGAAACGCTCGAGTTCATCTTTGTCACGCCCAGAAATTCACCAGAATTTCTAAAGCTAATTTGTGCACTAAATCCTCGTCCAGGAATCAGCCGAGGTACACAAATCGACAATTTGATAAACATAACCAAAACGTAATAACGATTAATACTTACAACAGAGGCACTTAGTCCTCACACCAAGAAAACAGCAGCAGAACAAAAATCCTAGCGTAGCTTCAGCTCCAAACCACAGGCAGCTCAACTGGGGTATAAGCCAAACACCAAACTTCTCCTCGCAAAGCTTCACTCTGATGATTGCAATATTGCAAGACTAAGTACCACCCATCGTACTCAACAAGCCACACTAGGGAATGCAAAATAATGTAACAGGAATCCAAAGGAAAGGCATAGTGTGGCTTATTTGCGTAAAACAAAATTTAAAACATTTGTATTTATAAACATTAAAAAACAGTATAGTTTAATTATTATCAACATTTAACCAATCTCTGGACAACGCTTCAACGCAGTTCAGGCCCAAAACCATAACCCTCCAAACTGGAGCTATCAAGTTTCCACCATTTTATCTTCGTTATTAAGCAGTGTAGGACTAATCACAAAAAACATTGCTATGCCCACCCTTAACCGTGGGCACAACTATTCAAATAGTTTTACTCTGTCAAGAGGTGTACCAATTTACCCACAAGACACAACTCCACAACACATCACTGTGCACCTTAATACCACCATGATAACTTGGAAAGGAGTTGTGACAGGACCCTCCATGTAACTCACACAACAAGAGTGCCACTCGTTGAACCACCAGTTTTCGGCAAGAGCTGATCAGGCCCCCAATAGGAAAACGATCCAACGCCTAAGACATGGACTTATTGACGCAGCCATGGTGGTCTTATTGACATAGCCACAACACACCATGGGGCCTCTGGTTGAACAGGCTACACTTTAGCTCCTGCTGTTACCCATTCTAGCTTGTGGTTAGCACAAGTGTTGCTTCGCAACAAGTAGTCCGCGAACCGGTCCTTAACTATCATGAGCACCGCTAGCAACATCACAACCCTGGTGCTCACAACCCACCATTCGGTCAAGTTTTAGTTGACACAATTAATTATCTAGCACAATCAACTGTCGTGAAAATATAGCCTTTAAACATTAATTATCTATAAGTGAATCATAAATTATCCCACATAAAATGATGCTAAAGTTTCTAGGCATGGCTAAACAGATCCTAAATAATCCAGCTAGACCATTAAATAGTCATCCAGCTAGTCAGTATTATTCACCCAAGGTATCAAGGTATAGATAACAATAACAAAATAGCCATAAATATCAAGGAATGTTGGTTATTAAATAATTACCCGTAATAATGTCATTCCTAAACATTTCATGTAATAACTTTAAAATAAAATGTATTTCATAAATGGGATCAACATGCTTAAGGAAATTATCGTGTGACTTGCCTTATAATAGAAAACGTCTTCTGCAAATCTTCCGAACTCTTCCTCGATCTTCGCTTCCCTCTGAATCGGCGAAATTACGCGACTACACGCAAAGCGAGGAAAAATCCTAAGAAACTCTAAATAAACAATATATAAAAAGTACATAAATAGGTATATCTTGATTTTAGATGAATTTAGGAAGAAGAACGGGTTGAATCGGAGTTCGAACCGAAAAGATACGGCCTCCGGAAGATTAGATTCAGAATAAATCTGAAATAAATTGGAAAAGAATATTCCCTGAAATATTCTCTCAAAAATTGATTAAATGAATTATTCTGAAATTGGAAAAGGAGGTGGGGCCCATTGTTATAGACACAGCTCTGGTGGATAGGGTTCATAGAATTGAGGATGGAGAGATCTATGGACGAGCTGAGATGGCGATGACAGGGCAGTGCGGGGCACTGACGAGGGTAGATCTAGGGTTGACATGGCACTAGGTAAACCTCATGGACGTTCAACAGCTTAGATTGGACCACAGTGACTAACGGATGACATTCACATGGTTGTTATGAGAATCGGGCGGCTGGGATTCCACCTAAGACCCATTGGATGGCCGAGATAAATCTTGAGGCGATCAGACGGTTACGGCTTACTATGAAACTTTTGATGTATATCTACGGGTTCAAATCGAATCTTGAGATTTGGACGGCCAGGATTGGATCTGGAACTATTCACGGGGCTCCACATGTCATGTATTGATGCATTGGGGTGGGAGATGCCGTGAGGACCATATGCCGGTGGCTCTCGGCCGGGCGTAGTAGGCATCGGCAAAGGCGGTGAGTGATGGTGGAATGGCATGGTGGACGTCGACGTTGGGGCGGCGGCTGACTGGCGATGAATGGCGAACAGAGGAGATGCTCAACGGCGACCGCGGCAATGGTAGGCGACAGTGACGACGGCAACTGAAGACGGCGGGCAAAGCGACGTCCGGCGACGGAACGGTGCGGCACCGGCGAGGAGGCGACGACTAGTGGAGCTCGCCATCGAAGGAGAAAAGGGGCCGCCGGGATTGGATGCGAACGGCGATGACGACGTGCAGAGGAAGAGAAAAAACCGTCGATGTCGGAGTTGGGGAAACCGGGGCGGCACTGGCTTCGAGCTCACCGTCGGCGAGCGAAGACAGCGCCGTCGACGACGACGACGACCGCGGCGGCGTGAGTCCTGGCGACGGTGCGGCAGAAGCAGCGGCTGGCTCGGGGCGAGACGGCGCTCGGGGATGCGGCGACGGGAAGAGCGGCGCTAGGGCGGCGGCGATCTGGCGTGGGCGGCGGCGGGGCAGCGGCGCGGGTCGGCTGGGCCGGGCGACGGTGGCGCGCACAAGGGGCCGAGGGGAGGCGCGGGGCCGGGGCTAGGCCTGACCAGGGAGGGGACAGGCGCGGCGGCCTGGGCCGGGTTCGGCCTCCAGCCGGGTGAGAAGGAGAGAGAAGGAAGAAGGCAGGAAAAGAAAGAAGGCTGGAAGGAAAAAAATAAAGGCAAAAAGAAAAGATGGGAAAAAAAAGATAAGGGAATGGGTTTTCTGGAAAAACCCAAAATTTGGACAATTGGAATTTAAGAATTCGAGGAATATTTTGGATTTGAAAATGTGTAGAAATATTTAGAGGTTCAAAATATTCCAATATTCAGAATGTATACATACATACATATATATATATATATATACACATACTTGGGGTTCGGAAAAAAGGAACGATTTGCGGAAACTAGCATATGGAAATATTGGGAATATTTTTATGGAGATTAGAATTATGGGAATTCTCGGAACTTTGGAATATTTCAATTATTGGGGTATTTTGCAAATTGGAAACTCGGGGATATTTTACAGAATCTGGAACTTGGGGAAAGCTTCGGATTAATAGAGATAATTAGAATATCGAGTCAAAAGAATTTTGGGATGAAACGTGTATTCGGAATATTGAGGATTTGAATTTTATTCGATAAAATCAAAGGAGAAAATAATGGATATTCGATAAAAGAAATTGAGTACATCCGAGTCTGTCGGATTTGGAACTTCGAGGAATTAGGGTTTCGAGGACAACAACCCGAGTCCAGCAAAACAGATAAAATGAAAGGGGTTTGGGCAAAGAACGACCTGAGATTAGGAAAAGAATTTATTTAAATAATTGCTAAACTGATCTTTGTAATATTAAAATTAATTCTGGAGCTCCGAAAAATCCGAGAAAATTTCAGAGAGTGTAATTACACACAAATAGTTTATTAAAAATAATTTCAACCGTGATTTATTAAAGAAATTTTTATTTCCTATTTCACTTTACTTAACTGATTTACTTTATAATTTAATATAAATTCTAGCAAATTAATATTTAATTCCCAAAAAATTGGGCTTTGACAAACTACCCCTTACAAAGAATCTTGTCCTGAGATTCGGAACGGCTAGAAGGAAAATGGCATAGGTAAACTAAAGACTGACTTATTCCATACTTCTCCATAAACATTCTATGACTAGGGGACTACTGCTCTTCTGATCCGGCTGGCTCATTTGCATCACTTGGAGGCGTAATTGGCATTGCGTTGGCTCCGGTGATGACGATGCTCTTGACACATCCCTGTTGTTGATGACACTTCGGCTTCGAACAATATCTTCCAATTTCCAATACCCAAAATATCTTTATATTTTCGAAGGTTCCAATAATCTTTTGTTTTCCCCAATCTTCAATATTCTAAATATTCCTGCTAATCCGAAGCTTCCAAAAATATCCCTTTTTCCTTGTTGAATTAAATCCACCTTTGTTTCCTCGAAATCCAAATTCCGTTGAAAATAATTCAAATCCCCAAATATTTCGAGCTTTTCAATTTTTGGGTTCCATAAAATATTTCCGAGTTTTCGAATCCTATAAACAATATCCAAATATTCGAGATATTCCCATATTCCAAATATTTCCCCAACTTCCAATAGTCTAACATAATCCTTTGATTCCCTAAAATCCTCCAAAAATTCTAAATTTCCCAAATTGGAATATTTCCAAAAAAACCCTAATTTCCTTTTTTCCTTTCTCCTTTTTCTCTTTTTCTTTCCTTTCCCCTTTTTTCCTTGTTTTTCTCTCTTCTTCCTCCTTCATCTTCTTCTACCTCTGGCTCTCTCTCTCCTTCGGCCGAGCTCTCCTCGGGCCCAGCCTACACCAATTCCTTCCTAGCCTGCGCCATCTCTTTGGCTTGGCCCACCCCGCCGCCTCGGCCACCGTCCCTTTCCCTCTCTATAAATAGTTGCTCCTCCCCTCTGTGTCCTAACCGCCGCCGTCCCTAGAAGCCCTAACCGCGCCACCCCATGCGAGCCAATCCACTCCGCCTCGCCCCAGCCATCGCCACTGCCCTAGCGCTGCCCCGCCCCAAGCCGCTGTCAGCCGCCGCCACCATTTGCGCCGTCGCGCGGCCGTCGTCATCTTCGTGTTGGCCGACTGCCACCGGTGAGCCTCGCCCATCGGCGCCCCTCTTCCCCTCCCTCTGCTCGTCGTCGTCTTCGTCGTCTACCCAAGACCGGCGCCCCTCCTTGCTCTCTACTGAGCACCGCCGCCGTCGGCCATCGTCGTCTTCGCCGTCGCCCAGCCGCGCTGCCCCTGTGACGCTGCCCCCTGCCGCCGGTCGCCGCCACAGTCCTCCCCTGCCTCACTGCACCGTTGCTCTGTGCCAGCGCCATGGGCGCACGGTTGTACGTCTGCCCTGCTCGAGCTGCTGACAAGAGGGTCCCATCGGCAGCCTCTCCTCCACCAGCACTTCCCCTCTTGTGACTGCCCGGTGGGCTCGGTGAACCATCCTCAGGACCGTCTCCACCGTCGAATCTAATCCGATCCATCCGAACCACATAAAAGTTCGATGAAGTCCTAGCCGTCCGATCTCCCTAAATTCTAATCCAAGTCGTCAGATTGCCGAAAACCCCAGATCCATGCCACCTGTCCACCGGCCCCTCTCTTCCCTCGGTATGTGAACCAAGTCCACCAAGAACCCAGTCTATGACAGTGGGCCCCACCACCTTTTCCTATTCAAAAACAATTCCTTTAATAATTATTTTTTGAGGGAATATTCCAAGAATATTCTTTTCCAATTTCTTTTTGGATTTTCTTTGAATTCAAGCTTCTGAAGGCCGTAACTTTTCCATCCGAACTCCGATTTGACCTGTTCTTCTTTCTAAATTCATCTAAAATCATGATCTACATGTTATATACTTTTTATGTGCTATTTATTTACAGTTTCTTAGGGTTTTTCCTTATTTTGCGTGCAGTTGAGTCGTTTCGTTGTTCCGGGAGGAAGCGAAGTTCACGGAAGTGTTCAGAGGACTTACTGAAGACTTTATTCGATTGCAAGGCAAGTCACACAAGAATCCCCTTGAGCATGTTGATCCCATTTGTGAAACCTATTTTGTTTTAATGTTATTGCATGCAATGTTTTGGAATGTCATTATACGGGTATTTATAATTAATCCTATATTATTTGATTATGGCCACTTTGGTATTGATGCCTTTACCTTGATACCCTGGGTAATTAATATTGACTAGCTGGATGTCTATTTAATGATCTAGCTAGAGTATTTAAGATTTTCTTAGCCAATGCCTAGAAATTGTAGCGTCATTTTATGTGGGATAATTATTCATTCACCAATAATTCAATAATTGTTAATGGCTATATTTTCACGACAATTGGTCATGGTTGACTAATTAAACTTGCCAACTAAAACTTGACTGAATGGTGGGTTGTGAGCACATGGAAGGGTGATGATGCTGGTGGTGCTCATGATAATTAAGGACCGGTTGCGGACTACTTGTTGAGAAGAAATATCGTACTAACCACAAGCTAGAATGGGTAATGGCTTGACTGGATGTGTAACGAGTTCAACAGGAGGCACCACGGTGTGTTGTGGTGGTGTCAATAAGACCACCATGGCAGTGATAAGTCCATTTTTTGGGCGTTGGACCATTTCCTATTGGGCACCTGATCAGTTCCTTCTGGAGACAGGTGGTTCAGCAGGTGGCTTTTCTGTTGGGCGAGTTGCATGAAAAGACTTGTCACGGTTTCCCCCTTTGCAGTACCATGGTGGTATTTCGGGGCATAGTGACATGTGTGGAACCGTGTCTTGTGGGTAAAATGGTACACCTCTAGTCAGAGTAAAACTGTTTGAATAGTCATGCCCGCGGTTAATGGGCGGCCTAGCAATGTTTTTCGTGATTAGTCCTACACTACTCATTAATGGTGATAAATGACAGAATCTTGATAGCTCTAGTTTGGAGGGATGTGGTTTGGGCCTGAACTGCATTGAAGTGCTGTTCAGTAATTGGTTTAATATTGATCAATAATTAAATTGTACTATTTTATAATGGTTTTAAATGCAAATGATTTAAATGTTGTTTTATACTAATAAGCCATACTATGCCTTTCCTTTGGAATCCTGTTGCATTATTTTGTATTTTTTATGTGGCTTGTTGAGTACGGTGGGTGGTACTCTGTCTTGTAATATTACCATCATCAGAGTGAAGATTTGCTTGGAAGGAGAAGTTTGGTGTTTGGCTTATACCCTAGTTGAGCTACCTGTGGGCTTGGTGCTGAAACTTCGCTAGGATTGCCAGTCCGCTACTGGTTTTCTTCTGTATAAGGACTAAGTGCATCTTTTTGTAAGTATTTAACGTTTATCATTTTTGGTTATGTTTATCAAATTGTTGATTTGTGTACCTTGGCCGATTCCTAGATGAGGATTTAATGCACATATTAGCTTTAGAAATTTTGGTGAATTTCTAGGTGTGACATTAGTACAGTGTTGGTCATGGAATGCGAAGAGGCAGGCCACATCCAGAAGGTACAACGACCAGTCTACTTTGTCAGCGAGGTCCTGGAAGAGTCCTATATGCGTTATCCTCAGGTCCAGAAGCTGCTATATGGATTACTCATCACTGTCCAAAAGTTGGTGCATTATTTCCAGTCACACCTGGTCACGGTTGTCACGCCGTTCCCACTCGGAGATGTTCTACACAATCGTGAAGCCACCGACAGAGTCGCTAAATGGGCAATCGAGTTGATGGCGTTTGACATCACTTTTCAACAACAGATAGTAATCATGTCTCAAGCACTCGCCGACTTCGTAGCCGAGTGGACAGAAATTCAGTCGACTACACCTGCAAACAAACTTAAGTACTGGATAATGTACTTCGACGATTCTCTACGCATCGGCGGATTAGGGGCTGGTGTCGTATTGACATCACACAATGGAGAAAAACTCAGATATTTCCTTCAGATTCATTTTTCAACATCACACAACGTTGCTGAGTATGAAGCACTTATCCACGGACTCCGTATTGCCATATTGCTTGGTCATGAAGAACTGGTCATACTTGGATGACAACATGAAGACATATTGCCAGGAAGTACGGAAGTTGGATGTCACACCCCGGTCTGGCACTGCCGTACAATAGTACCAAATAGGGCATGCCACAGGAATACAACACGAACTGCCTTCCCCGGAACTGCGATACTGATACCAGTCCCAGGACACAGCGCTGGTATCCATGGCAATCAGATGTGCATCATTGCAGTTGTCGGCGAAACGGGACTGGGGGTATCCACCGTCGCCGGGGACGCGTGGGTCTTCGGCCACGTCAGTTCCCCGGGGCCACGTCCTGCACGACTGGCGGCCGACCAAGAGGCCGTGTCTCCCGCGTGTTGCCCGCACCCGGACGCGCCGCCTCCGGCCCGCCGCGTGTCGCCCGGGAGCGGCCCCCCGGGCCCGGACGCGCCGCCTCCGGCCCCGGGCGCGTGTCGCCCGTGCCCTGACGCGCCGCCTCCGGGCGTGTGTTGCCCGGGTCGCGCGACCAGACCAGCCGCCCGCAGCACCCGACAGGGGCTCCTCCAGGCGTGGCGCAACAGGCGGCTGCGGGCATACGCGCGCTCCAGCCGCCCATGGCAGCAACGGCTCCGGCATGGGCGTCGTAGGCAGACGTGTGCACAGGAGAGCTCACCGGAAGGCCCTCTCTCCGTATTCTGGCACTGTGGACTCCCCTCGCTATAAAGGAGGATCCATGCCTCTCTCTCGGTAGACGGAGTGGGAGCCTCAGGCCACCCAGGCCAGCTCTTGCTCTCGGCTCTCTCTCTCTCTCAGAATCTCAAGTCCCCGGGCTAGCTTCCGAGCTCCCCGCAGGGTCCACTTTGTAACCGCAATCCCACATTCATCCACCACAGATAGCAAACCACACACACAGGAGTAGGGTATTACGCTCCGGCGGCCCGAACCTGTATAAATCTTCGTGTTCCCCTTTGCGCGCGCTGTTCATCGTCTTCCCCACGTGATCCCCACAGTTCGGACGGTCCGGACCGTGTTCGGACGGTCCGGACCCCTATCTTCCAGCTCGGGCCCCTCTGTTTCTGCCCCGAGCGCTGATCTCTCTTCTTCCGCTTGACGCCGGCTTCACCTGAGAACTACTCCCCTGGCCGAACCTCAAAAGGGGGGTCTCCTGACTTCCCGCCGTCGAGGCTTTGTCCTCCGACAGCAGTACCTTAAATAAATAAATAAGTAGACATATACCTTACCTTATGTTGCAGCTTCGGAGCAAGCCGGAGACAGTAATGAACAACACAGAGGCAGCATCAGCAGCGGGATAGCGGACTAAGTCCCAACGCATAGCCAACGGCTGGGAACCAGGACGAAACCCTAATCTTCACTTCTCTGCAACTCTAGCTTCAGCTCCCGACGGAGAACTATATATATATAAAGCAAGGGTGAGTACTTACGTACTCAGCAAGCCAGGGGAACTTAGGTGGTTGTTGCAGGCTTCAAAGAGTGGCTAGATATTTTGTAATTTCTTTTTTTGTTGAAATCTTTTAAATCTGCTAGTGTGTGCTTCTCAACAATCAGGGTGAGGTGAGTCTCACCCGATCGGAGTGAAAGAGGCATCAATCTTTATTTCTCTAGTTTTCGCAATCAATAATTCACATCAAACGGCTTCCCGAGCCAATGCATTTCTCTGGACTGCCCTAGTCCTGCTGTCCTCGACAGCCAAACTGACATCATCGGGCGACCCACGTCCTCGATGGCACATCCTTCTCACAGTTCCCAAAACCACACACGCATTTGCAAATATGGTAAAATTAAACTATGCTAAGGAATCACCTCACATCCGCCCATGACTATGGGCACGGCTGTTCAAATAGTTTAGACCTCTGTAGAGGGGGTATACTTTACCCACACGATGCGACTCACTCTAGCCACCACCTTGCACTGTACAGGTACGATTGATGACATACAGGTTTTTGCGACAAGGCATTTCCCTAGCCCTCCTAGGTTACCCTATGCCAACTGGAGGGGTCCTCGAGACCAATCACAGGGTAGGTCCACGACCATGCTGTACCAGGAACCTAGGAGGCTACCCTGACGCCCTCCCGCACGATCCACAATCCAATGGCATGCAAGGTGTAACGCCCTGAAAATCGTCTTAATTAGAAATTATCGTGGGTAAATAGAAATACAAGAATACACTAGAAAATTTTTGTTTGAGAAAAGAGTTTGAATAAAATTTTGAAATTTCCAATATTAAAAATCCCAAGTTTAAATCTTTAAATAAATACTTGGATGCTTTCATATTCCAGGGGTTTTGTCGGAGTATTTTAAGCATTTGAGTATTTATAATAATAAATTCTTCGTGTTTCGTGGTGACATTTACTTCTAGTAAATTTCCTGTGATTTAATAAACTCTCTGAAATTTTCTCGGATTTTTCGGAGCTACAGAATTAATTTTAATACTACAAATATCACTAAAGTAATTAAATAAATATAAATAAATTCCTTTTCCTTTCCCCTATTCGGGTTGTTCCTGATTCAGTCCTTTGAAGTCTCCCCGTTCATCATGAACTATGACTCTCTTTTCTTCTAGGGTTTTGTGTCGTTCCCAGAATCCTAAAGTCACCTCAAAAATCTAAATTCGGAGTTACCGAATTTATTCATTTTTGAAACTCTAGAACTCTTTTGGACTCCCAATTCGAGATCCTTTGTATTCAAAATATCTATATGTCCCTTTGAGATAATTTCCAGATATTGCCTTAAACCTCTTTCAATCGTCTGAGATTTCTCCAAATTCCGGTCCCAATAAAACACCTTCGTCAATTCCCTAATCCCGAAATATTATATTCGGAATACCCTATTTCCTGTTCCCGGGAAAATATTCTAATTTCCCACATCTCCAAAATATCCACATATTTTGGAAAGTTCAATTATGCTCGAATATTCCGAATTATTGATCTCTACAAAATAATTTCCAATTTTATCGGATTCCCGAATTATTCCGAGATTCGGTTTCCCTAAATATTCCTTGATAAAATACCCTTTGTTTCCCAAACCTCTCAGAGTATATTCCGTTTTCTAATCTCCTCCAAGTGTTCTCCGATTCTCCAATATATATATATATATATATATATATATATATGTATGTAGGAATGCATATATATTCCGAGTACCGGAATATTCCCAAAATTCTGAATATTTCCACAATTTTGATTTAGAAATATTCCTCGAATTCATAAATTCCAATTTTCCGAATTTTGAAATTTTCCCTAAAAACCCCTCTCTTTTCCTTTCTTTTTTCCCATCTTTCCTTTTATTTTCCTTTTCCTCTTCTCTCTCCTGTTCACCGTCCTTTTTCTTTCTTCTCTCCTTCGGTCTCCTCTCTCCTCTCTTCTCCCGGCCTGGAGGCCGAACCAGGCTCGGCCTGCCGCCGCTCCGCCTGGCCTCGGCCCGGTCTGCGCCGCGCAAGCCGCCGCCACCTCCCTGGCCCGCTGCTCCACCGCCCGGCCCAGCCCAGCTGCACCGCCACAGCCCGCAACGGCAACCGCCGAATCCGCCGCGTCGCCGCTCCTGCGACGCCGCACCTGCCCTATCTCCTCCTTCCCCTATAAATATCAGCCGCCGTCGCCTTCCTCCTGTTTTCCCCGACGCGCCGCCATAGCGCCCTGCCTCCGCCGCTGTTGCCGCGCCCTGCCTCCGTCGCTGTTGCCGTGCCCTGCCTCTGCCGCCATTGGGTGCTCGGTCGTCGGTGTCGTCTCCGCGAATCCCGCCTACAACTGGTGAGCATCTCGGCCCGTTGCCTCTCTCGGCCAACTCCCTACTTCGCTCTGTGTCCGGTTGCCAGCGTCGCCTCCGCGTCGCAGTGCCGTCCTCGGAACGTCGTTGCCACCTTCTAGCCGATGCAGGCCATCGTCGCCATCTTCACCGCCGTCTCGGCCTACTCCTCCCCTGCTCTCAGTGCCGCTGCCTCTGGTCGCCGCCGCCTCCTGCTGGCCTAGCGCCGTTGTCATCCTCATCGCCGTGGCCGTTGTGGAAGCCTAGCCGGCGTTGGTCGCCTTCGCCTGCCTCGGTGAGCCCCGAAGCCGCTGCCCGCCTCCTCCTGCCCCTGCCTCCTGAAGCCGCCGCCCTGCTCTGATCTCCTGCGCCTGTTCGTCGTGGTCGTCACCGTCGGTGTCGGTTCTGCCATCGTCGTCTCCTCCCCGGCGCTGCCGCCCGTTGTGCCATGTTCCCGTGCGCCGCTGTCGTCATCCTCGCTGCCATGTCATCGCTAGCGTCGTCGTCCTCGCCCCGAGTTCGCTATTCCCCTGCCGCCGCCGGTGAGCCCGAAGGTCCGTCGCAGTCCCTGCAACTCGCCATCACCCCTGCTGCTTCCCCCTCCTCCTCAGCGCCACCCTTTCCCTGAAGCCGCCGCCGCCCTGCAGGCCGATCTAACCGCCGCCTGTGCCTCTCCTTAGCCGTGCTGCCGTCTCGCTCTGGAGCAGAACCCGCATCCCCTGCATAGTGCCGCTGCCGCCCTTGTAGCTCCCCTGTCACACCGAAGCCGCCAGCCCCTGCTGCCGACGATGAGCCGCAAGGTTTCCTCCCTGCCTCGTCGTGACCAAGCAACTGCCGTGCCACCGGCGTTGTGTTCCCCTTGGTGTCGCCCATCCTCCATCCTCGCGGCCGAGCCGCCGTCGTCCTCATCGTTTCGTTGTTGGTCGCCGCCATCGCACTATGTCGCCGCCCTTCGCCGCCGTTGCCGCTGGCCTTCGCCCTCGTCCTCCTCGGCCGCGCGCCGTCGCGCAGCCCCCTTGTGATCCCGATATGTGGCCCCATTGGCAGTCTCTCTGCTATGTATGACGGATGGACCCCTTTGTACAGTACCTGAAACCCTCTCGACCGTCAGATCCACCCGATTTGATCTGAGCCGCTAGGTCTTCATAAAATCCCCATCATCTCATCCGTCCGATCTTCGAGACCTAATTTGAGCCATCGGATATTCATATCGCAATCCGGTACCACGTCAGCCCTAGCCACCTCAGCTGCCATTTCGGTTGCCACCTCATCCCCTTCGATCACGTGGTATCCACCTCAGTAGTCCATTGGCCCCTCCTATTCCTAAGTCCATGAACCAAGTCCACCGTATGCCTGGTCACTGACTATGGACCCTACACATCAGCATTTATCCAAAATAATTATTCTAATCGAAAATCCAGAGAATATTCCCGAGAATATTCTTTTCTATTTCTTTTCGGAATTATTCCGAATTCAATATTCCAAAAGCTGTATCTTTTCCCTTTGAACTCCGATTCGACCCGTTCTTTTTCCTAAATTTATCTAAAATCATAATTTACTTGTTTATGTATTTTTATGTACTGTTTATTTGGAGTTTCTTAGGATTTTTTATCGTTTTGCGTGTAGTCACGTATATCGTCGATTCGGAAGACTGCAGAGTCTGCGGAAGAGTTCGGAAGAGTATTTGAAGACTTTTGCGATTGCAAGGCAAGTCACACAACAATCTCCTTGAGCATGTTGATCCCGTTTGCGAAAGCTATTTTATTTTAAAGTTAATGCATGAAATGCTTTAGAATGACATTATTACGGGTAATTATTTAATAGCCAATATTCCTTGATATTTATGGCCATTTTGATGTTGATTCCTATACCTTGATACCCCGGGTAATAATACTGACCAGTTGGATGTTTACTTATTTATCCGACTAGATTATTTAGGATTTGCTTAGCTATGCCTAGAAACTATAGTGACATTCTATGTGGGAAATTATTCATTCATTCTGATTAATTAATGGATACTAGCTATATTTTCACGACAGTGAGTCGTGGCTGGTTAATTAATGGTGTCAACTAAAATATGGATGATGGTGGGTTGTGAGCACCAGGGTTGGAATGTTGCTAGCGGTGCTCATGATAGTTAAGGACTGGTTCGTGGACTACCTGTTGCGAAGCAATACTCGTACTAACCACAAGCTAGTATGGGTAATGGTGGGAACCAAAGTGTAGTACGTTCAACCGGGGTCCACCATGGTGTGTTGTAGCTGTGTCAATAAGACCACCATGGCTGCGTCAATAAGTTCATGTCTTGGGCGTTGGGCCGTCTCCCAGCCGAGGTATCTGATCAATCCTACCGGAGACTGGTGGTCTAGCGGGTGGCTCGCTTGTTGTGCGGATTACATGGAGGATCCTATCACAATCTCTACTCGGGTACTTTCGAGTATCGCGACGCATGGCTGACATGATGTTGAGATTGTGTCTTGTGGGTAAATTGGTACATCTGGCCAGAGTAAAACTATTCGAATAGCCATGGTCGCGGTTAATGAGCGGCCTAGCAATGTTTTCTGTGATTAGTCCCACACTACTCACTAATGGAAATAAGTGATGGAATATTGATAGCTCCTGTTTGGAGGAGTTATGGTTTGGGCCTGAACTGCGTTGGAGCGTTGTTCAGAGATGGATTTAATGTTGATATTAATTAAACTATATGGTTTTCAATGGTTTTAAATGCAAAATGTTTTAAATACTGTTTTATGCAAATGAACCATATTATATCTTTTCTTTGGTATCCTGTTGCATTACATTGCATTTCTTAGTGTAGCTTGTTGAGTACGGTGGGTGGTACTCAGTCTTGCATTATTGCAATCTTTAGAGTGAAGCTTTGCGAGGAAGAGAAGTTGGTGTTTGGCTTATACCCCAGTTAAGCTGCTTGTGGCTTGGAGCTGAAGCTACGCTAGTTGCCGTTCCGCTGCTGTTTTCTTCTGTGTGAGGACTAAGTGCCTTTGTTGTAAGTATTTATCGTTATTTCGTATTTGGTTATGTTTATCAAATTGTCGATTTGTGTACCTCGGCTGATTCCTGGATGAGAATTTATTACACAAATTAGCTTTGGAAATTCTGGTGAATTTCTGGGTGTGACACAAGGCGTCCTTGAGAGTCTAGTTACTCAGTCAGGGGCTTCCCAATTCACCCATGTGGTTGTACTGTCATATGCTCGAATGAAATTCTGAAGTAATCAGTCCTTAAAGCGACCACACATGCATCACACACTTCGGATTGGCCTTGTGTTGTGAATCTCCATTTTACAATTCATTTTGCTTTCACAAGGCACCGACCCAGGTGTCAGGTTTTACAAACGTTTCGTAAAACCAAGTTCTACCCAAGAGGTTTCCAAATTTTTAAGTTTAGAGGAGCGATCGTCAGTACTCGTACAATAGTGCATGAATACCGAGGTGCGACAGTGGTGGTTATAAGGGAACATGGTATTTTAATCATCAATGAAGGATTTAATGTAGCAAGGTTGGGTTAGTCCACCGGTCTGACTCGCAAACGAGACCGGATGGATCAGTGCATGCATATAGATGCAGTTTCGCAATCAAAATAATTTAAATTTCAAATACAGGCTTGATTGATCAAAGGAGACTTGCCTTGCTCTAGGTCTTCACAAGTCTTCGAGAAATCTCGGTGTAATCCGCTTCGAAACGATAATTTCCAGCGATCGTTACTATGCGCAAACACGCAAAAGTCTACAAAGGACTAGTAATAAGATCCTATTTAGTGCTAATAATAGTGCCAATAGATATATCTCCATTTTAGAAAATTACTAGAGTTGGAACGGAGTCAATCGGAGTCACGGATTAAAAGATATGAATTTCCAAAGATTAAATGGGTTTGGATAAAGGAAAAAGGATTTATTTGGAGAATCTGGAAAGGAATATTCTCTGGAATGGAATATTCCCTGTGGTGTCACTGACAGTGGGGCAGCTGACCACCTAGGCCCACCGAACAGTGAGCCAGAAGGATGGAGGGGCTGTTGGCTGGGGCGACCTAATGCGGGCCCACGTGTCAATGGCTTAAAGGGAGAGGAGTTTCGCTTACGGATGGGACCCAATTGTTAGGGGAGTGGGGTTCACAGGCCATAGCTCTCGGTGGATAGAGGAGGGATGGCCCACACGGCAGTTATTTGGTCCACATGAACCGGGCGCATGCAGGGAGGTGACTAGGGGCAAGGTTCACGGTGAACCAGGGCACGGGGGTCCACATGTCGGTGATGGCTGTCATGGGAGATTGCATGCACGCGCTCGGGAACGGTGGCTATCTCTGTCCGTGGGGGGCCCGCTCGTCAGTGTGCGCGAGGGAGCGACACCAGGCCAACCAAGATCGACGGCCGGCGGCAGCGCGAGGTGATTCCGCCGAGCGGTGGCTCTCTAGAGCAAGTGGCTGCGCCAGTGGGAGAAGGGAAGCGAGACGAATGTCGTGAACGGCTCGGATGGCGTCACCGAGGACAGGATTCGGCTGGCGATGAGGAATAGCGGCGGCGGAGAGGGAGGATCATGGCGGCACGCAAGGTTTTACTGGCCGCGAAGAGGGGAAAAGGGGAAGAGACGGAGCTCGGTGAAGCGAGGTCCGACAACGGCCGACAGCGAGACACCGGGGCGACGGAGGGAGAGAAGATGAGGAGATGGCGACGGTGACCATGGCGACGTCCGAAGGGGAAGAGGGCCGGCGGCCATGGCAAGAGGGAGAATGGGGAGGCCATAGCGGCGGGGAACCAGAGGGGGTGCGCACGTGATCCGGTGGTGGCGGATTGCAGCGGCGAGGTGCAACGATGACGGCAGGCATGTAAAGGACGTACTACGGTGGCGTAGAGAAGGGGGAATGAAGGTCCGAGGCTCGAGCTTCGTGCGGGGATTTCGGCCTAAGCGCCGTCTAGAGAGCACATGGGCCTACATGATGCACAAGGGAGAAGCTCACCGTGGATAGTTCGGATTTGGGCGGCGGCTCGGACTGGAAAGCGTTAAAGGAGAAGATGCTTGCGACGGTGACGACGCTAGCGGTGCGGATGCGGAGTTCCGAGCAGAGGAGTGGCTGCGTCCTCAGGCTATGCCCAGCTTGGCGATGGAGCTCGGGGCGACCAAACGGTGACAGTAGCTGAGCTTCGAAATGGCACTCAGCCGGCGGCGTCTGAGAAGAAGAGCCAAGGGAGGGGACGGAGAGGAGCTCCAGAGGTATTTATAGGCAAGGGGAGCTCGGGGTCTAGGTCGGGGAGGAGCTCCAATCATTGGAGTTCAATTATTGGGGAGAGAAGCAGGAAAATGAGCGCGGCAGAGAAATTTCACGTGGCGGTGAAATTTCGATCGATGGCGTCGATTTGCGGGGTGGCCCAAGGCGGGGTATCAGACGGCGATATTTGGAACGGGAGCGCGGGCTAGCAAGTGCACACGCAAGGACGGTGATGACGTGCGCGACGCGGCGCTTTTGACCAGCTTGGTCCGGGATGGAGGCGGGGGAGGAAAGAGAGGAGCGGTGGGGAAAATGGGCAGTGAGGGGTGCCCAAGGGTTGGCGGCTAGCGGTGGCCATGGCGGGGCCAAGTGGATGTCGGGTGGTGGGGATGTGTGCGGTGCGGTGCTCAGTCATTTGACCGAAAATCTTGTGCGCGGGGACGGGAAAAGCGGGGATGCGACGGAGGTAGAAGAAATACAGTGCCGGGAGATCGACGGCCGAGCGTGGGCGATTGGGATGCATGGCGACGATCGGCAGGACGGGCGCGTGAGTCTGTTATGAGGATCGGACGGCGGATGAGCGGTGCACGGGACACGTGGCATGTATCCTACGGCTCGGTCGGCTGACGCGTGACGCGGGCGAGCGCGCGGGAGGAAGGAGGATCGGACGGCGGCCATCGCGGTACTCAGCCACGTGGCGGCCATTCGAGCGGGGCGGGCATTGAGCGGTTGTGGGCTAGCTAGGCCAAGGAGAAAAAGAGTGTTGCGGCCCAGGGGCACAGCACTCCGTTTTATTTTCCCTAGGTTATTTTGGAGAGATATTTAGGGTATTTCAAAGGGATTTTGAATTCAAAAATTTTCATTTGAACCTAGAGATTTTTAGGAGGTCAAGGGCAAGAACTTCAAGGGGGATTTCAAGGAGGGTGAGTATTTATACATACGCATATACATATATGTATATGTATATGTATTTATATATACCACTGCGTATACAGATATTCAAGTGCTCCCGGATAGGTGTATAGAGACAGATATTCATGGGTTTAATGGTGGAGGGATTTTGGGTGAGAGGTTGTTACAAGTATATCCATGTTTATATACGTAGGTGTATACTTAAGAAGATATATATATATATATATATATATATATATATATATATATATATATATTGATGGAGAGGGTTCGGATGGTGGTTCGATGCCCAAGTTGTATTATTTAAACTCGAGATTTCTCAGGGATTCAAGGGAGAGGGAAAACAAGGGGATTCACAGGAGGATTCGAAAGGGAATATTTTTAGGGTTTCGATTTAGCTCTTCGGAATGGTTATCGAATTGGAGATTTCTGGAGGAGAAGATCAAGGAACTTGCCGTTAGGGTTTTAGGAGCGGTGTTCGATAATCGGCGATTCAAAATCGAAGATTATTTTAGAACGGAGGATCTTGAGAGGATGGATTGTCGAGATTAAGGCAGAGAGACAGACTGAGATCCAGGCACGACATACAACACAACACACAAAGGAGCGAAATTTTCACAGGTAGATTTTTGCGAAATATTGTTTTAACGTCTCGCCAAAAGTGGGGCGTTACATCGGAGAACAAGTTTGATGGATTGGAAATCACAGATATTTTGTGTCAATACAGTGAAGTTGCAGACGAGTTAGCCAACTTGGGATCCAAGCATGAGGTGGTCCCGCCTGGTGTATTTGTCGAGCAATTACTAGAGCCATCAGTAAAGAAGAAGCCTAAACCCGTGCAGTCGGGTCTGAGATAAACCCAAAACCAATGGAGGTGCTTATTATTTCTCAAGATTGGTGGACTCCAATCATCTGATTTCTATTGGAAGACGAGTTCCCTAAAGACCACAACGAAGCTGAGCACGTCAAGCGCCGGAGCAAGAACTTTATCGTAGTTGGATAATACCTATATCGTCGAAGTGCATTCGGAGTTCTCATGCATTACGTCACACCTGAGGAGGGCAAGCAGATTTTGCAGTCAATCCACTCGGGCTTCTGTGGCAACTAGGCCGCATCAAGAACATTAGTTGGAAAGGCTTACCGACAAGGATTTTTCTGGCCGACTGTGGTCATCGACGCTAAAGAAATTGTTCGGACTTGAGAGGGATGCCTATTTTTCACTCTGCAAACACATCTCCCGGCTCAAGAGTTGTAGACTATTCCAATATCGTGGCCCTTTGCAGTCTGGGGGCTCGACATGGTCCGGCCATTCAAGAAGGCGCCAGGAGGGTTCACACATCTGTTCATCGCTGTGTACAAGTTCACAAAGTGGACTGAGGCAAAGCCCGTTGCTACCATCATTGCAACCAGGGCAAAAGACTTCATCATAAGTATCATATACCGATTTGGAGTCCCTAACTACATAATCATTGACAATGACACTCAGTTCACGGGCGACATCTTCAAGGATTTTTGTGACGAGTTTGGCATTAAGATCTGTTATGCTTCCGTGGCACACTCACGGAGCAATGGGCAGGTGGAGCGTGCAAACGGCATGGTTCTCCAAGGCATCAAGACTAGAGTGTTTGACCGACTATGGCCATACGCAGGGCGATGGGTACAAGAACTCCCGTCTGTTCTGTGGTCGCTCCGTACAACAGTTAGTCGGGCAATAGGGCAATCCCCTTTTCTCCTTGTCTATGGTATAGAGGCCATGTTACCTCCAGAGTTGGAGTTTGGCTCTTCACGAGTCCAGGCCCACTCTGAAGACAAATCCAACGAAGACCGACTGGTCGAGCTAGATCAATTGGAAGAAGCAAGGGACATCGCCACAATCTAGTCGAGTAGATACCTACAAGGCTTGTGTCGTTATCACAGTCATAATATCCATGGCCGTGCCCTTTCGGTGGGAGATCTTGTATTATGAAAAGTACAAACCACCAAAGATAGGCATAAATTATCTTCCTTATTGGAGAGGCCATTCATTATTGTTGAGGTGACACGCCCGGGGGCTTACTGGCTGAAGCGTGAAGATGGCTCCCTCATCGACAAACTCTTAGAATATAGAACAACTAAGTTTTTTCTATACCTAAGCATTGTATTATGTTCAGTTCATATATATATGAATAAACTTTTTTATACTCTGACTCACTACGCCGATTGTTCCCAACCGAGTAGTGAGTCGGGGCTACATGTTAATACTATGGTTTCATCTTGTTCAAACCTGTGGGACCCCAAACAGGACCCTTTGTATACATGTACTAGCCCAGGCTCATGCTAGCATACACAGTCACAAGAATAATATCACAGCCAACATTACGAAGAAAACCAAACTATTTATTAATAAATTGACTGTGACAAGCCTTATGGCTAAAGTTTACATTTTTTATGCCATGAAGGGCCTAAAGAAAATAAGATAGCAGCGTAAAGAAAATAAGATAGCAGCGAAAATAAAATAAATACGTGGAAGCTCCATTTAACATGCCACAGGTAGTCAACTAGGGCACACGGCCTATTCCTCGTCTTTAGCAACAAACTCCTCCGGAAACAGCGAAAACCTTTCTTCTGGAATTGGGGGAATTGCAAGGTGAGTACATGTAATACTCAGCAAGTGCACGAAAATATGCATATGCACAGCTGACAAAGAAAGGCTAAGGCTATTTTACATAACACAGCAGTTTCGTTTATAAACAATTTATAAACAGAGTTAAAAAACATTTTAAATAATGGGTATTACCATCCAACCATCCACACAGGACCACATAGCTAAACTCATTTTCCTGCACACAGCATCATTACCATCCCTTGTTTTCGCAAACTACCCCTCATTTGAATTCACCGAGCATGTCCATGACCATGGACGCGGCTATTCAAATAGATTAGTTAAACACTCTGCAGAGATTGTACAGCTTAACCCACAAGATACATCATCCTCTTAACGGCCATGCACAAATGTCACACTTCTCCTTGTGTGCGGCCAAGGAATCTGTAACAAGGCTTTTTAGAAACTCCGCTTCAATACTGCCTTCCTCCATGAGCCACCTTTTCCTCACATAGAGAAGAAAGTACCATGACTAACCATAGCACCTATCATCTAACCACCTGGGCCGGCAGTGCTAAGACTCGGAATTCTACTGGGCCAGGACCTTCCCATTAGAGCATGTGGTTGTACGTTAGGCTCAGATCATTGGCTTATGAAGTGAAGTCCTTAACTGACCAGGGCAACTTGCCAAAACTACAATAGCACACAGCTTCACATTAGACTCACACAGAGACCTAACCTGGTAAGGATCACACAAATACCTCAACTGGTAAGGATCACACAGATACCTCACCCTCCTATTAGGTTCACACAGAACCACCCTTCACCCCAGTCCAAAAGATTTATCCGCCCGTTGTTTACTACACGACGCAACACATGCTACCGGAAAGATAGCACACAGCCACACAGCTCAAATAAAATAGTGATAAGTATATCATTAATCATTATTATATTTTGCTTGTAAAACGACTTGAGCGGGGCTAAGCAATTACTACTCTACCCTGAGTTGACCACTATGTTCAACTCATAAAGGCTAGGGTGACAAGGTATTACACGATATTCAATAATCAAAGATATGGAATGATAACAATTAGATCATGCTACCATCGATAATTTATAAATAAAATAATACATGCTTCACAACCAAAACAATTTATAAATTAGGTCCAATATGTTCAAAGGGTGCACTTGTCGTGCTCCAGGTACTATCCTTGCTTTGCGTCTTCTGCGGCGAACTGCTTCTCGGCTTCCGCGTCTATACGTTCGCAACAGGGAACAAATAAATAACAAGAAAACAGCCTAAATAACATACATTAAAATAATCAACTGAACTAGGAGGTAGAGCTCGATTTTAGAAGAATTTAGGAAAAAGAACGGGTCGAATCGAAGTCCGAATGGATGATATATGAACTCCGAAAGTTTGGAATCAGAAAAATCTGAGGGAAAAGAGAAAGAATATTCCTGTAATATTCCCTAGATTTTAAATTCGGAAATTAAATTATTTTTGTGGAGAAAAAGAAGCGGGACCTACTGGTCAGGGAGATGGTTTAAGATGAACTCGGTCTATGGATCGGGAGAGTGATAAGTGTGGTGGACCTGACGATGTGAACGCCACGTGGCGATACATGTACCGGATTAGATGGTGTGATTGACGATGACGGGGTGAGATCTAGGACTGACGTGGCGAGGTGATGTGGCCCGATTGGATTAAAGAAATTCTACGGCTGTGATTAAAATTAGGAGATCCAACGATGCAGATCAAAGGGGAAAAATCCAATCGCGGGACCCACTGTCAAAGCCTCAGAGGGGAGGACAGGGCTCTGTCCCTGCCGGCTGCTTCGGGCTCAGCCAGCCGGCGGCGCAGGGCAGTGCAGGGCGACGCAGCTCGGCGGCGACGGCGTCGGCGAGCGGCGGCGGACCGGGAACAGGCGGCGGCTCGGCGTCGGCGACTCGGCCGGGAACAGGAAGCGGCTCGGCGACGGCGGCGTCGGCGAGGCGCAGGGGCGACGCAGGGCATCGGGACGGCGTCGGCGGCGGCGGACCGGCGTCGGCGGCGCTGGGCCGGGGAGAGCAGGAGGCGAGCTCGGCGGCGTTGGCGCCGGCTGGGGAAACAGGACGCCGGCGTGGGCGACGGAGGCGATGCTCACCGGCAGCGTCGGCGGCGGCGACGACGACCGTAGCACCGGCGGCTAGGGCGGGCGGCGGTGACGCGTCGGCTCGGCGCGGTGGCGGAGGAAGGTGGCGGTGGCGTCGTCGGCTTCGGGAGAAGAGGAAAAACGACGCCCGCTGTGCACACACACACACACACACACACACACACATACATACATATATATATATATATATATATATAGGGGCAGCTCGGCGCGGCTAGGGCGGGTGGCGGTTAGGGCGGAGGAAACCGTGGCGCGGCGGCGTCGCTGGAGCAGGCCGGGCGGCGCGGGCCAGGCCGCGGCGGCTCGGCGCGGGTGCAGGCCCGGCCGGGGCGCAGGTGGAGGCGGCGCGGCGGCTCGGCGCAGGGGCGGGCCGGGCCGGGCGGCCAGAGGAGGAGGCAGGCCTTCGGCTTCCCTGCCGAAGGTTGAAGAAGATGGAGCAGAAAAGAAAAAGAAAGGAAGGCAGGGCCTGAGTGGAAAAAGGGAAAAGAAGAGAAAGGAAGGGAAAAAGAAAAGGAAAATGGCAGGGGTCTTTGTGGAAAATTTCCGAATTCGGACCCTTTGAAATTGTTGGAATTATTTGCAAAGTTAGGGAATGAACTTGGACCTCTAGGAAACTAGGAATTATACGGATGCGAAAATTTAGAGGTTTGGAATCAGGGGAAAAATAAATTAGGAAACGAGCTCCACTTCCGAAATCCAAATAAACCCGATTACGAAAAAGGCAACAAATCACACCGTAATTAATTATTTAATCATATTAAATCCTTTTTATTACAAAATTTTTCATTAAGCTGTTTGAGGCGAATAAACCGGAGGTGGATTTTCGCAATCGGCAACAAGAGCGGAAAACGAAAAACCCGGATGTGACAAAATCCGAGTGTTTTTTTGCCTAAGTCACGAAGTCATGTAACAGTCATGCTAATAGTACCGAGTATAACTCTAACGGGATAAGCGCATTTTAAGCCGGCTCCTTTCACTCGGCATACAAAGCTAGCCGGACAAGTCTAATGACGGCGATGATAATGAAAGCACTCGGCATAGTTTACAAGCAAATAAAAACAAGTTGTTTACATACAACATGTACACGGCACATTGTTTATACACATTTTCAACGACATGTACATAGAGTAATCCTGGCTCTTGTCCTTACAACTACAATGGGATGTCTTCAGCTATGCCCTTGGCTGTGCCGTGGGCTTCGTTGATTAGCGCCATCGCCTGGTCAGGAGTTGCGCTGCCTGCAAAACCCTCGCCAACTGTCTCAATATCCACTTGTGGATATAAGGACTTGGTCATTACAAGAGCCTGTGTGATCCCCATCATCGCGTGCTCCGTCACAATTGATTTCAGGACTGCCAGAGCAACCTGGAGTCGCTTAAGTACATGGACGACGTTGGCAGTATTGGGGCCGGCTTCCTCCTGCTGCATGATGTCAAGAAGGGACTTGGCTGCTGTCGATGTTTTACACCGGCAATATGATTATGGGGCTACCCGGCGGATGGAAACTCGGTGGATTGCAAAGGAACAGAGGCAGATTTTATACTGGTTCAGGCCTTCAATGTAAGGTAATACCCTACATCCAGTTGTGATGTATTCCTTTGAGGATTTGTGTTGTTCTGATGAACTCGTACCCTTAGGGGGCGCCCTGCCTCCCCTTATATATTGGGGGACAGGGGTACAAGGTAAGAGTCCTAGTCAGATACGGCCATGGGATCTCCTCTTAAAGATACAATTTACCCGACTAGAACTGTATATTCCTTATTATACAAGGTAAAGTCTGCCGGGTGCTACTATAATGAGGTACCCGGGGCCCATCCTCTATCCGAGTGGTCCATATGCTTGTAATGAGGTACCCGGGGCCCATGGCCTCCACAACAGCCCCTGAGACCTTCATAGTTGAGTCACAGCTGATGCCGAGTGCTCATCCTCGACGGTGAAGATTGCCCAAGTGCATTTCTCCCGAGTATTCTTTGTCCGAGTGCGTCTTCTTCCCGAGTCCTGCTTCATGTCAGCTGGCAGCGAGGCTATGAAGGGCTCCATGTAGAAGTATGAATAGTGTGCACCGAATAGACGCACCTATTAGGTGTAGCCCTGACTTTGTGCTTAATTGTGAAAACAATTAAACATAAAGTCAAAGATCCTTAACCTTGTAGTCTTTCCCGAGTAGTATACTACTGGTATATGAGACTCTTCAGTATCATGTCAACCGGAATATGATTTATAGTCTTTGCCGAGTAGCATGCCACTCGTATATGGGACTCTTCAACTTCATGTCAGCTGGAAGGGGTGTTTATAGTCTTTCCCGAGTGGCGTCCTACTCGGAAGTTAGACTCCTTAGCGTCATATCGGCTGGAAAAAATATTTATAGTCTTTCCCGAGTAGTGCACTACTTGGGAGCTAGACTCTTCAGCGTCATGTCGGCTGGAATAATATTGCTCATGGCAACTATTGGCCAAGCATGTAGGCTGAGTACCACTTTATGAAATTAAATCCATTGCGTGGTTAGGTGTACTTGAGAGATACATGCATCCCAATTTTGATGAAGACCAGCTTGTGACCCTTATAAGGATATATCCTCAATTCCTGGTGGATAAGACAGATACCCAAACACATGTGTTCAGCAATTAGGCCTTCATGAAGCATACCTGTTTATCTCATCGGTTCCTGTTGGTAGCACCGGCACTGTGATTTTAACACAGCCCGCGAGCGGTCTATATTGAGCGTGCTACTGTAGAAACTCATATTTTGGTGGCCCAATACCGACTGTGTAGGCTCAGGCCCACGAATCGGAAACGGCTCTATAAAGGCGAGGAGAGAGAGAAAAGATTCCCTCATCTTCTCCAATCCTCCAATCGTTTCGTCTTCCAGCTTCCGCGTCAAAATTTCGCCTTCCGCTTTGCTAGGGTTCGCCATTGCTTGCTCTTCCCTACCGAAACTCAGGCAATTCCGCTCCTCCTCATCCATTCCAAGCCCCCAATAGCCTTTTCCCCAAATCTCCTCACCCCCAGCCATGCCGAGAGCGTCGGAGATCCCAAAGGTGACCGATGAGGTGTGGCTTACTTCAGACTGCGGTCGGTCCAAGCTGGAGCGATTGGAGAAGCAGTTGAGGTTGCAGAGCCACGATGTCGTCCACTGGCGCCCGGCTAAAGGGGAAACGGTTCAGGAGCCCCAGGAGGGTGAGACCATCGTTTTCGCCTCTTTTTTCCACCGGGGTCTTTCTCTTCCTTCTTCCGAGTTCTTCCGCCAGATTCTCGCTTTTTATGAACTCGAGTTGGTAAATCTGAATCTCAACTCGATTCTGCAAATCTCCCTTTTTGTGACTCTCTGTGAGTGCTTCCTGGGTGTAGAACCCCATTTGAATCTCTTTAAATATCTATTCCACATCAAGCCCCAGCCCTCCAAGAATAAAATCCAAGTAATTGGGGGAGCCGGCATCCAACTCAGGAACAAGATGAAGAAGACCTACATCAATATCCCTCCGAAATCTTCTCTCAAAGGCTGGCATAGGGAATGGTTTTACTGTTCTGATCTTGAGCCAAGCCTTTCCCCTTTCATGGGTTTGCCTCCGGTGGTCAATGCCAAGTGGTCGTCTCTGCCCACCTCTAAAGAAATGGGGCAGGTCCACAAACTTGCTGGCAGGATTGACAAGCTGAAGTAAGCCGGGTTGACTGGTCCATGGGTGGCCAGACGTTTCTTGACTCGGAGCATGAGGCCACTGAAGCTGAGGTGCCACTTCGGCTAGGACTACAAGGGAAAAGGCGACCCCAGCCGGGAATATGCTGATCTGATAGACAAGTACAAAGTGACCGGCACCCTACTGGATTTCTTTGCCAGCGGGGTGGTCGAAACTGAAGATACAGGGAGATCTGTGGCAGCTTACAGCCAGAAAAGGCCGCGCCAAAGGTAACCCTTGCTAATGTTGTCTTGTAGTTCATTTGTTGTGAATGCTTGTAGATATATGCCTAGATTGGCTCCAGAATGTGTAAAATATATATTGTTGAACTGCTTGCAGTCATGTGAGGAGTTTGATGATGACTCCCGAACGCTGTCGGCCATGAAGTCAAAAAAGAGGCTGAGAAGTCCTTCTGCTGCCCAGCCTGACTCCAAGAGAGCGGGGAAGAGACCTGTTGTAGATCAGGGCAAGAAGAATGTTATGATGCCGAGTGCCACAGCCAGGAGTATGAAGATAAAAGACATCGCCGGTGCATCCCCCAGGCCGCCGAGTCCTAGGCTAGGACTAGCGCAATCGAGCTCATCATCATCGAGCCCAACACGAGTGCAGCCGAGTACAAGGCCAAGTCCAGTGCTGCCAGGCTCAGTAACATCGAGCCCAAGAATGGTGTCATCGAGTACCCGGGCACCCCAGCCAGCCACACCGCGAGCGGGGTCGACCAGGGTAGAAACACCGCCACCGACCACCGTGCCCTCAGGCCCGACAGCCAGCGGCCCTCCAGTGCCCACCTCCGGATCACCCGGACAGCGGCTTAAATTCTCCAAGAGGTAAGTTTCTCTGGGTCTTCTGGAAATCTTGTTTGGCACGGTAGCATATTGATGTTTTGACTCGTTATGTAGGAAGCGAGCAGACATTGATCTCAAGGAGACCGCTTTGGCTACCCCCGTCGTCGAGCCAGCCCCAGCCGAGCCAGCACCGGCGAGCACACCTACTGAGCCGGTGATGGTCCTGGTTGCAGAAACTGAGACCGTCCCGACTGCAGGGCTGCCGACACCGGCTGACCAAGGGGCGGTTGTCAAGGATGTCGCTCCAGTCCCTGAGCCAGCCCCCGAGGCCCCGGAGGCTGCCGAGGTGATGGCCGGGACCCCGTCGCCATCCTTGTCACTGTCGTCATCGTCGTCATCGTTGTCATCACTGCCTTTAGAAAGGCCGGATCTCCCTAGGCTCGAAGCCCCTCCCCGCAAGTTCCCAAGGACGTTCTGCTGGACGGCCCCCGATGAAACCACGAGGAGTTACAAGCATGACGAGGTCGCGGCGGAAAAGGAGTGTGAAGACTTGCTTCGCGCCACAATCGCCGCGTCCCAGGGAATTAAGGTATGAACCTTATCGTATTGGAATCATGGTAGTCCTCCTTGCCTGAGTGTTCTGACGCTTGACTTCACCTCGCACTGTTTCTCCCTGAGTAGAAACTGGTTGACCGCTCGGAGAGGATGAACGAGGTCCTGACCCGGGTTGCCCCCCAACTCCAAGAATTGGACTAGCTCTGGGCTTTAAAAGCCGAAGTAGAAGGGCGCAACCAGGAGAGCGAATCTTGGCTGAGGGAGGCGTTAATCAGCTCAGGACCGAGAATTGGGACCAAGCCAAGAAGATTGGAGGTAAGTTTCCAGAATGTCTCCTTGACTGATCCCTTAGTGTATTTCTCCAGCCGTGTTGTTCTCTGACTACTCAGTTGTGTCTTGACTACCATGCTGAGCGCTTGACTACTATGATGTGCAGCCCTCGAAGCCGAGCTAAAGACCCGAACAGAGGGAGAGGTCCAGCTGAAGGAGGCCGAGAAAGCCAAGGCCGGGCTCGAAAAGGGCAAGTCCAACCTAACAAGGGCCGTGGCCGAGCTTGAAAAAGAGAAGGCCGACTTGAAGAAGGCCAACGCCAAGCTCGAGAAGGAAAAAGTTGAACTGGAGAAGGCCAAAGCCAAGTGGGAGGCCGACTACGAAAGTAAGTCTCTGCACTGACAATGATCTGAACCAATCCATTAAGTACTTCGTCTGCAGTTTGCCTGACAAGTTTACTTGTTGGTGAACCCGGGTAGCTGCTAGAGCCAATGGCCAAATCCAATTTCAGGTTTTTGCAGAGGAGATAAAGGTCATCAAGGAGTCACGAAAGATCCTTGCCGAGTCCGTGAAAGGGCTCCTTGACGTGATGGATCCTCATCATGTGGAAACCAGCTCCAACACGGTGTCTCAGGTGCAAGCGTGCCTTAACGAAGCATCGAGTATCCTAAAGAGGTACTCGGATGAGCGTACTGTTGTCGGCGTAGCCCAAACCCTGGCAATGACCAAGTCCATCTACCCTAGGGCAGACATTGAAGCCATTGGGGAGGGATTCGCCGAGGAGAGGACACTTGAGGAGGCGCTGAAGCTGATAGCCGAGGCGAGGCCGACTGTAGAGGTGATCACCCGAGACCTAGGTATGTAAGAACAGTCCATCATGCAGTCGGTGCATATAAACTTTTGTAAAGACATGTGTAAATATATGTGCAATACCGCCAAGCTCTGAATTATTACTCAGTTGTCATTAGCTTTACCCAACTATATACCTACGCCGAGTTAGTCTATAGGAACTTAATAAAATCGTTCACCACAGAAAGCTGTACTCGGGCAAACATAACAAAGTCATTGCAAAACTTCATAACTTAGGTAAAGCAGGCTCGTATATTATTGACAAAGCACATATAATACATGCAGCCCCCAACTCACTACTCAGTTGGAACAAGCGGCGTAGTGAGTCAGAGGAAAACTGTACACATGGAATGTATAAAACTCAGGTATAGAAAGGACGTAGCTGTTCTATATTCCATGAGTTGCTGACAATGGCACCATCTTTGGTCTTTAGTCGGTAGGCGCCTGGCCGAATAACCTCAGCGATAATGAACAGCCCTTCCCAAATTGGGGATAGTTTATGCCTGTCTTTGGTGGTTTGTAGTTTTCTCAAGACGAGATCTCCAACCAAAAAGGCGCGGCCACGGACATTGCGGTTGTGATAATGACACAGGCCTTGAAAATACCTTGCCGACTGGATTGTTGCGATATCCCTTGCTTCTTCCAACTAATCTAATTCGACCAATCGGGTATTGTTTGAGATGTCTTCTGAGTAAGCCCGAACTCGCGGAGAGCCGAACTCTAGCTCGGTTGGTAACATAGCCTCAGCACCGTAGACCAGAAAGAAAGGGGATTGCCCTGTTGCCCGACTAACTGTGGTTCTTAAAGACCAGAGAACAGATGGGAGTTCTTGTACCCACCGGCCTGCGTATGGTTATAGTTGGTCGAATATCCTGGCCTTGATACCTTGTAAGACCATACCATTGGCGCGTTCAACCTGCCCATTGCTCCATGGGTGTGCCACAGACGCATAGTAGATCTTAATGCCGAAGTCATTACAAAAATCTTGAAATACGCCACCCGTGAACTGAGTACCGTTGTCCGTGATGATGCGGTTAGGGACCCCGAATCGGTATAATATATTCATGATGAAGTCATTTGCTCGTGCCGCTGTTATGGTAGCAACGAGTTTTGCCTCAATCCACTTCGTGAATTTATCCACTGCAACAAATAAGTGTGTGAACCCTCCTAGCGCTTTCCTGAAAGGCCCGACCATGTCAAGCCCCCATACTACGAAGGGCCAAGAGATTGGGATTGTTGGAGTTCTTGGGCTGGTAATTGGTTTGTCTTGCGTAGAACTGGCAACCCTTGCATGTGCGAACAATGTCTTTTGCATCTGTTACTGCTGTTGGCCAAAAAAATCCCTGCTGGTAAGCCTTTCCGACTAATGTCATGGATGCGGCGTGGTTGCCACATATACTCGAGTGGATCGACTGTAGAATCTGCTTGCCCTCCTCAGTGGTGACGCGGCGCATGATGACACTGGATGCACTTCTTCGGTACAGGTCTTTTCCGACGACTAGGAAACTCTTGCTTCGACGTTTGATTTGTTCGGCTTGACTGCGATCTTCTGGGAGTTCATCGTCCAGGAGGAATTTGAGAATAGGAGTCCGCCAATCTTGACATATGTGCAGTACTTCATTTGTCGCCGGAGTAGGTTCGCCTCCCGACTGCTCTGGCACTGGTTTCTTCTTGACTAACGGCTCCATAAGTTGCTCGACAAAGATCCCTGTCAGGACCACGTCTCGCTTGGATCCCATGTTTACCAATTCGTCTGCAGCGTCATTGTATTATCGTAGGACATGTGTTATTTCCAGCCTGTCGAATTTGTTTTCCAGCTTGCGGACCTCCTGACAGTATGCCGCCATGGTATCATCGAGACATGTCCAATCTTTCATGACTTAGTTCACCACGAGTTGAGAGTCTCCACGCACAACCAGTCGACAAATGCCGAGTGATATAGCGATGCGGAGCCCGTGGATGAGTGCCTCGTACTCGGCGACGTTGTGGGAAGCCAGGAAGTGGATTTGTAGAATGTACTTGAGTTTTTTGCTGGTGGGGGACGTCAGTACGACGCCGGCCCCGGCGCCGCCGATTCGTAGAGAACCGTCGAAGTACATTGTCTAGTACTCTAGCTTCGCTGTTGATGTAGGCATTTGAACTTCTGTCCACTTGGCCACAAAGTCGGCTAGAGCTTGTGATTTGATAGCTGTCCGTGGCTGAAAGGTGATGTCGAACGCCATCAACTCGAGCGCCCATTTAGCGATTCGGCCGGTGGCCTCGCGATTATGCAGGACGTCCCCGAGTGATCGATGTGACCACCGTGATTGATGTGCTTGGAAATAATGCACCAGCTTCCGAACAGTGATGAGTAGGCCGTACAGCAGCTTCTGGACATGCGGATATCTCATCCTTAAGTCGGCAAGAACCTCGCTGACAAAGTAGACTGGCCGTTGAATCTTCTATATGTGACCCTTTCGGATCGCCTCTCGACCACCAGCCACCGTGCTGACTACCTGAGTAGTTGCCACCAGATACAACATTAATGGTTCTTGGGGTATTGGTGACGCTAACACGGGTGGTGATGTGAGAAATTTCTTGAAGTCTTTGAAGGCTTACTGGGCTTCAGGAGTCCATTGGAAATTGTCTGCTTTCTTCAATAGCCCCGTTCGCCCAATCGGGAAATAAACCGGCTAAGTGCCGCCATGCAGCCTGTTAGCTTCTGAACGTCCTTTTGTTTAGTCGGGGGTGCCATGTTCATGATTGCGTTGACTCTCTCCGGGTTGGTCTCGATACCACGATGCGAGACGATGAAGCCGAGTAACTTGCTGGATGGCACACCGAAGGCGCATTTTTCCGGGTTCAACTTCATCTTGAATCTTTGAAGATTTTAGAAGGTTTCTTCCAGGTCAGCGATGAGGTCTTCTTTGGACTTGGTCTTGATCACCACATCATTGACGTAGGCTTCCATGTTGCACCCGATCTGAGTGTGTAGACACCGCTGAATTGCACGTTGATACGTTGCTCCAGCGTTTTTCAAACCGAACGGCATAGTGATGTAGCAGTACGCTCCGAACGGCGTGATGAAAGATGTCTTTACAACAGTCCTCCTCTTCAGGCCTGATTTGGTGGTATCCGAGTAACTGTCGAGAAAGCTGGAAGTTCGCCACCCTGCAGTCGAATCCACCACCTGATCTATTCTTGGTAGACCAAATGGATCCTTGGGGCACGCCTTGTTGAGATCGGTGTAGTCGACGCACATGCGCCATTTATTGTTTTTCTTCCGGACCAGGACTGGGTTTGCCAGCCAATCCGGGTGATAGATCTCTTTGATGAACCCGGCTACGAGAAGCATTGTTATCTCCTCCCGGATAGCATCTTTTCGGTCTTAGGTGAAGCGCCGTAGCCGTTGCTTGACTGGCTTGGCGTCTGTCTTGACGTTGAGGGTGTGCTCGATCACCTCCCTTGGTACGCCCGGTATGTCGGACGGTTTCCACGCGAGATATCCTTGTTGGCTTGGCCCAGGAAGGTGACGAGCACATCTTCCTATTTGGGGTCGAGTCCGATCCCGACTAGAGCAGTCTTGGAGGGGTCGGAAGGGTCCAGGGGGATCTTCCTTGTGTCAGAGTCCGCTGAAATTCCTGACTTCGCTGCTTTTTTGGCTGGAACTTGATCATCCTCGACTTCGGTTGTGGCGGCTTGCCGAATGCTGTTGCGTCCGACTACTGCCTCTTGTGATTGAGCCAACTCACAACTCCCCTTGTCGCAAGTGAAGGCTTGCTTGACATCGCTGTGGAGGGAGAGGACTCCTGCTGGCCCTGGCATCTTGAGCACCATGTAGGTATAGTGCAGTATCACATGAAATTTGGCGAGCGCCCACCAACCCGGTCGTCCGAACCACCAACCACATCGCCAACCCACGCCCAACCAACCTGGAACAATACACCATACGCAGTCTCGAAGTCGGTGACCTCGAAGCAGATGTTTTCTGGGCGGAAGTTCTCCCGCATGCCGAAGGTGACCGGCAAGGTATTATCTGCCCCGAGTGGTGTTGAAGACAAGCCGGGAATTATCCACGTGGAAGGGCGCCGTACTCGGCCGCAGATCTGAACCGAGGAATCTTCATCTCATCCAGGGTCTTGGCGAAGAGGATAATTGAAGCGCAGCTAGCCTCCGTATCTATGAGAACTTTCTTCAACTTGATATTCTTGACGACCGGTCCAGACAGCAAAACCAGACCCAAAGAGTGACTAGTAGCGTCCCGGGTGTGAAACCCGATCTGGATGATCCGCGCGGGTGAACGTGATAGACGTCTCTGACCAACGCAAATATTGGGGGGCGTCTGCTGTAGATACTGAGTTGGCATCGCGTGCTGTTAGCTTCTGCTTCCGCTTGGACTCATATGCAGACGGCCCTCCGAAGATGTGGTTGAGCTCGCAGGCTGGGGGATCTTTTTGAAAATTGTCAGCCGAGCCTTGATCTGACTTATCTTTGTCTTTGTCAGCACCAGATGATGGAGCCTGCTCGAAAGCAAACTTCTTGAGCATGAAGCAGTCTTTGGCCGCGTGCTTGCCTTTGGGGTGGAAGGGGCATGGCCCGTTCATGACTTTCTGGTAATCATTGTTCTGTGGGGGCCACGACTGAGTTCGCTCCATGTTGGCCACCTCGTTGTCTGACTTCCGCTTGCGGCCTCCGGTCTTGTTTTGCGATGGCTCGTTGTTGGCTTTCGCCTTCTGATCCTTCTGTCGGGACTCCTTCTCGTCGAGGGCCTCCGCGACCGCCTCGGCCAAGTCGGTGTATTTGTTTGCCATATCGAAGAGAGCCCTGACAGTGGCCGGAGGCTTCCGAGTGAATTTCACGATGAATGGGGCGTCCTTTACTCCTTTGCGGAAGGCGGCGATGACGACCTCCGTCCTTGATCATTGGATTTGGTTGCGCTTCTTGGAGAACCTCTTGATAAATTCATGTAGAGACTCATTCTTCCTCTGGTGCAGTTGGTCTAGATCGTGCTCGGAAGACGGCCTCTCGTAGGTCCCCTAGAAATTGGTGATGAACCGCTCCCTGAGTTCTCCCCAGGAACCAATCGACCGCCTCGGGAGCCCGGTTAGCCATGTCCTCGCTGAGTCGGCCAGGGCGACCGGGAGGTAGTTAGCCATGGCTTTGTGGTCACCTCCAGCAGCTCAGATTGCCAGAGTATATACGGTGAGCCAGGATTCGGGGTTGGTTTTGCCGTCATATTTCTCGATCCCTGTAGGCTTGAAGCCCGACGGCCAGTCGACGTCCTGTAGCTCATGGGTGAAAGCCGGAATGCCTTTATCTTCATGAGGGCTCCGGCTCCGATAGTGGCAGTTGAATTGCTCGTGGTGGAGGCCGAAGCACTCATGCTCGTCCTCCAGTCGGCGGCGCTCGTCCTTTTCAAGTTGACGGAGTCGGGCATTGATATCTTGTCGGAGGTCACATTGTAGACGAACTCGGAGGTCTTGGTTGAACCGGCGATCGTTCTGATGATGCCGCCAATTGTTGTTGTTGATGTTGCCGAGTGATGTTTGCCGCGACTTCTCGTGTAGCTGACTTGAGCCAGCCGCCTGGCGTCGTGCTGATGTAGATGAGCTTGCTGCCGGGGAACTCGACCGATTGGTCGGTGTTAACGCCAAAATTTGGTGAGGACCTGTATCAGATTCGGTCAAGAGGACGGTTGCAGTCGGATAATGGAAATTGATCCAAGAAGCAGACCGAGTCTGAGAAGGAGCCGTGAAGACCGCGCGTGGCAGTTAATTACTATAGTTATTAGGAAAAGGTTTATCTCTTTTAGGAAACCTGACCTCGTGTCCGGTCAGGCCTTGTTAGCGTTTTCTGTTATAGATAGGAAATCATATACCGTGTCCTATAAGGACTCATGTAACTCAGGGTATATATACGTATGCCCGGGGACCTTATAAATTATCACAACGATCAATACAAATTTCGGCGCATCGCCACCCCTTCGACGGGATCCTGCTTCTCGAGCCGGGCTGCATCGGTTAGGTCCGAACTCCTGCGAGAGGGTAAGTCTCGTCACCCCGGCCACCAATCGGCTAGGACTTCCTCGGTTAGGTCCGATATTCTAGTCGGTTTATGGTAGTCGGCTTACCACGATATATTTACTTTATCTATGGCTGCATCAGTTCAGTTTGATCTCATAGATTGATTAGGTATATCACATCACGTGTGCACAGACTGTATCGACTTACTGGGAGCGATTTATCATCAGTTCGTGCTGCATCGGTTAGGTCCGACCTACTGAACTGCTAGTGATAAGTCGATCCTGCTGGGCCGATGCGTTGTGTGCAGGCGTTTTATCGGAGTGCATAGCCGGTAAGTTATTTTCATCACGATCGCATTATATCTATCGGCTCATTGAGGCATTGTTATCATTGTCGGTCTGTGCTGCAACGGTTAGGTCCGATCTACTAGACTGACGATAATAGCTTTACTCTTAATGAGCCGATGGTGTTGTGCGATGGTGTTATCGGAGTGCTTAGCCGATAAGTTACCTGTTAAAGCCGACTACATTTATTCATTGTTTTATCCTGTACTCGCTCTGTTCAGCAGTCGGCTAGCTTATCAATTATTTATCATTTACGTTATTGCATATTTTATTATATGTTCTTGCCTGTATTATTGTCACAATCGGCTAAGGGCTAGCCGATGGGTTTATTCTGCCGATCCAAGTACAAGTACAAGCAGGTTCCCGGGCACGACCCCAGGTAAGGGCCCAGGCATGAGCCCGGGTAAGGACCAGTGTATGGGCCCGGACAGCGGACGAAGATCTTGGGAGCCGATATGAGCAAGGGCCCGGGTGCAGGCACACCTTCATAACAACACCAGTAACACTAGATCGTGATCAGCTAGGATCTATTTGATTTTTTTATGCATTATACTTGCTTATTTTATCTAGCTTATAGCCGGTTTTCGAATATCCCTTCGATGATCGGCTAGCATGATATTTGTTTATTATTACATTATTATCCTTGCCGTCATCGGTCTTAAGCCGATGTATAAGTGCTACAGTGTGCATCGGCCATCGGCTGATGAAACGAGTCTAGATCGGCTTCCAGCCGATTGGCTCATTGATCTAACATTTTCCTCCTTGTCAATTACAGGGTCAAATTGACTGGCACGCCTACGAACCTCAAACTTTAGGACCTGCACTGGAGTGAAGCAAATCTCCCAGGCCTTCGCGTGTCACCCAGACGCCGAACCGGGACCCGGCGATTTTCGGCGTCAACACGCTTTTGGCACGCCTGGTGGGACACGAAGTTTCAAGCCAAAATTCCAACAAACACTGTTTCAATCAAGATTTCAACATGGCTGGAAAAGAAGTCAAGACGGACAACGTAATTCCGGTCACCATGGAAGATCTAACTGAAGAACAAAAACAGCAAGTTGAACAGACCATGACAAATTTCCAGAAGCTGTGTTTAGAATCCTTCAGTATGACAAGGCAAGGGCCGATTCAGAAGTCTCAGTTTCCAAAACCAGTACTGGTAGGAGAATCGAGCCGCACACAACCCGAGAGTCCACCAATCAAGCCTTTACAGGAGATGGTCAACGAGGCTGTGCACCACGCGCTCATCAATCAGTCAGGGGTCTTGGTAAATACATTGCATAACCTTATCAAGAAGACTGTTGATGGATCGATTGCCCAAGAGCCAACTCGGGGTCCTGTTTTTCTCCCACCGAAGATAGAGCCAGGCCAAGTTAATTACAACATTAGCAAGGATATACCAGAACACTTGTTCGCGCAGAACCAGGCTAGGGGGCAACAGGATATCCCTCCTGGATATCACCGATCTATTTATTATGGGGGATACCAGCAGAACTCTCCGGGAGGAGGAGCCGATCCAGGTACCTACCAGAGGGAGTATCACAGACAGAATCGGCAACCAACCCCGCCGATACAGTATCAGCAGTATCAACAGGAGAATGCAAGAGAGGAAGATTTGTCGGCACGGGTTGAGGAGATAGTAAGGGAGCAGTTCGGGATCAAGCCCAAGGAACAAGCGTTCATGTATTGGCACCCATATCCTGAGTGGTTTGACAGGGTTCCGTTGCCACACCGATACAGGGTCCCGGATTTCTCTAAGTTTTCAGGGCAGGACAACACGTCTACAGTAGAACATGTCAGCCGATTCCTGGCGCAGTGCGGGGAGGCATCGGCTGAAGAGGCCCTGAGGGTTAGGTTTTTTCCCCTATCACTATCCCGGATTTGTGTTGTTCTGATGAACTCGTGCCCTCAGGGGGCGCCCTGCCTCCCCTTATATACTGGGGGACAGAGGTACAAGGTAAGAGTCCCAGCCAGATACGGCCAAGGGATCTCCTCTTAGAGATATAATTTACCCGACTAGGACTATATATTCCTTATTATACAAGACAAAGTCTGCCGTGTGCTACTATATCTCTAATTACAAGGTTAAGCCCATCCTCTATTCGAGTGGCCCATATGCTTGTGATGAGGTACCCGGGGCCATGGCCTCCACAGCTGCATCAATGAAGGATTTCCTGGACTCCTCCATGTGCCGGATCTGTTCTCCGAAGGACTCGAATTGTGATTGGACCTTTACTTTGTAGTCTGTCCAAGAGGCAGGCTATAAGAATACAAAAGCAGGGCAAACCAAGATACACATGGAGACAAACACCAGGAGCCAAGTAACATACCTGCAAACTCATTTTCCACTTTGGTCTTCGCAGTATTGAGTTCCTCCAGTTCCTTCTTCAAACTGCCAAGTTCTTGGGATTGATTGTGGATAGTCGTCTCTCGAACTACAAAAACATAGTACAAAGTCATAGCAGAGGAATGCAACAACAAGGACTTACTCGGGAAATGGCAAAGGCTTACCTTGAATAGTGCCTATGAGGCTAAACTTCTCGTCCCAGAGGTTGTTCACCGCACCGCGGAGCCAGTTCTCCCTCTCCTTGGCCTTGAGCTGGATTTCATCCTTTTTCTGTTGCAATCTTGTGAGCTGAGTAATCTGAGGAGCAAGCTTGGCAATGGCCCGACTCAACTTCTTAGACCGGTCAGTGATTTTCTGCACAGAACAAACATCGCTAACTATAAAGACACAAGGTGGTGGCATGATTATCACTGTTGAGTCAGAATACTCACTTGGACTTGCTGCGAGACTTTGATTGTGGCCTTATATAGATCAATCCACACTTTGTTGGCAAATTTTGCAACAAGACGCCTCAAAATTATTGTCTTTGCCGATGAACACTATAAAATTTTAGTTTTGCCAGATAACACTAAAAAATTTTGGTAATTTGTTAGTGGACACCGTAAACATTAAAATATAGTTTCCACTCAAATAAGGAAAAAGAAGGCATGTTAAATGTCTATTTTGCCCTCGTCTTTTGCCCTCCCTCCTTTGACTCCAGTTACATTGCGACCAGCTGCATCACCGCCACGCGGTGAAGCCTGTGGTCCTGAGGCTCGGCCCTGTACGCCCTGAGGAGTGGCGCGGCTGTCACTGGAGTCACGAGCTACGTTATCGTGTCCCATTGAGAAGGCTGCTATGAAATCAGCTCTTGATCTCGAGTGGATCGACCGTGTATGCACATGAAAGAGAAGCGGTAGCTGTTTCATGATCGGGTGAGTTAACAAGCAATTGCCAGGTTTCTGCTAGGACTGTTGGACAAGTTCATGTTTTGCTTGTGGGTTGCAGCAATGGCAGTGGCAGGGTTGTTGTCTCCAGCAGAGCATGTGGCTGGGGTGGTGGCGGTCTTCTTGGAGGAAGCACCAAGTTATTGACTTAGAGTTTACTTGTATAATGTGAGGAAAAAAAGGAAGAAAGGTAGGATGATGAAGAAGGCATGTTAAATGTCTACGGTGCTACAGTAACCATGTCCGGGTCGGCACAGCCCGTGCACCCATGCCGTGCTTGGGCCGGGAAGGCAGTATGGCGGGCCAGCATGGCACGAAACAATCACTGTAACGGGCTAGCATGGCATGGCACGGGCACGGCCTGCCATGGCCGGCCCGCTATAGGCACGGGGGGTGGGGGGCAACGGTTGGGGCTCGGGGGGACAACGGTCGGATGGGTGCGGTGGCCCAATGATAGGATGACATGTGTCCCCAATGGGTAGTAATAATGGCTACATTTCGAATTTAGCCGTTGGAGGGCCAAAAAAACCCAAAAAATATCAAAAAAATGAAAATTTTTCCTATAAATAGGGTAGCCAACAGCAATATCCTGGCTCATCCAAACCTCTCAATCTCTCATCTTGTGCTCTCTTGTTCTCTAAATTTTTGATTTAGACCAATTTTGTCGAAAAATCAAAAATTTTCCACTACTCCACATCCCCATAGTTGATAGCTCCAGTGCTCTTGCAAGGTAAATTTCTTTTTGAATTTTGTTCTTTGTTCATACTATTTATTCGGTACTAATTTTCTCTATTTATATTTCAGGATGGATCCGAATTATCCATCATTCCAACTGAGCAACTTCGACCTGAGCTATGTGCCGATGTCGTACCCAAACGTCAAGCAAGACGACTCCGGGTCAGCTCCTACACCGCAAGGATAGCCGGAGGAAGTACATGTGGCTTCAGAAGGATTAGGAACTATGAGCGGGAACGTATCGACAGCAACTGGCTCAAAGAGATCAAGAACTTCCTCCGCCTAGCAACATTTTGATGAGATTAAGGAGACCGGTGCGGATGGAAGGGAGGTAACTTACGCGAAATGTAGAATTTGTAAGACTAAACTCTCAGGAAAATCTTCTAGTGGAACAGGGCATTTGAGGCGGCATGTTAAGGCGTGTGCAAAGAAGCAAGGTTACCAGCTACGACAGCAGCAACTGGTACTAAATCCTAATGGTATGGTACGTTCATAGGAGTAGGATCCTTAGGTAGCACGAGAGTCGCTTACCCGTTTAATTGCTAGACAGGATCTACCCTTAAACTTTGGAGAGTCTCCTGCATTTGAGACTTACATTAAAATTGCTCATAATCCTAGGTTTCAATCTGCTAGTAGACAGACCACAACCCAGGAATTGGTGAATGTTTATAACCAAGGCTAGGATAGTATTAAACAATTATTTGCTACATGCACCTTTTCTGTTAGTATCACCTCTGATATTTAGAGTGGTAGGGCTAAGTAGGACTATATTATATTAGTGTAGTTGCTCATTATATTGATGATAACTGTGAATTACAAAAAAGAGTAATAGCTTTAAAATTAATTGATGTTTTACATACTGCTGAAAATATTGCTGAAAGAATTTCTAGAGTTTGTGAGGAATTTGGCCTCACAAATAAAATATTTGCAGTAACTCTAGATAATGCAGCTGCAAATTCCAGAGCAATGGAAATTCTGCCGCCTTTATTCAATGTTTATGCTGAATCATTTCTTTTACATCAACATTGTGCATGCCATGTTATCAATCTTATAGCTAAATCTGGTTTTAAGAGAGTAAGTACATATCTTGATTCCATCCGTGAAGCCATAACATGGCTCAATGGTTCAAATTCTTGACTTGCGAACTTCAAGCAATTCTGCATCGCTTCAGACAAGCGTTCACGCAAGTTCCAAATGGATGCGGACCATCGATGAAATTTGATTTATTTGATGCTGAGAGATGTTTTCTCTTATAAAGAAACACTAACTGTTTTTTTCAATCTAAGAATGTTGTTACCAGTGACGGGCAACCGCTTCTGATAGAACAATCTTGGCATGTTATCGAAAGGTTTTATTACTTCCTTGAAACATTTTATGATGCAACTGTTACTTTGTCTGGTATTTAATATCCAACTGCTAATTTAATTTTGCATAAGATTTTTGAGATTGCTACTTTATTACGAGAATATGAAGATGACCAATGTCGATGTTTTGTATCGGCAATAAATATATGGGACTACTCGTGAGACCTAAACTTGATGGATTGCAAAGGAACATTGATGATTTATACTGGTTCAGGCTCTCGAGATGAGGTAATACCCTACATCCAGTTATGGTGTATTGCCTTTGAGGTTGTATGATACTGATCTTTGTGATCTTGGTCATCCTGCCCTCAAGGGGCTCCTTGCCTCCCCTTATATGCTAGGGGACAGGGTTACAGAGTAGGAATCCCAGTCAGACTCCGACCAAGGGATTTCCTTCTAGTAATACAATGTGCCCGACTAGGATTATATCCTTTCCCTATCGTACAGGGTTATGTATGCCGAGTCCTATTGTATCCCTAATTACATGGTTAGGCCCATCCTCTGTCTGAGTGGCCCAAATGCTTCTTATGAGGTACCCGGGGCCCATGCACCGACAGCAGCCCTTGAGACCTTCATAGTTGAGTCATAGCTGATGCTGAGTGCTCATCCTCCACGGTGAAGAATTCCCTAGTGCATTGTTCCCGAGTACTCTTTGTCTGAGTGCTTCTTCTCCTGAGTCCTGCTTCATGTCAGCTGGCAACGAGGCTATGATGGACTTCAAAGAAAACTATGAATAGCGTGCGCCGAATAGTATACTACTCGGTATGTAGACTCTTCAGCATCATGTCAGCTAGAATAATTTTTGCTCATGGCAATTGGTGGCTAAGCATGTAAGCCGAATACCACATCTTGTATTTTAACCCAATTGTGGTCAGGTGTATTTAAGAAATACTTGCATCCCCAATTTTAATAGACACCAGCTGTCGATCCTTATAAGGATGTGTTCTCAATACCTGATAAATAATGCAGATATCTGAATACATGTGTCCAGTAATTAGGCTTTCATGAAGCATATCTGATTATTTAATCGATTTCTGCGAATAGCATCTGTACCGTGATTTTAACACAGCCAATAGTCGGCTCTGCAGAGCATGCTATTTAGAAACTCACATCGCCGAAGGGGAATCTATTCCGACGCCCCGATCAGGTGAGACAATCGCCTTCACCTCTTTTTTCCACCGCGGTCTCGCCCTTCCCTCTTCATATTTCTTCCGCCAACTTCTATCCTTCTACCAACTGGAGTTAGTGAATCTGAACCCCAACTCCATTCTACAAATCTCCATCTTCGCCACATTGTGTGAATGTATTCTAGGGGTTAAGCCCCATTTCAACCTTTTCCGGTATTTATTCCACATCAAGCCCTAGCCATCCAAAAATAAAGTCCAAGTGATTGGGGGAGCCGGTCTCCAACTTAGGAACGAAATGAAGAAGATCTATCTCTCTGTTCCTTGGAAAACCTCCCCCAAGGGCTGGCATAGAGAATGGTTCTATTGTTCCGATCTCAAACCTTCTCTGCCCCCTTTCACGAGCTCTTCTCCGGTGATCTTGCCCAGCTGGTCTTCCGTGCCAAACTACAAAGATATGGGCCAGGTATACCAACTGATAGAGAAGATCGATCGACTGAAGAGCTCGGGATAAACTGGTCCCTAGGTGGAGAGGTGTTTCCTGAACCGCCGCACCAGGCCACTGAAGCTAAGAAGCCATTTCGGCTGGGATTACTAGGGCAAGAATGATCCCAGTCGAGAATACCCGGATTTGACTGATGTGAACAAGGTGATCGACACCTTGCTCGGCTTTTTTGTTAACGGGGTTGTGGAAACTGAAGATGCCAAGCACGCCACTGCACCTTACAGCCAGAAAACGCCTCGGCCACAGGTAGTCTTGAAAAGCTGATTTGATATTGCTATTCATTGGTGATGAATATCTGGGGACATTTGTCTAGAATCATCCTCCAATGTATGATGTACGTTGTTGAAACATTTGCAGGATTGTGAGGAATTTGATGATGACTCCCAAACCTTGTCAACCACCGAAACGAAGAAGAGGCTGGCCAATCCTTCTGCTCCTCAGCCCAGCTCTAAGAGAGCTGGGAAGAAACCCATCGAGGATCCGAGCAAGAAGAGAACAAGCAAGCCGTGCGCAGCGCCGGGGAGTCTAAGGATTAAAGACCCCGCCAGTCTGGCCCCCAGGCCGCCAAGCCCGAGGCCTTCTCTTCCGAGTCCAAGGCCAGCAACATTGAGCTCAAGGCCGACGCCGCCTATTACAAGATCAGCAACACCGAGCCCAAGGACGGCGCCGCCGAGTAGCTCAACACCCCAATTGGCTACACCAAAAACAAGGCCGCCTGCAGGCAAAGCGCCACCGCCGACTGCCGCGCCAACTAGCCCGACAGCCAGCAGCTCTCCACCGCCAATATCTTCTGGAGCTCACTTGTGGAGGTTCAAGATTTCCAAGAGGTAGGCGATCTTCAATCCTCCCAGAGTCTTGAACGATGTGATAGTATCTTGATACTTGACTTATTATGCAGGAAGCGAGTCAACATCGACCCCAAGGGGACCACGCCAGCTGTTCCTGTTACTGTGCCGTCCCCAGCCGAGCCAGCATCAACAAGTTTGTCTGCCGAGCCGGAGACTGCCCCAGCTGTAGAGGTTGAAGCAGTCCTGACAACAGGACCAATAGCGCCGGCTGACCAAGGGGGGAGTGCTGAAGCTACTGCTCCAATCCCTGAGCAAATCGCTGAAGCACCAGCAGCCATTGAGTCCAGGGCTAGGACCTCATCGCCGCTTATATCGTCATCGTCTTCAGATGAAGTGGACATCCCCCGACTCGAAGCCCCTCCTCGTGACTTCCCGAGAACGTTCCATTGGGTATCCCTTGAGGGAGTCGCGGAGAGCTACGAGCATAATGAACAAGCCGCGGCAAGGAAGCGTGAAGTTCTTCTTCGTGCTAGGTGTGTAGCAAATCTTGCTATGTTGAGTTCTCGACGGTTCTCCTTAATTTGGTACTCCACCATTTGACTCTGTTTTGCTCTGTTTTGCTCTGAGCAGAAGATTGTCGACCGCTCGGAGAAAGTGAACAAGGTCCTGACCTAGCTCGCTCCCCATCTTCAACGACTGAGCCAGCTTCAGGCCTCCAAGGATGACTTGGAGCGGGCTAGTTAGGAGAAGGAAATTTGGCTAAGGGGAGCAGTGCATCAGCTCAGGGACAAAAAGTGGGCTCTAGCCGAGAAGATCAGAAGTAAGTCTTCTGTATTATCCTCCCGACTAAATCCTGAGCATATCTCTCCAGCTTTGTTGATTCCCGACTGCCTTGTTGAGTTCTAACTGCAATCTCGAGTTCTTGACTATTCTGATTTGCAGCCCTCGAAGCCGAGTTGAAAACCCAAGCAGAGGAAAGGAAACAACAAGAGATTAAGTTGAAGGAAGCTGAAAAGGCTAAAGCCGAACTAGAGAAAGCCAAAGCCAAAGCCAAAGTGGAGGCCGACCATGCGAGTAAGCCTCCTCCCTAACAATAACCTTAACCGGTCTTCTTGTTACTCCAACTGCATTGTTTGGCTAACAAGTATAGGTGTCGATGAATCTGAATAGCTTCGAAAGCCAATGCCCAGACCCAATTCAGCGCTTTTGCAGAGGAGATCAAGGTTATCAAGGAGTCACGGGAAATTCTTGTCGAATCCGTGAAAGGGCTCCTTGATATTATGGAACCTCACCATGCTGGGACCAGCTCCAGTACAATCTCCCAGGTGCAGGCACGCCTTAGCGAAGCCCCGAGCATCTTGAAAAAGTACTCGAATGAGCGTGTCGCTGTCAGTGTTGCCCAAACCCTCGCTATGACCAAATCGATCTACCCTAGGGTAGATATCGCGCCATTGGTGAGGGTTTTGCCGAAGAGACAACACCCAAGGAAGCACTGGAGTTGATCAGCCAAACAAGTCTAACTGCAAAGGCAACCACAAGAGACCTAGGTATGTAGAAAACAGGCGATTATGCAGTTGATGTATATATAACTTTTGGTGAAAGCATGTATATATCTTGTAAAATATTGCCGAGTACTTGTTTATTCTTAGTTGTCATTAGCATCACTAGACTATTTAGTCTGCGCCAAGTAGATCGATAGGAACTTAAGAAAAAACGTTCACTTCTAAAAGCTATACTCGGGCAAACATAGCATAGTCATTGTAAAATTTCACAACTAAAATAAAACAAGCTCGTATTTTATTAACAAGGTACATAATACATGCAGCCCCTAACTCACTACTCGGTTGAAACAAGCGATGTAGTGAGTCAGAGAAAAGACTTTGTTCATATATATATGGAATGCAAAACTCAGGTATAGAAAGGGCGTAGTTGTTCTATATTCCATGAGTTGCTGACGAGGGTACCGTCTTCAGTCTTCAGTCGGTAGGCGCCCGGACGTGTCACCTCAGCGATAATGAACGGCCCTTCCCACAGAGAGGATAGTTTATGCCTGTCTTTGGTAGTTTGTATTTTTTTCTCAAAACGAGATCTCCCACCAAAAAGGCGTGGCCACGGATATTTCGATTGTGATAATGACGTAAGCCTTGAAGATACATTGCCGAATGGATAGTTGTGATATCCCTCCCTTCTTCCAACTGATCGAGTTCGACCAATTGGGTTTTGTTTGAGTTATCCTCTGAGTGGGCCCGAACTTACGGAGAGCCGAACTCCAACTCGGTTGGTAACATAGCCTCAGCACCATAGACTAGGAAGAAAGGGGATTGCCCTGTTGCCCGACTAACCATGGTTCTTAGAGACCAGAGAACGGACGGGAGTTCTTGTATCCACCACCCTGCATATGGTTGTAGTCGGTCGAACACCCTAGCCTTGATACCTTGTAAGACCATGCCATTAGCACGCTCAACTTGTCCATTGCTTCATGGGTATGCCACAGAAGCATAACAGATCTTGATGCCAAAATTGTCACATAAATCTTGAAATACGCCGCTCGTGAACTGAGTACCGTTGTCCATGATAATGTGGTTAGGAACCCCAAATCGGTATAAAATACTCATGATGAAGTCCTTTGCTCGTGTTGCTGTTATGGTAACAACAGGTTTTGTCTTAATCCACTTTGTGAATTTATCCACCACGATGAACAAGTGTGTGAACCCTCCTAGCACTTTTTTAAGCGGCCCTACCATGTCAAGCCCCCAAACTGCAAAGGGCCAAGAGATTGGAATTGTTTGAAGTTCTTGAGCTAGAAGATTTGTTGGTCTTGCAAAGAATTGGCATCCCTCGCATGTGTGAACTATATCTTTAGCGTCTGTTACTGCAGTCGGCCAGAAAAAACCCTTCTCGTAAGCCTTTCTGACAAACGTCCTAGATGCGGCATGGTTGCCACAGATACCCGAGTGTATTGATTGCAGAATCTGCTTGCCCTCCTCTGGTGTGACGGAGCGCATAAGGACCTCGGATGCGTTTCTACGGTACAGGTCTTGTTCGACTACAATGAAACATTTGCTTTGACGCTTGATTCGTTTAGCTTCACTGCGTTCTTTTGGGAGTTCGCCATCCAAGAGGAATTTGAGAATTGGAGTCCGCCAATCTTGAGAGGTGATTAGTACTTCATTTATTGTAGGGGTAGGTTCAGCCCCCGATTGTTCAAGTACTGGTTTCTTCTTGACTAATGGCTCTAGTAATTGTTCAACAAAAATCCCAGTCGGGACCACTTCTCATTTAGATTCCATGTTGGCCAATTCGTCTCCAATATCGTTGTATTGTCGTAATACATGAGTTATCTCCAGCCCGTCGAACTTGTTTTCTAGTTTTCTGACCTCCTGACAATATGCTGCCATGTTATCGTCGAGATATGTCCAGTCTTTCATGACTTGGCTGACCACGAGTTAAGAATCCCCGCGCACAACCAGTCGTCGGATGCCGAGTGATATGGCAATACGAAGCCCGTGGATAAATGCCTCGTATTCGGCGACATTGTGGGAAGCCGGAAAGTGAATCTGGAGGACATACTTGAGCTTTTCGCCGTGGGTGATGTCAATATAACGCCAGCCCCCACACCGCCAATCCGTAAAGAACCGTCAAAGTACATCGTCCAATGCTCTAGCTTGTCCGTGTTTGTAGTCGTCTGAACTTCTGTCCATTCGGCCACAAAGTCGGCTAGAGCTTGAGATTTGATTGCTGTCCATGGTTGAAAAATGATGTCAAACGCCATTAGCTCGAGTACCCATTTAGCGATTCGGTCGGTGGCTCGCGGTTGTGTAGGACGTCCCCGAGTGGATAAGACGTGACAACGGTGACATGATGCGACTAAAAATAGTGCACCAACTTCCGGATAGTGATGAGTAGGCCATATAACAGCTTCTGGACTTGAGGATACCTCATCTTGTAGTCGGCTAGGACCTCGCTGACAAAGTAGACTGGCTGTTGAATTTTCTGTATATGACCTAGCTCGGATCTCTCGACTACCAGCACCGTGCTGACTACCTGAGTGGTTGCCGCTAAGTATAACATTAGCGGTTCCTGGAGCATAGGTAACGCCAACACTGGTGGTGATGTGAGAAATTTTTTGAAATCTTCAAAGGCTTGCTGGGCTTTGGGTATCCATTGAAAATTGCCCGCTTTCTTCAGTAGTTTGAAGAAGGGCATGCCCTGTTCACCAAGTCGGAAGATGAATCGGCTGAGTGCCGCCATGCACCCTGTCAGCTTTTGAATGTCCTTCTGGCTAGTTGGGGGTGCCATGTTTATGATAGCGTTGATTTTCTCTGGATTGGCCTCGATGCCTCAGTGCGATACGATGAAGCCGAGTAGTTGTCCGGACGGTACACTGAAAGCGCACTTTTCCGGATTTAACTTCATCTTGAACCTCCGAAGGTTTTGAAAAGTTTCTTCCAAATCAGCGATGAGGTCTTCCCTGGATTTTGTCTTGATTACCACGTCGTCAGCATATGCCTCCACATGATCTATTTTGGGTAGACCAAATGGATCTTTGGAGCACGCCTTGTTTAAGTCGGTGTAGTCGACGCACATGCGCCATTTACTATTCTTCTTTCGGACTAGGACTAGGTTTGCCAGCCAATCTGGGTGGTAGATCTCTTTGATGAACCCGGCTGTAAGGAGTTTGGTTATCTCCTCCTGAATAGCATCTTTGCGGTCCTGTGCGAAGCGCCGTAGCCGTTCTTTGACTGGCTTGGCGTCCGGCTTGACATTGAGGGAATGCTCGATCACCTCCCTAGGTACACCAGGCATGTCGGAAGGTTTCCAAGCAAATATATCCCTGTTCGCCTAGAGGAAGATGACGAGCGCATTTTCCTATTTGGGGTCAAGTCCGGTCTCGACTAGAGTAGTTTTGGAGGGGTCGGTAGGGTCCAGGGGGATCTTTTTGGTTTCATAATCCGCTGAAATTCCTGACTTTGCTACTTTCTTGACCGGAACCTGATCGTCCTCAACATGAGTTGTAGCGGATAGCCGAATGCTGTTGTGTCCGACTGCCGCTTCTTAAGATTGAGTCGGCTCGCAGCTCTCCTTGTCACAGGTGAAGGCTTACTTGACATCGCTACGAAGGGAGAGAACTCTGGCTGGCCCTGGCATCTTGAGCATCATGTAGGTATAATGTGGCACCGCCATGAACATGGCTAGCGCCGGCCATCCGAGTATGGCGTGATACGCTGTCTCAAAGTCGGCAACCTCAAAACAAATACTCTCTATGCGGAAATTATCCCGCATGCCAAAAGTGACTGGGAGAGTTATCTGTTCGAGTGGAGTAGAAGATAGGCCGGGGATTACCCCGTGGAAGGGCGCTATACTTGGCTGTAGCTCTGAACGAGGGATGTTCATCTCGTCTAGGGTCTTGGCGAATAGAATGTTGAGAGCGCTGCCTCCATCAATAAGAAGCTTCTTCAATTTGATGCTCCTAACGACTGGGTCCAGGACGAGTGGATAGTGTCCCGGATGAGTAACCCGATCGGGATGTTCTGCGCGGTCGAACATTATTGGGGTTTCTAACCAGCGTAGGTATTGGGGGATGTCTGCTGCAGAGACTGAGTTGATCTCGCGTGCTGTAAGCTTCTGTTTCCTCTTGGACTCATATGCAGACGGCCCTCCGAAGATGTGGTTGAGCTCAGCCTGGGGATCTTGGTAATCGTCGGCTGCGCCCGAATCTGGCTTGTCTTTGTCGGCACCAGATGTTGAAGCCTGCTCGGAAGTAAACTTTTTAAGCATGAAGCAATCCTTGGCCACGTGTTTACCCTTTGGATGAAAGGGGCATGGCCCGTTCATCACTTTTTGATATTCGTTAGTCCTCGGGGGTCACGACCGAGTACGCTCCACAAGGACCACCATGTTATCCGACTTCCGCTTGCGGCTGCCGGATTTGTTTTGTGTTGCCCCGTCATTATCTTTTTTATCCTTCTGCTGAGCTCTTTTTTGTCATTGAGGGCCTGAGCGACCACGTCAGCCGAGTCGGCGTACTTGTTTGCCATATCAAAAAGAGCCTTGACAGAAGGAGGAGGTTTCCGAGTGAACTTGGCAATGAACAGGGCATCTTTGACTCCCTTGCAGAAGGCGGCGATGACGACCTCGTCCTTGATCATTAGGATCGAGTTTCGCTTCTCGGAAAACCTCTTGATGAACTCTCGCAAAGACTCGTTCTTCCTTTGGTGCAGCTGATAGAGATCGTGCTCAGAAGACGGCCTCTCGTAAGTTCCCTGGAAGTTGGTGATAAAGCGTTCCCGGAGTTCTCCCCAGGAGCTGATTGACTTCTTCGGAAACCCTATTAGCCATGTCCTGGCCGAGTCGGCTAGAGCAACTAGGAGGTAGTTGGCCATAACTTTGTGATCTCCTCCGGCTACTCAGATTGCCAGAGTGTAGACCGTGAGCCAGGACTCAAGATTGGTCTTCCTGTTGTATTTCTCGATCCCAGTCGGCTTAAAACCTGCCGGCCAGTCAACCTATTTTTAGTTCCTGGGTGAAGGCCGGTACTCCTTCATCTGCGTGAGGGCTCCAACTCCGATTACGGTGGTGAAACTGCTCGTGGTGGAGGCCGAAGCGCTCGTTCTCGTCTTCCAGTCGGCGCTGCTCATCTTCTTCTCGTTTGCAGCACCGTGCGTTGATGTCTTGCCGAAAGTCACGCCGCAGTAGGCCTCGGAGATCCTGGTTGTCTCAACGGTTGTTTTGACGCCGCCGGTCGTTGTTGGGGTTGCTGAGTGACATCTGGCATGACTCCGTGTGTGGCTGACTGGAGCCGGCCGCTCGGTGTCGCGTCGAGGTGGATGAGATTGCCGTTAGAGATGCCGACCGGTTGGTCGGTATGAGAGTATCGCCCGACTATTGGTGCTGCTGACATGCAGCAGTAGTAATCATGGCTTTTATCCTTGCTATAGTCAGGGTGGCCTAGTGATCAGGCCCAAACTGGAGCGTGTCCAGCAGAGTTGCAGCGGCTACGACATTTTGCTAAGGTGTAACGAAGACGTTGTGGTCGCCGACTTGGGTTTGGAAGATTTGTTGCTGAGTAGTCCGCCCAGCCCTGCGCAGATCGTCGTTGCAGGCGTGCAAGCGTCTTGCTTCCTCCTCTTGATGTTCTCACAATCGGCGGGTCTCCTCCTCTTGTTGCTCGCGTAGTCGGCGTGCCTCCTGAGTAGGAGTAGAGCCTTTGGACACCATGAAGATTTCTCGCGGCGGGAAGAAGCTTGCCGAACTGCTATCCGACTTAGAGTCGGAATCAGAGTAGTTGATGGGGGTGATGACGACTCCAACCTCTCTAGATCCGATCTCGAGCGGCTCTGGGCTGTATCCAAGTTGAACCCCAGGGGATCGGGTCTGCCGCGTTAGATGCTGATTGTAGTTATCCATGGCATTGTCGAGTCCGAGCGGGAGGTTAACGATCTCCTCCTTCCTTAGCTCGATCTCGGCCGGCTCAAGGCCGAGTCCGAGTCGAACACCGAAAGAAAGAGTTGTCTTGAGACCCGGGCATGTTGAAGATTGCCGCAGCAAGTCGACAAGGGTTGCCGCAGCATTACATGGGCCGACTGGCGCGGAGTCGACTTGATCCCTGGCCGATCGTATCGAATCCGAGTCGGACAGGGTAAGGTTGCCAAATTTGTCAGTGATGAAGTCGAGGCTCCCGAAGGTGATCGTTTTCCCGGGGGAGAAGTTGATGCCGTCGACTCCCTTGATTGGATCCATCAGGTTTGATGAAGATGATCCCGACGAAACCCCTACCTGGCGTGCCAACTATCTATGTTTTGTATCGGTAATAAATATATGGGGCTACTTGTGAGACCTAAACTTGATGGATTGCAAAGGAACACGAACGATTTATATTGGTTCAGGCCCTCGAGATGAGGTAATACCCTATGTCCAGTTATGGTGTATTGCCTTTGAGGTTGTATGATTCTGATCTTGGTGATCTTGGTCATCCTGCTCTCAGGGGGCGCCCTGCCTCCCCTTATATATCGGGGGACAGGGTTACAAAGTAGGAATCCTAGTCAGACTCCAACCAAGAGATTTCCTTCTAGGAATACAATGTGCCCGACTAGGACTATATCCTTTCCCTGTCGTACAGGATTATGTATGCTGAGTCCTATTGTATCCTTAATTACAAGGTTAGGCCCATCCTTTATCCGAGTGACCCAAATGCTTCTCATAAGGTACCCAGGGCCCATGGCACCGACAACCAACTACTAGGACTTTAGTATTTTACATGAAACAGAAATATCTTAAATACTGAAGGGACATTCCATACTTGTATGCTTTTGTATTTATTCTTGATACTAGGGGTAAAATGTTGGGATTCCTTAATATTTTAAATCTTATTAGGAAGGCAATGGATATTGATTGCACTAACTATTATTCTGATGCTAAGACTAAATTGTATGAAGTGTTTTGAAAGTATAAAACTAAGTTTTAGGGAGTTCGCGTGCAAAGAGCCCCATATGTCCCTGTACCAAGTAAGAAAAAATTGCAGTGGGGCTGAATTTAGGGTGGTTCCTCTTCTTATTTTAGCACAGATGGTGGAAGTTCGGCCGCTGCAAGTCCTGCACACGCTTCGCATGATGCCCATGAGCTGTCCTCCTACTTGGACAACGACTCTATCAACCAGGAAGATCTCAACGTTCTAGGGTGGTGGAACGATCACAAGACCCAATATTCCGTGCTCTCCAAACTAGCACGGGATGTTTTCACGGTGCCTGTGTCTACGGTATCCTCCGAATCGGCTTTTAGTCTTTGTGGAAGAATTATTGAGGAGAGGAAAAAAAATCTCCGCAGCGAGGTGGTAGAAATGCTACTTGCGGTCAAAGACTAGGTGCCAGCCAAGGAACGTGCCAAACACATCGTGGAGAACTAAGATTTGGTTGCTCAGTTCGAAAATCTTTACCTAAAAAATGAGGAACTAGAGTAGCGTATTTTTATTTTTGAGTGTTGACCTTTAGCTATATTCTTTTTTCTTTGTCATGGTTTTCTCAATTATGAGTTTTTACATGACAAAGTTTTTAATGAGGCAACCGTGTAATATCAAATTCAATAAAAGTCATTGCTCATTTTTTTCCTATATTAATGCAAAAATTAAATTACATAACTATATATGGGTTGCTATTTTTGTTGTTTACAAAAATGTGAAAAAAAATTCCTCCTCCGATATCATCAAAAATACCCTTATATCTTTTTTACTTTGTTGAAATAATTTTGTGATTTTTATATTTTTTTTAGCAGTCATCTAATTTTTAGAAAATTTTTAAGTCACTTTTTCTTTTTTTTAATTTCCGCATTCCAAGCCATTGAGCCAGGTGGCCGACCGGGCGGCCACCACGCGTCGCGCCAAGACCAAGAGACACGGGGCCGATGGGGCCCACCGCGCCGCGTGCCCGTTCAAATTTGAACGGCTTGGGTGGGATAGTAGACGCGCGCGGGAGCCGAACAGGCCGGCCATGCCTTGGGCCGCCCTCGGCTCACGTGCCGTGGCTGGGGCTGTGCCATGCCTAGGCCAGGGCGGGACGGCATACGGGCCGGCACGGCATGGCCCGCTACAGCACCCGTGTCTAAACGAGCCATGCCGTAGCAGACCATGCTGGCCCGGGAGACCCGTTTAACATATATAGACTTCTCTCTCCTTATTTGAGAGAAGATATTATATTTTAATGACTGCGATGTCTAGTAGCAAATTATAATAATGTTTTAGTGTTATTCAGCAAAACCAAAATTCTAGAGTGTCTATCAGAAAAACCACGATTTATTTATGAGCTACGTTGCAGCACCTAATTTGTTGTTGTCGAATGCAGTGGTATCTAAACTTCCTTGCATGGGCTACGAACACATACGGGTACGGCGATACGCGGCTTAACAACAAACTAACCCACCCTACGGCCGGTCCATTGAAGACGATGGTCCATTGCGCGTCGTAGAGTTGCAACGTCGACGTTCGGATAGCTCCCAAAGGCCACGTGTAGGCTCCCCCACGTTTCTGGTCCCACGTCGCACCAAGCCGCTACAGGTGGCAGTGGCAGTGGCAGTGCCACGTTACGATCGAGTCTACGACACGACACGACACGTACGTGCTTAAACCATGGAGCTCCACACGCGATTCTCAGAGCAGAGCAGCCGAGCCAGCACCCACCCATGTCCGGCGCGCAAGGCGCACAGCCCAAGGGCGCCTTCACGGCGACCACCTACAAGTCGGCGGCGGCGGCCACCGGCGGCGAGGAGCAGCCGCCGGCGAGGACGGAGCTCCGGTCGAGTGAGGACGAGCGCGGCCTCCCCGTCAAGAGGCTGGAGGACAAGGTGGAGGACGCCGCCGGCAAGGGCGGGCCGGTGTTCGGCGCCGGCAAGGAGGACGGCAAGCCCGACCTCGGCGTCACCGGCACCGGCGGCGGCTGACTGCTGCTTCACCGTGTGCTCTCTTGTAGTAGCCGTCTCTGTGTGTCGCACACCAAGTACACGACTTATAACTTGTAAGCTGCAATGTACTGGACTGGAATAATCATATGATAAAATAACATCAATTAGCACGCCATTGCAGCATCAGACATTCAGAATTTCAGAGGCATGGAGCAAAATTTATTCAGATATTGAACACAGCAAGGGCATAGCAAGGATAAATTACTACTAGTTCATATAGGAGTTTCAGCAGCAATATGATCCGAGGAAAGTCGCTCACGTTACCGACAAGGTAAAATCGATCGAATTAAGTTTGACAACAAACACTCACTCGAGGTACTTTGTTTCGGCACTCGTACGGCGACGAGGGTTTACATTTTCAATCGGTTTTCACAAAAACCGCTCGGAATCATTTTGTGAAAACCGAGCAGGTTTAGCTGGTTTCTATACAAAAGCTGTCGGTTCCACCGGTTTTTGATGGGTTTTCACGAACCGACAAGGGTTGGTTTTTACCTCGAAAACGATGGCGATACAGGCAGTATTTACACTGGTCTAGAACAGATTCCCATTTGTTAATCTGGAGCGATATACAGGCCGTAGTTCTGTAATTGCCATGAGAAGAGGCTAGAGGAGCTTCAGCATTTTCAGGCGCTCCTCGTGCTCTGGATCAAGCTTCGGTGGCGTGTAGTTGCCATGAAGATCTTCCACCACGTACTCCTGCATATATGAAATTTACAGAATTATAGAATTTGAATGAATGAATGCTACCCCCTCCAAAGCTTGAATGCATATCTAAGTTGTTTTCTGAATATCCAAGTGTCAAAGCGTTTGGGTTGGATCATGGTCATTAGACAGAAGAGCAGTGGTCTGAGGGAGTTCTTGCCTTTGTGAGTTCTCTTTTGGTCAAGATGTGGTAATGCCTCTGCCAGATTCTTTGGACAGCCATAGTTGCGGCAAGGAAGCCATATGCAATACCGAGGATGGCGAACACGACAACGAATACCACCACCAGGGCAAAGCAGGCCTCTAGAGAAGCAGGCAGGCAGTCCAGGACGCCCCAACCATAGCAGCAGTTCCGGCACCCAGCTAGGCATGGATCTTGGTTATCATTGAAGGATGAGCAATGCAGTATCAACCCAAAAAAACCGAGTAGCACAAAGAAAACAACAACACCTGGAACACAGAGGGACCATCATCTTAAGGAATGCTTTATCAGGAAAGAAATTGTGTACTCCATGCTACGGAACCACCAAATGTTCAGGTCAAAAATATCAACATGCATATGCATCATGTATAAGAAAGGGAGTGACTGGAATACCTATGCAGTAATAGAATGGTATTGGATGCTTTGACAAGAAGCGATCCCAACCATCACTGAAACTGTTCCGGAAACTCCCATCCCTATCTAGAAAGTAAGCAATTGCACCAATCATAGCAATAGTCTGTAAAACAAAGTAAGTCAATGAAACTGTTTCTCTTACTTGAACTTGGATTTCAGAACAAAATAGCGTAAAATGCATTAGTATTCTTTGGAGTACATAACTCATCCATAAAACCATATGACACCACTAAATATGGAAAAGGTTAAGTGAAACACCAGTCAGATCAGCCTTTTATTTCACTACATACAATGTATGAAAACAAGTACATTTGTAGAACTTAATGTGTAAATTTGTGATTCCGCAACAAAAATCACAGGCTAAGGTGATGTTTTTTCATTGTTAAACTTGATGCAATTCTGGATGCCACAAGCCGCAAGCAGAGCAAGGAAGTGTGTTTAAATGTTAATGTTTATAAGACTTACAGGAAGAACCACAGACAGAACATCATATTCTGATATATATATATATATATATATATATATATATATATATATATATATATATGAAAGTAGTGCCTCGAAATGGTAATGCTTACAAGTTGTACAGCAAGAAACACAAGGATAACATCTCTTGCAACAAATATCCGGAACTTCATTTTACGCCATGAGTTGTCCTCCCAAGTTTCCACCCGAAGATGGAATTGAGCTTTGCATGTTGTGCAGTGTGAAAATGCAAATCCCTCCTAAAAGTAAGCATTAGAAGAAAATCAGAAGTGGCACTCTTTCTCCACTCAGACTAAACAGATTAAAAGATAAAATCACACTTCAAGAACTAGCATTTAGTCACGAAGATTCTAATCACACTGTGAATAGCTGAACTTTAGAGATGAGGCACAAGCTCAACCTAGATTCTAAAAGAAGGTTGCACCCTTTCCAGTGATGATCATTGATCAAAGGCTTTAAATTGCCACAGAATGCTGCCGAAACTCTAGACTGTACCCTCCAAATCAAGCTGAAAGATGATAGCTTGGAGAGAGGCAACTTCACTACTAATGAGTAGTGCCAGCCACTATATCTAAAGCTGATACTGATGACATCTTTGTGATCTCAGATCTGCCATTTAAAAACAATGGTTAAAGTAGCAAATGGCCAGGTTGTAATGCATACGACAAGCACTGCCATTTCCTACCAGAACAAAAAAGATCCTAGTATGTAGGCTGCATTGTGATTTTCCGCTATCTGTATAGATAGACAGGAACCTTTTAATAATTGCACTACTCGATGTAATGTAACACTTCAATCAGCCAGCCACTTCTTTATGCAAGTTTCATAAAAGCTCCTTGCAGTGAACAATGATAACCTATAAATGCATACCTTTACATGGTCTGTTCAATAAAATTTCTAAACAAAATGTTATGGTAACGTGGCAGAAACATTGGAGAATACCTTAACAGATCTCCAGTGGTCAAGGCATGAACGGTGAACAAATTGTTGAGTCCCCTTGCACATGCAAGGTGATATTAGTTCATCACCTGCATGCCCACATGAACACAGAAGGTTGAATTAGATACCTTGTTTTATTTATTGCAATCTGAGAATCAGATTATCATATTCTCTATTTACTTCAAACTCAGAACAAAACTGAAGTATCCAACCCCCTCTTCCCTCCTTTCTTAAGTCAGAGACCATTTCTTTATTGACAAAAGCATTCCCAAATATTGAAACAAAGCAGCAAAATTAACAAAATTACTCTACATTATACAGGGTCCTCACCTAACTCAGAATCAGTCTCGAGGCAAATGCGACAGCACGCTGCAGAAGAACCGTCCGTCTCCTCATCCTCAATCTCCAGCGTGCTCACGGTTGCTAGCTTAGGCGGTGTCAGCTCCAATGACGACTCTGCCTCCTCAGTTTCCCCCCTGAGAAGAGGGTCTGAGTCATTCGAGACCATCTCTTCCTCGTTCCTTTCCATCCTCGCTCTTCAGTCTAAACTACAACCAATTTAAGAACCACATTAACCAGAGAACAGAGAATTCTGAAGTCACATTATAGGTTTAAACAGCTGTGAAGCATCAGCTTATGTAGCTAAAAAGGTAACGAAGACAACAGGGCTTTAAAGTCAAAGTTTCCAACCAAGTTGCAAATAAATACTAGCATTTCTGTACCTAGAGCAAGCGAAAACGACGAACTCCATTTGTTTGTACCAGACTTGGTCTCGTGGATTATTCGCGGACCAAGTCACAAATTTTAGATTAGGCACATGAAAGTTCGGCTGGTTCTTAGCACATGAAGATGGGAAGTGAATGCATTGAAATTTGAGGTCTAAATTTTGATAAAGGAGTAAAATTTGAGTGCTAAATTAAATTTACTCCCGAAAATTCCAGAGGAAACGAAACCATAGGGCAGCACAATCCAGTGGCTAATAGATCAAATCGTTGGGATTCAAAGCTGTAAGAGTTCAAATTGAACAGGTTAAACATAGCCACCGCAAATCGACCCCGAAAAAATCAAGCAAAGGAACCCGCAAAACTCCGCGCAAACTGCCTCCTGGGTAAGAGCAAAGGTGGGATCGCCACATCGCAACGCATGATACCAAAATCTCCCTTCTATGTCTCCGAGGATTGGAAGCCGATATGGGGCAGGCCGATGCGCGGGACAAAACCTTGCTGATTTGTGTGATTTCTCCTACAACCAGAACGAAAAAAAAAGGGGATAGAACACAAGGTAAAGGTTGAGGAAAACTCACGGGGAGAAGCCGAATCCGGGCGAGGAATCAGCAAGCGGCGCCAGAAACCTTCCTCCTCCGCCTCTTCCTCGTCTTCCCCCGGGGGTCCTCGCCCCGCCAGTCCGCCACTTCGCGGAGGATGATGTAGGGCGTCCTCGTCTCGTCTCGTCTCGTCTCGACGATGGATTCGTAGATTTCCGTAGGAAGCAACGAGAAAGCGAGTGAACGAACTTTTATGCGAAGAGCACCTCCAAGGGAAGGAATATTACAAAAACCGCCACTATAGAAACCACAGAGAGCCCGAATTTTTTTTATTTTTATATTTATTTAATAAAATATTTACAAAACTACATTTTCATTTCAAAAATTTACAGAAATATACTCCCACCGCTCTCTGAAAGGGCGATTTTTATGAAATCGTCTTTCTAGAGGGCGATTTGATGACGTGGCTGACGGCCATTGGTCGGGCGGCCCACGGCCGTCAGCCATTTGCAGTCGGCCCCCCCAACCGGCCAAAAACCGCCCTCCCAGAGGGCGGTTTTTGGCCGGCCGGGGGGCCGTCTGCAAATGGCCGATCCACGGGCCGGCTATTTTGCAGGTGGCCCCCTTGCCGCCCTTTGGAAGGGCGGTTTTGAGCAGCCCTGCTATAAAACCTCTCCCAGACTCCAAAAATATTATAAAGTTCACTGAAATCACAAAAAAAAAGAGAGCTGAGAGCGAATCTGAACGGAAGCGCCGAAGCCCTGCCGGTTTACGGATTCGTCTGCAGGTAATATTTGATGTCTCTTTGCAATTTCTATTTATATTCATCAAATAATATAGTATGTGTAGTATTAGACCAATTTTTTCACAGATAAATAAATGTTAGGTTTGTTTCACAGAGTGTAGATCTATTGTAGTTGAGCATAACGACTAAGGACATTGATAGAGCGCATGAGAGAAGTTAGCTTTTTTATTAGATGAGTAGCACTAGTTTGAGAAACGCTTGGGAGATGGAAATGTGGACGATGAAATTTTATTTTTTGTAGTCATGTGTAGTATACCCTAGGTAAGTAGTTGTATAAGATATTTTTAGCCTAGTGAGTTATAACTGCGTTTATTTGGTTATAATGTAGGTTGCTATGGATGGATCCGGTATGTCCATTCATCTACGACCTCCGATTGACGAGCCTCCGCCGATGTGTTGGTGTGGAGATAATTGCAAAGTTGCAATAAGTGAGAAGGATTACACATACCGGTAAAGGTATTGGATGTGTGTAAATTACGCCTACTCTCCGGAGAAGCCGAAACCACAAGGAAAGAAGGGAAAGGCAAAGAAACCAATGGAGGTAATACGAATTATTTTGTACTACAAAATATTTGAACCTTTGAGCTAACAAATTTGTATATGTGAAGGCACAGAAGCCTCCTCCGTCTCTGTGCGACTTTGTGCAGTGGATAGATACGGAGATCCGTCCACAGGACGCACGGTATCTTCGCATGTCGAAGGAATGGCACAGGGACCACCTTGAATGTCTTTGGGCGGCAGAAGAAAAGTGGGAGGCTGAGCAGAAAAGGAAGGAGGAGAAGAAGCGGCAGGAGAAGGAAGCCCGTGAGGCAGATAGGGAGAGGAAGCGGGAGAGGGCACGGCGTGCAAAGGAAACTGGGCCGAAGGCGGCGAGGAAGGGGAAGTACCCACGCTGCACACAGTAGTTGCATCTCTAGTTGGTTATCTATTTAAAATTCCCTAAGGCATGTAATAACGATAACTAGAAACGTTTGATGTGCCGTTTGTACTCTTTGGATGGATAATTTCATTATGTTCGTAAGCAATTAACGTGTGTTCGGTTGTCACCGCTCGAAATGGACTTTCGCCGTGAAATTGAAACTCGAAAATTCATGTTTTTGATCAGTTTCGTCACAAACATAGATCGTGAGGAGCACATCGTTTGATCGACGAGCGTAAATGAAGTAAAGGGGTTTCTTCAATATACGTAGAATTAATAAAACATGATATACAACAGACAAACTATCACTGATACAACGTACTATGGGCCCTGACCGTAACCTCTAGCTCTCTTTGTCTTCCTACCATGCGCTCGCACCTGCCCCTAGGAGTACGTCAGCCGGTCTGGTGGTATGGCACGGCCACCGCGGGTCGTCTGCACGGGTGTGGCAGCTAGTGGGTCCTGTGTCTGTGGTGGCGGAGCTCCTTCGAGTTGCGAGGCTGTTAGTATCTCTTGGATCTCCTCGCCCGAGTCCTCCAAGTCGTCCCCCTCGAAAGGATCCGGTGCCCAACCGCTACCGCGTGCGCCGTGCGTGGAGGAGCCAGCGCCAGCAAATATCCCCGGCGCTGTAGAGTGGAATCCTGTACATCAAAATATTGATAATCGCAAACCAAAATTTTGCGAGACAAAAATAAACGTTGATATAACCTGAAGGACCTCCTATGGTGGCCCGAGGAGCACTTGTCATGCCTAGCTGCGCGTGTGGTCGTGTGTGGTACACTCCATGCGTCGACGTGCTAGCTCCAGAGGGACGTAGGTACGGTGTAGCGAAAGCTGCAGGGAAGCATATTGATGTACAACGGTACATGTCGTACAAGGAAACATGTTATGAACCGATGGCTAGTCGAATTTACCTCTGGAGGGGCCAGATGGCTGACTAGAACCCTGCGGTCGCACTCCTGCTCCTGCTCTTGTTCCTGCTGGCCGTGGCTGTTGCTGCTGTACAACTACGGGAGGTACCGCATCGACCGCACGACAAGTGAGCGCACAAATCACTGTGAGCATCGCCTGACGAATCCTCCCGAAGGTCGTCCGCTGCTCATCGGCATTCAGCACGATCCCACTGTCCACCATCCGAACGCCGCGTTTACATCAGCCTGAACCTGTCGCGCTGCGTCGGCCTATTTCAAATGTGACATGAACATGTGTTAGAACCGTGGACACGTACAAAGGGAATAGCAAAGTGCAAAGATAATGTGACGTACCACGCGGAAGTAGTCTTGGTCACAGTGTCTAGGATACGTGTCCGTCGTAGCGGCGACGTGTGGCTGTGGATCATCTGGGGTGAACATTACGCGTGTGCGGGTACGGGCCTGGTACCACGTGAGGTATGCTAGATAGGTCTCCTCAGTGTGTGGATGTATCTCGTCGATCACCTCCTTCGTCGCCAACAACCAGTCCTCGACGTACTTCTGCAGTCGAGGATACCACTGAACGCCGGCTGCCTGTCCCCTACGATTATATCTATTTGCAGAGAGTGCATTAGACTACATTAAATAGTTGTAGTATTAAACAAAGATCGCAGTTGTACTAACCAGTGCACATCGCGCAGCACAACGATCTCCACGGGCACAGGGGAGTGCTGACGTAGTCCGAACTGTCGCATCACGCGCTGCGGACAGTGGGGCTCGACGAAGATGTTGAACACCAACGACATTGTCATCATCCAGTACGCCTGGTCGCGCGTGCAAAGAGTAGAGAGTCCGAGCGGTGCACGGGCCGCGATGGCCTGCGAACTATACGGCTCTCAGACGACGTCGCTGGGCAGCAGGCGGTCGAACTCCATAACGAATTCGGAGTAGGCCCTCCTAACCTGCGTGTGGGCGTAACGACGCTGCAAAATAGGAAAAGCTTACACGTCAGTGTTTGCGCATAAGTGCTAAACATAGAATTTCACATTTTGTACCTCACGGCGACAACATACGGTCCCCATAGTCGGACGGTCCTCGGGCCACTGTCCATACAAGCCTCCAGTGCCGCCCTCGTAGGAAGAGTGCTGAATCAGAGGACGGCCTATCGCGAACCGCTCCGCCGCCCATAGCTACAGAAGGAGGGGGCAACCGGCGATAATCGCACCTGGATCGGTCTTTGTGCACGCGTGACAAAGAGCACGGTACGTCGCCACTAGCACAGCAGAACCCTAACTCCACTGCGGTATGCGGCCGTCCTCGCTGTCGGTGATCGCACGAGCGTAGTGGATCAGTCCCTTGTCCACGTGTGCCCGTGAGTGCTGGTGAACATCACCCACCCGGAACACCCACAACAGGTACGCCTCCATGCTCCGCCGCACCGAGTAGTCGTCGGCTTCATCGTCTAGCTTATCAGGCTATAAAGGAAAATTATAGTCAGCAGCTCTATTACTTTGTAGATCAGATGATTGTGAATAAAAGAAATCCGCGACTTACGGTGAACTGTAGTAGCCAAGCCTGCGAGGGGCCATTCATGGTGTAAGGCGGTAGTGAACCTGGGTGTCCAAGTTCAGGTCGACGATACACGGGCTCGAACCGAGAAGTGATGTCCTGCGACCAACCGTGCGCCCCGTCAATCGGGCCGACTGCGTCTCCTGCGAGGGGAAGTCCTAGCAGGTACGACATGTCCTGGAGTGTCGGAGTCATCTCGCCGCACGGTAGGTGGAACGTGTGGGTCTCCGGTCTCCAGCGATCCACCAGTGCTGCCAGAAGTGACCGGTCAGCGTCCCATCGCTTGGTGGGGTCTCTCTCGCCGGTGCGGGCTCAACTAGCCTACACAGCGGAAGAAGTCCAGCCTCACACAACCTGCACAATATGGCACTTAATCAATATTGGGGAACATAGATATGCACAAACGATGTGAATGAATATTCGTAAAGCTCTTACTTCTCACGGAACCGAGGGTCTATCCGCAGGAGGTGACGTGAAGGCCGTGGCCGGAAGGTGGCTAGGTGGGCACCCTCCACGGCTGACAGGTAAGACTGGTGGGATTGATCGAGACCTCGGTCCAACAGCTCCGGTGTATGGTACGCCATACCTGCATGCAAATAGAGTTAGCGTTAATTATTGTTAAAGTTTATAGCATTGTTACATGATAATAAAAAACAACAGTACGATACATATCATTCTATAACAAAGACCTAGTATAGACTTACACTACACCGTAGCACCACTAATTGTTCAAGAACGCCTAAGACGGGGTCGTCTTGAAGTTGTGCCTTCACCCGTAGGACGACTGCCATCAGCGGCTGAACCCGACAGTCCAGCTTCCGCCGCACTTGGACCGGTTGCATCCTTTAGACATTTCTTATATGTGTGACCTGTTTGGTCACACTTTGAACAACGTTTATGCCTTCCACCGGCTTCTGACTCATCCATGTCATTACGGATGCGTCTTGTCTTGCGGCGACCTGCTTTATCCCTCAATTTTGTTGGGTCAGGAATGTACATAGCTTGAGGATGCTCCATAGTAAATGTACCCGTAATACCGAAACCGTATATCTCTCCGCTCCATGTATTATAGATTGCTTCTTTCTTGAAATAAGGTGAGACAAAATAGCGTGCTTCTATCCCGCACTCACCGCTCGTGGCAATAACGTGAGAGCATGGCTTGTGGAGCAGTGTAGGTTTTTGGCACGAGCACTTGCAGGTCCCGTCTTCCTTCAGCACACACTCTTGCACAACTCTTTTACGGTAGATTCCGCGTATGCCCTTGTCGACACACAATATTTCAAATCTATGTTCTTGTGTGCCTTGAGGTAGAGCACGATGTCTTCGGGCCTTTTTACTTTTATCTTGCAGATACTTCGTCAGTAGTGTGCCAAAGAAAATATTATTGTCCGTCATTGAGGGCCCAGCTGCTTTGAACCGATCTCTGAAGTACTTGCATGTGCCATGCAAGATAAATTCAACTATGCCAATAAGTGGGAGCCCTCGAACACCACGCATCACCCAGTTATAAGCCTCTGCCAAATTTGTGGTCGTTATGCCAAACCGAGAACCATCCTTGTCATACAACAATGCCCATTTCTCCTTTGACTCATTCTCAATCCAATCTGAAAATTTTCTAACTGAGGATGCATACCTTCTTCTCATATGTGGTCCGCCACTTCATAGAGGTCCAAGAGCTTGTGGAGCCTCATCCCCTCCAATGGTAGCCCTCCTGGACTGCTCATCTGTTAGTTTAGAGGTCAGCTCATCCAACCTCCTCCAAAGCTCATCGAATTTCTTCTCTTGATTCTAGGCGCAAAGCCTCTTGAAAAGATCCATCAAGTGCTTATTTTTAAATTGTCTGTAGAAATTAGCACCCATATGACGTATGCACCATCTGCTTTGGACATCAGACCACCTTGGTGGGTATCCCTTCTCAACACATCCATATCTCAATTCCTCAATTGCACGTAGCAAACCGGCGTGACGGTCATGTATAAGGCATACGTCTGGTCTCATCCGTACAACTGCAGATTTAACCCTTTCTAGAAACCAATACCAGCTATCAGTGTTCTCACTCTCAACAAAAGCAAAAGCCACTGGTAGAACTTGGTTGTTTCCATCAACTCCAATTGCTGTTAAGATCTGCCCTCTGTACTTTTCGGTCAGAAATGTCCCATCGATGCAGAGGATAGGACGACAATGGACAAATGCCTGAATGCAAGCACTTAATGTAAAGAATACTCGTTGCAACACACTTTTATTACCATGGTGAATTGATGGAAAGGTTTTTAGGTCGTAGCACGTCTCCGGATTCCTCTGAAGAATATAGCCTAACAGACGAGGCAAATTATAATAGGATGCTTCAAATGTGTCAAATCTCATCTCTACAACCTTCTGTTTTGCCCTCCAAGCCTTACCATAACTAATTGTGTATTTAAATTTCTCTTCAATATGTCTGACAAATAACCTTGGTTCGTACCCCAGATTATTAACAATATGTGAGTACATCTCTGTTGCAACAAATGCAGATGTCATGTTTCTGTGATATTTTTCAACACCGGGTAAATAACATCAATGCTCAGTCACGATTGAAACTTGCCAATAATCTTTCCATTTACCCTTGAATGCGTGCACCCGCTATGGACACTCATCCTTCATGCACTTCACTTCATAGACCGATTTGCTTGACTTCACGACCGAGAACTCCCTTTGAAGTGACACGGCCCATTGTTTTACTGCCTCATTTAAATCCTCTATATATGCATACTTAGTCCCCTGGATAACCTCATTCTCCTTATACTCCCATGGCACATGATGTCCCTCGGAGATAGCAAGCCCAGAGAAGTCCTCGTTGCTCCATTCTGCAGGCATCATGGTGTCCTCATCAGATAAATCATCACGCTCTGCTTGCTCGTTTTCAGAATCTTCCCTATCCATTTCTTCGACGATGGTGTTGATTTGTTCTCCCTCATCTGCCACACCTGTTGGCTGTCTGTCTTCTTCATTCTCTCCTTCATTCCCTCCTTCATTTTCTTCCATTGTTTCGCTATCACCTCCCGCTGTACTTGGACCCTCGTCATCTTGCACGGGCATTGCACCAGCGGTATTATCTTTCTCATATATCGACACAAGTATGCCTAGTGGCAAACCACGTTGGAATGCATTCTCCACATACCATCTCCAAGTGGCAGTGCAATCCACCGGCATCAGTTCCCAAAAAAAAAAACTTCAGCTGCACGACTGACTATATACAAAGTTATTGCACTGAGCTCGGGGTTCAGTCGAAACCCTCGCATCAGCCAGTTGTACACTGACCCAAAACTTCTCTCAGCTGGTCTATCAATCCCCTTAGCCGTTGAACTAAAATCTGACAAATTACCCCTTTTGGACCATATCTAACATTCTCTTGCCCGTGAAATAACTGAAATATCACCTTATTTGACATTTCTGTTGATGAAAAAATATAGTTAAACTAGGTACCAATATCTCCTCACATCTCTACAAAAATTAAATCATCTAACAGATTAACTAAAAACCTACAGATCTACGAGTAACAACTTATTTTCATATACTACTATACACATAACCAGTACAATACTACATCAATTTATGCATAGAAATAGAAATTACAAAGGGATAATAGATTTTACCTGCAGACGAATCAGCAAACTGACAGAGCTTCGCTGCTTTCGCTCAGGCTCGCTCTCAGCTCTCTCTTCTTTTTTTCTATGATTTTAGTGAATTTTATGACATTTTTGGAGTCTGGAAGGGAGTTTTATAGTGGGGCTGCTCAAAACCGCCCTTCCAGAGAGCGGCAAGGGGGCCGCCTGCAAAATAGCCAGCCTGTGGGTCGGCCGGCCAACGGCCGTCAGCCACGTCATCAAATCGCCCTCTGGAAGGGCGATTTCATAAAAATCGCCCTCCCAGAGGGCGGTGGGAGTGTATTTGTGTAAATTTTTGAAATGAAAATGTAGTTTTGTAAATATTTTATTAAATAAATATAAAAATAAAAAAATTCTAGAGAGCCCAACCAAGCGAAGCGACCAACCCAGCGTCGACCCAATTGTGCCAAAGGCCCGAGATGGCGGGGTAAGGCCCAACATGGCAACATGCGATGCCGACGCTGCGGGAAGTAGGGATGAAAATGGCTCGAATAGATGAAAAAACTAGTTTTATGGTATTTGTTTTTATATTGTTTAAGAACAGAAAACGAATACGAATATCCTGAATATAAAAATAGAAATAAATATTATCAAATACTATGGTCACGAATATTTATCGGAACATGAAAAGCCCTTAAACTAGGCTTCCAAAAATCATCGAAGAGATATAACTAGCGCTTTTATCGAAAAGAATATATTAAATTTGTGTTAAATATATATGCCATTGGAAATACTGTAGACTTTTTATTTTTCTAAAATTTCAAAAAATAGAATCAATAAATATGAAGTTGTATCCATATTTGACTTTCAATTTAGAATTTAATTTATTCAATTTTAAAATTAATAATTAACAAATGTAATTGACATGGACTCTTTCTTTAAATAAGTTGTTGCATTCAAAAAATAATTTATTTATTTAATATATTATTATATTTTAATATTTACAATAATAGTAATGGTTTGGAACTAGTAAATATAACATGTTAGCTACACCCTATGTTTTTAAAATAAAAATATTTAACAAATGAATTGGGCTAGAGATACGGGGCTAAAATTGAAGGTAATATGGGCTAGACCTTTGTTTGCGGAAACTATCCGAATAGTTTTCCAGAAAGTTTTCGATCGTTTTCCATTTCCAACTGTACTAGCCTTATCATATTCGTTTCCTTTTTTAAAACAATTTCTGAATTTGTTTTCGTTTTCGATATTATCTGTTCGACACCATCCATTTCCAAAAATCGTTCCAATAAGTTGAAACTATCCGAACCGATTTATCCCACCGAAAAACCGATCCTCTAACGCCCTGCTGCTGTCATGTGGTTACTGACATGCGGAGCCATCATTACTGAGCCCACATGTTACCGACCATGTCGACCTCAATCCGAGGCCGCATACAAGAACGTCGATCTCCTCAATCATCTTCGTTGGCCGTCCCTGTCCTCAGCCGATGACCGCCATTCCTCCTCCGTTCTAGCCTATTGGCATCTATTTTCTCATCCCCGAATGAGTCTGAGGAGTTAGATAACCACAAACCCTCCCCATTTTCTTCTCGACATCTATGCACCACATATGATATCTATCGTAGACGGGAGATATACCTTCTTCTCTGATTACTTCTAAATTCATAGATGTGTCTCTCAATATGTGTCACAAGTTCTCAAATATTTACCTATTATAAAAATTGAAATTGTTTCCGCTGAAATTTTGGTACGTCGTAAATTTTGGTATTCGTCCGACTACCGCTCACATCCACGTTGTCCGAGTTCTATGTCGTCTACGCCCGATTTGCGCTGGCACTTACGCGCCAACCGGCCCCTACGTTCATCCGTCGTCAAGCTTATGTTCGCATTTCTAATTTTGTTTCTGTTCCAGGTCGCTCCATATATACCAACCAGATTGATATGGACTCCATACACGTGTTATTGCGTCCGAATCATCAGCGGTGCCATGTCGGCCCATATACGAATAGATGGAAACATACTTATAGATGTAAACTCAATTATAAATGTACGTCGACAATGATGCGTCGTCCGTCGTTAGCTGGCCATGTATGTATAGATGGAAGCATAAGTATAGATGGAAACTCAATTATATAAGCCAATATAAATTAAACCAAACATATTCTCTCTGACTAATATAAATTAAACCCTCTTTATTGCCAAAGGACACATTTTTATTGTTCACAAACAATGTTAATCATAGTAGTAATTTATTACTCAACAATTTATGTAATTATTGTTTTGGTGATTTATGACAAACTGGCTTTGTGAGACTAAACTCATTCTATGAGTTGTCAAATAGTTCTTCCCGAACTTTATATGAGTTGAGATAGAAGTGTATTCATATGGATAAAAAGTAAGGAGATTAAGCTATATGTATCACTCTTTCTCTCCATTTATATGTTGATATATTCATATATTTGATTTCCATGTCGTTGACTTATGCATGTGAAACTAATGTTTTATTTGAGCCTTATCTTATTTAGTCTCTTTACATAGAGAACATGAAGATCATAAAGGCCTACATTTATTATTATGTCTATACTTTTGATAAATGCACTCTATTCTTGTATAGGATAAACTCCCATTGGTTTATTTCTAAATATGCATACACTTGCTTCACACAAATATTTTGTATGCATATAGTTAGGGGAGACAAATCCTATACATTAGCCACACATGTGTTTGATTCAAGTTATTCACTTACATTTAATTAAGATCTTTACATTTGTGCACATATGTGACTATATGCCACTTGAGGTGTGATCAATACTTATCCATTTATTCATATCCTTTTTATGCGATCAGTTGGTCAATAAGTGGAGATAGACAATGGATCATTGGGACTAACAATTTTATTGAGTTGAATAAAAGGAATAGTTCCCAAGAAATGGAAAAGGTGTTGATTCTCAAGTGAGATTATGACACCTAAAGATTAAGATGAATGGTTTGCTTGGTCAAAGGATGACAAAAGTTGAGATATTCAAGCAAAGATCGATTGATGAGAATCAAAGTAAAGATATTGAAGATGTGGGGTATGAAGTGGCTATCTATGGAAAGATGGTGAAGGGCAAGCGATGCTCGGCCGTGATGGACCATACGGTGGTGAAGGGCAAGCAAGGAGCTTGGCGCTAAAGGACCGAATCTGGTGGTGAAGAGCGAGTGAAGACTTTGTCATAATGGACCATGCGAGGCCATTTGAAGCTATGAGTAGTCCACATCAATCATTTGAAAAATGCAAGATGAAATTGTTTTGGTGTTGCATCCCTCAAGACAAATAAAGAAAACGGAATGAAGGTATTCCTATTGATATAACTCCTTTTCTATTTGCATTTGAGTATATGAATACCGTACTATTAAGAGGGATGCAATGTTGATGTGTTTGATTATGTCTCGGTGCTCAAAGTGATCTACCCAAGTAGTATGTTGAGAGAAACCCAAGCCCTAACCTATCCTATGAGTGGTTTTAGACCTTGGTTTTAGTTAGGTTGGGTAACCCTCTGAGTGAGCTTTACATAGAGTCCAAGATTATCAAAAACGGACTTCCGGTAAGTTTTTGCTATTTTACCTAAGTAACATCAGAAGTTCCAATGCAAATGTTGATGGAATCTCCGGTTTTCTCCAAAGTTGAGCTTCGGGTTGTGTCCAAAGTTTATGTTTGGAATTTCCGATGTTTCTGATATCTCAAAAATTCCTGCTCTCAGTTTGGATGGCCTGAAATTATTGGAAGTTTCGATTTGAGCATTGGAATTTCTAATGTGTGAAATTTTAGGTCGAGAGCATGTCGTTGTGACAATTGGAGTGTTGTTTGAGCTGATCCGGAATTTCTTATGTAGGCATAACGGCCAGTTTTGGGGGCTCGAGTATTTAAACCCATCTACCCCTCTATTTTTTGCTGCTGTGGTTTTGAAAATATATATCTATCTAAAGCAAAATAGCTCTTTGTGATTCCCCTAACTTGGTGGTAGTTCTTTGTGAGAGGGATTTGAGAAGATGAGAGAGTTGGGTTGAGAGAAAGTGAGCTTCACTTCATTCATTTGAGAACTTGAGTTCATAGCAAGCAAATCTTCAATTGTGTTTGTTACTCTTGGGGATTAAGGTCTCCTAGATGGCTAGGCGTCACTGGTTAGCACCCAAGATTGTGGTTGTCAGCGCCTAGGCCAAGGGCGTCTTCGTTCGGCCTGCTTGCTTAGCACAAGAGGCAAGTCTTCAATACTACGCGGATCGTCGGTCAACGCCTCCTCGACTCAGACCAAATCCAAGGTCTTGTAGGGAGGTCCATGTGTCCATCATTCATCCAGAGATACACTCGAGGCTTGGACATCTGAGACTCAGAAGGGACTTGTGGACCTAGGCTCAATGTCCATTCTCATAGAGCTGCTCGTAGAGTGCCCCGTGTCCCCTGAGCTGGAAAAAGGAACACTCTAGCTGGACATCCAGGAACCTTGTTGTGGCATGGTTCTGAACCTAGTCTACTACATCGGGCTGCCCGGGGACTGCCATGAATATTCTAACTAGCCTGGTCAAATGGAGCAGGTAGGTCACTTCTTCTTGGGCACCACCTGCACTCCAGGTGTCCGATAGCGCGTCAAAGACAATTGGATAGGTGTCCAACCAGCTACCACATTGCCCTCAGGAACAACATGCATTTTGCAGAGCCCATCCATCGTATTTACTAAAGATGCTTTCAGGTTTTCTCTCAGTATTAATGCTGAGAGATATGGCGTATCCTAGACTATCTCTCTCTAGCAGCGTACACCGGGCGCTCGTGAGAGAGGCTGAAGACCGGAGGTGGGCTTGGCATAGAGACCCACGAGACGTCTGCTGCAATAGTATCGCTAGCGATGAGTTCAAAGAGTTAGCTCAAACTTATGATTATGTATAGCATTCTGGTCTCTCCTCGAGAGTGGAGCGGTGAGAGCCGTAGGGTATATAAACCCATCTTAAACCCTATAGTAGGGTTAGACTCTTCAAATCAGCAAGAAATCCAGGCTTCCTAGGTTAACCAGTGGGTCCTCAAGAATCTATAAGAGCTTCTTTGATAGTAACCAGGCAGGAGTAGGGTTATTATCCTTGGGAGGCTTGAACCTGTATCCTTGACCGTGTCTCCTTAGCTTCCGGGCACATCCGGACACATCGCGTGCACCCTAACCCCCTGGTCGAACGCATGACCACGATTCTCATCGTCCATCGGCGCTCGGACACCAACAATGGTGTGCCACGGGAAGTTTATAAAGGCTTCGATTTCGCCCCTGCAAGGGAATAAATCAAGAGTGAAACCGAGAAGTGTATTTGTACACCTCGTGAGAAAAAGGGTTGAAAGAGACCCGGTCTTTGGAGGGCCCTCAACAGAGACGTAGAATCGGTGGATCCGAACTTCAGGAAACATTCACGTGTCTTCTCTCCTGGTTTGCCCGTTCTTGCTTTCGTTTATATTGTTCTTAAGCTTGTTTTTACTTGATCTACTTGTATACTTAGTTGATCTACTATGTGGCCTTATATATTGCTTAGATAACTTGTTTGTAACCTTTTGGTTTATATATACGTTGTTTATTTAAGCTACAATTTGATAGTTAGTGGATATTTTTTTGTTGGGACCAGAACTTACAATGTCACATTGAAAATTCCGATTGACATTGAAAGTTCTGATCATATTAAGCCGCTATAAAGTTGTGAAATTTTTAAAAATGTCTATTCACCTTTTTTATAGACGATATCAAGGTATATACAACTCATACCTTTAATAACATGGTATTCTCTCGCAGACGCTGACATCGTAACATCGTTTATGTCCTTGACGTGTGACGTACTGCAGACGTGATGTGCTTGGCTTGGGAATAAGTTTCCATGCATACGGCGTCAGCGGCGTGGCGGCCACGCGGTCGGCGTCGATCAAACGATGGAAAATGCTCTCTCCGGTGAAATTCGTGTCTTCGCCGACTACGGTCCACGGGGTGAACATGAACTTACTCGATTGTCATGCAGGACTGGAGCTAACTAATCTTGACCGGGCATATATTAATTAGTTTTCTTTTTCTTCTTTTATGCTTTTGTTCATGTAGGGAGGAATTAACCTAGCCCGGTTGGTCACTTCAACAACCTTAGCTTCGACTCAGGAGCGGTTCTAGATAGCGGTCCGAGTGTCTTGGACTATTCTAGAATTTGGCTTAGAAGTACCTTACCCCAAAAAATTGGCCCATTAACTGAACAGTCTAATATTGTAGCATATTAAGTCTTGGAAGAAAGGGAAGCAGCAGAGAAGTAGAAACCAGAACGACGCCGCAGCCTCCCGACTCCCGTAGCCGTCGCGCGCCGCACTGCCGCTAAGGAGGAAGGGAGCATCGACTCCAGCGTCCAGGGCTCCCCGTCCCAGTGCCCGCCCAGGCGCCCAGCTGGGCAGGGTGCATCAGCGCACAGGCGCAGGGCGCAGGCTGGCAGCGCGTCGTCCCCTCGGCGGCTCGGTGCTAGCCTCCTCGGCCTCGATAGCCTGCGGCTTCTCCAAGCTCTTAATTCCTCAAAGCCTCAAAGGTATAACTTATGGTCTTTGCCTCAAATTGTAGTGACAATATTTAACTTATCTATGTTGTAACTTTTGTAAATTCGAAGCTAAATACTGATTTTAAGTAATTTACGATGCTATGAGATACTATCGTTATATTTGTATCGTATTTTGACTTAATTTTACATATGTATATTAAGTTTTTTATGTTATAAAAGTTTGATATGTTAAGAAGGACCACCCAACAAAAAAATTTCTAGAGCCACCACTGCTTCGACTAATCAGTAATTAGTCGGTGACTTAGCAATGCGCCGCTCGCCTGACCTGATCCTGCCTGGTTTGATTAACTTGAATCATGCGACTGAACCTTTTTCTCATACAAGCATATTAGCTTTTTTTCTCATGCATGGAACGCAGCCGTAACCAAAATTTAAATTTTAAAAGTTTAGAGTCAATTTTAGGAGATTTTTTTCCATCAAAGTCTATTTTTCATCGTCAGCATTTTTTTATCATAGTCTATTTTAAACAGCTAATAATACGAATATAACAAATTTATTTTTGTTGATTCATGCCTTTTTTTACATCTTATTGGCCTTAGCTCGACCCATCGTAGACTTTCAACAGCCATCTGGTTTTGGGTCAGCCTAAATTAATGATCAAGTAGCCAACTTCTATGCTCAGTCCCAAAATATACCCTCTTTGTTTCAATATAAACCAACTTCTATAATTTAAACTTTGTCCTAAAATAAATTAATCTTTATCTTTTTATCTATCCACAATCCGTAAATCAAGAAATTTTATCTCTTTAATACCTTACCGACATATCTACCAATTCTATAGTACAGTATTAATAAGAGGCATTTTGGTCTTTTCTCCTTTTCTTTAATTTTTTCTAGGATTATATGAGTTTGTTTTTATGGGACGGAGGGAGTAGCTATATTTATATTTAAATTTTGCGATAATGCTAAGTAGCGTGTTGTGTGTTCCGTAGCTATGTGTCGCACGTCACAAACGCTCCATTCCATATGTTTTCGTTTTTTGGTTGGTCTCTCCCTTCCCATCCCATCCACGTCCCCCTCCTCCATCTTATTAGTTTTTCAGTTTCGTCTCCCTGTTCTGTATCCCACCCCTATCCCATCTGTGGATTATTCGAGTAAAAGAATTACTCGGTACTTTATATGGTAAGTTAACCCAACGCCACATACGCAGTAGTAAAAAGTTTTATCCTGTATTTATGTAAGTAATTACTCCATTTTCTACCGAAACAGATAGACATAATGATTTTTTTTAGCATCCTGAAAATTTGGCTAAGAAAAATACGTAAAATTTCGTGTTTTTTAAAACTTTTTGCATCATGCTATATCTTTAGTTGCTATGCATGTGATCTGATAAAAACCGATGTCGGAGGATGAAAGTCCAACCGCGGGGAGTCTGAAGACCCCCCTTTTGAGTTCGGCCAGGGGAGTTTGTTCACAGGACGGCAGCGGCGTCTGGGAGATGATCAGCGGAGAGGATGGCACGCAAGGAGGCAGGAGGAAGTAGACAGATTCGGGCCGCGCGGAGGCGTAATACCCTACTCCTGTATGTTTTTGGCTATCTGGGGGATGAATGTGTTATGCGGTTACAAGGATATCCCGAGGGGCGCAGGAGGTAGCGCAGGCTCGAAAAGCAACTGGAAGCGCTCAGGAAGCTCTACCCCAAGCTAACTACGCTGTGGAAGAAGCTCTCCAGGTTGTCCCTGAGTTCTCCCTCTGTCCCTCTCCATCTCTGGCTAGGACCCTCCTTTTATAGGCTAAGGGGAGTCTACAGTGCCTACACATCTCCAGAGAGAGAGCTGTCTTATCGCACGCGTCTGCGGTCGCCTACTGAGCCACGCCGGAGTAGGTTCGGCGCGTCTGGTCGTCTGATCGTCATCCTGCGCGGCTGCTGCGGGCGGCTAAGTCGTGGAGATGTGACAGCGCACGCCCTTGCCGCCGAAGTCAAAAGTGTCTGACTGCACAGGCGTGTGTCCACGGGGGGCCATCATGAGACACCCACGCGTGGCAGAGCAGGCGACAGGGGCGACACGCCCCGTCGCCTCGTAATTAATGCGAGTAGTTGGCTGATGATCCGCTCGAGTCATGCTCGTGCCCGGGGGCAGGCCCCGGGAGCGAAGCTGCGAGCCCGGGGCGCGCTTCTGGGAGCGAAGCTGCGAGCCCCGGACGCGGGAAGCGCGCCCCGGGCCCGGGAAAGCCAGAGTGAAGCGTCCCGGGAATGCGCCCAGGACCGAACCGTGGGCCCCGGGCCCGGGGACGAGACCCGGGCATGAGGAGTCCCGGTACTGTGTCCCGGGGGCGTGCCCCGAGAAAGGGGCTGTGGGCCCCGGTGTAACGACCCGTTTTTCTTTCCCCGCTAGTCTTCGTTTTCCCGAGCTCCCCTCCTATCCTGTCAGCTGTGCCCCAGTTTTTCTCCCCGGCCAGCCGACTACCTTATCCCTTGAGCCGAGTAGATTGCTACTCAGTCCTTGCATCCTGCCCTTTCCTTTGTCTTACTCGGACCTCCTCGCTGCCGAGTAAGCACTGTGAAGTGGCCAACTACCTTGTTGAGACCTGTTGTTTCCTTGTCCCCCGAGTTGCACCCGCCCGTTGGACGCCGACTACCGAAGTGGGGAAGAACCAGTCTTCACCTGCCCGCAGCATCGCTTGGACCAGTGGTCAGTCCGAAGCCCTATCAGTGAGATTTCTCCAACCTGTCCTAGCCTTGACCTTAATGTCTCCTCGCAGCTACAGTGCCTGCCAACTCCTCTGACCAGTTGGACTCCAAAGTCACTCCCTGTCATATCCCTGTCAATTCATCTTGACTTTTTCTCCCTACCCGTTGCCCAGCTCCATCGCGCCTCACCCTTGCACGCCGGCTATATATTGAGCCATCCATGCTCCTTCTTCCTTTGTTTTGCAAACCGGCCAGCTCCAGCTCTGCTGAGTTCTTGTTCCTCTCTCAAGCTTTGGAGCTCTGTCGCCTGGTTCGCAAGCCTGGTTCAGCCGACTGCCACCTTTTCTGCAGCCGACTACTTCTTGATCCTTTTCTTGGTGTTTTAACCCTCCTGCTTATCAGTGTTTCTTTCTGCTTGTTCAGAGCCTGAACCGGTGGACGACCCAGAAGCCGCCTTCGCCGAAGAAGACCCCTCCTTGGAACAAGGCAAGCCTCTTTGATCATATTGTTTCCCCATATATGCAAAACTATGTTGTTTGGAAAATATATGCATGCTTAGTTTACACCTTTTTAAACTGTTGGCTTCGGTTTTGCAAGCGCAACCGATGGACCTACCCAGTAGTAGCACTTGTTTTGGTAGGATGTTGATATATTTCTCCCTTGAAGATCCCCACAAATGGCATGCTAGCATCCTATCTGAGGATACGATGCCGAGTAGAATGGCTTAGCCCCGCAACGTTGTTTGTCGTTGGGAAAAACATTGGGTTTTATTAAACTGACTGAAAAACCCGGTACTCCGTGTATCGGCGTGTTTGTGAGACAAATAAAGTTGTGAAAATCTTGATATACAGAGACAGTGCCTGTGTGGCTTGGCTATGTATTATCATGAAGGACCGTTTCCTTTGGGGATTACATCCGAACATCTTACAGTGCGACCAGACGGGTATTATGGGATGCCCCTGGCCGAGTAAATAGTAGGTTTAGGGAAGTTCAGTGCCGACCACTGAATCCTGTGTGGATCTTTCGGCTGGCATTGGATGACTCTAGACTGGCTTTGGAAATGGCCTTGTCACGAATTTCTGGGTACAGGCCAGTACTCGGTGTAATTTTCGTGTCGGATGGGTAAAGCGCACACCCTCTGCAGAGTTTAGCAGAACTGTTCGAACAGCCGTGCCCACGGTTAAGGGCGATGTAAGGTGATTCCTATAGCGTAGATTTGCTTACAAATGATTTGTGAAAGTGTTTGATGGAAAGGGAACCGTGCCCAGAGTTTGCCGAGTGAGCAAACGGAAGGCCTGTGTGGCCAGAAACGGATCTGTGTGATCCGGGGTGTCGAGCACCATAAACAAGTGTGTGAAAAGTAAACAGGATGAAGATCATGCTCCCGGGTTGTAGCCAGGGCAGCAAACTTAAGCCCCCGGGTTGTAGCCAGGGCGGCAGTTGTACCAATGTCTTCGGGTTGTAGCCAGAAGACGGATTGATCAAGCTCCCGGGTTGTAGCCAGGGAAGCCAAATGAGCAAGCTTGAGCTCCCGAGTTGTAGCCAGGGAAGCAAGATAGCGAGTTGCGCCCCCGGGTTGTAGCCAGGGCAGCGACTGAGATTTGGTTGTAGCCGAGTCTCAGGGTCAACGAGTGGTTGTAGCTACTCGGGAGATACAGGACCAGCAAATGCGAAGTAAAAGATGATAAGAACATGTATATGCTTGATTCCTTAAGTGGCGAGTTGTTGAAAAGCAACTTGCGGAATGGATAGAGGCGTGAGTCTCTGTCCGACAACAAAAATTTAAGCTCACTAGTGTTTGCAAAGAAAAGAGTTTCTAAAGGCAATTTTTGCAAATAAACCCTTAGCCTTTCTGTCTGACCGACATGGCATCATTTCCGGCTTGCTGAGTACGAAAGTACTCACCTTGTTCATATATATGTATAGTAGGTTTTGGAGAAGAAGACGAAGATCCGTCTGCTGCCGAGTTCCTCCAAGACCAGGCCGAATACGAAGACTTCTGAAGGTTTCGAGCCTAGTTCCCAACCGAGCCTGTGGTGTAGTTTTTGTCCAGCTTCCGCTCTGTTTCTGCTGTTTCGCTAGTTTACCTGTTGATTATTTTTGCCCATTCCGGGTTTGTCCTGGATGGATCTCCTTGTATTTATATGTGTACTCTGTTATGTATTTATTGTAACTCTGTGTTGTATCATTGTTGTGCATACCCGACTACTGATCCTGGGATCGGGTGCCATATGCACATGGTGGCCTTCCACCTAGTCGGGAGGCGCCACACTCGGGCCCAGGGACGAGACCCGGGCACGGGGAGTCCCGATACTGTGTCTCAGGGGCGCGCCTCGGGAAAGGAGCTATGGGCGAGGCCCCGGGCACGGGGGCGAGACCTGGTTCCGAGAATGCCCTCGGGTCTCGAGGCCCGAGGTAGATGTATGCGCCGTCGCGAGGCGCCCGGGAAAAGCGTACCTAGGCCCGGGCAGTACTCGGGCCCCAGTTACTTGGCGGGGAAAAAGCCGTAGCCGGCCATCACCGATGCAGACTGCGGCCCCCGAAGGGGCTGACGTGACGGAGGACCCACGCATCCCCGGGGACTGTGGGACCCCTAGTTCCATTTCGCCGACAACCGACTCAAATAAAGTAACCAATAAACCTACGTTAACCAAAAAGACTAATGCATCCACTGAGAATATCTAGAGGACAAGAACAAATAAAAGAAAATTAAATATTCCTTTAAATTCCAACCCTATCATATGAATAATAAAAAGGGTAAAGCTTTGAACCCATATATTAAATATGGAAATTGAAATATTAATTTAATTTCCAAACCACAAGATGCACACATCACCGTAACCAAGCTTTTAAATGAAACCAATGAACCCTATCTCTTGAAACCACCTAGGACAAGATTCCCAAATAATGGAAAGTTTCACTCAAAAATAATCATATACATTTTTGAACTCACAACTAAATTAATTCCCTATATAAATAAAACTTTCCTTAGGAGATATGAGAAATCATGCCCAAAATTTGAATTCTCAAATCTCTGAGGAGGATCAGCGTCAAGCTCTATATGAATCCAAATTCAAATATCTCCAATTTATGCAAATCACTTGTTTAAATCTCCACAAATTGGAAAGAGGCTATTTCCAATTTTCTCTCTTTGGACTCAAGCTCGTTTTTCCCCCTAGCCCAGCCCACCACCTCCTTTCTTTCCCTCGCCGGCTCAATCAACCGAGCTAGCTAGGCGGCCTAGCAGCCCAAGACAAGACAAGGCAAGGCAGGGCGCCTCTGCCCCCTGCGTGCCCGTAGGCAAGCCGACGCAGCCGCCAACTCGCCATGCCTCCCCGATGCACCATGTCCACCGGCGACGACGCACACATAGCATCGCGCCACTCGTCCTAAGTGCCACATCCGAGCTGACCCAGCCAGCGGGTCGCACGCGACACGTGCGGGCGCACGTCGTGCCGCGCCGCATCAGCCACGCCATGCCGTTCCAGCCGAAGCCTCGCCACGCCTGCCTCGACTGCCCTCCCCGCACCTGCACGCTTGCGCTGGAGCCCCTGCATTAGCCGCCGCGAATCCAGCCAGCCGCGACACCGAGCACCACGCGGACGAGAAAGCCACCCATGCTCCGGGCACCAGTGACACACCGTTGTCCTCGCCAGCCTCACCCCATCACATCCACAGCAGCACGCCGGCACTCCCGAGCGGCCACCGGTCCGCCGCATGCACCAGGACCGCGAACCCCCTTCGGACCACCTCGTCGCAGCTCTAGCCGCATCGCTCCAACCGAGTCGCGCCAAGACGAGTTGACAACCATCGTCGCGCCGTCTTGTGCCCACCGGTCCGAACGGCGCCCGGACAACCTCGGACCGCCAATGAGACAACTCCGTCGCCATGCCTTGCTACCCATGCGGTCCTTGCCTTCCCCAGCAAGCCGACCCCTCCTATAAATAGGGGAGGCCGCTGCATGCCACCGCCCTTGCTTCCTCCTTCCATCGCCAAGCACCGAGCCGGAGCCACCGTCGAGCAGATGGCGTGCACGAGACCCCGCTCGGCCGTGCTTCTGCTCCGCCGCTTCTAGGGCCTCGTCTGAACCCAGCGCCGTCGGCCACACTGGAGGCAGGGAGGAGACAGTCGGACCGCCAACATCAAGGCCCAGACCGCCGTCGAACATGTGGCATGCGGACGGTTTCGCTTCGTTCCACCGGACCTAGCTCTGCCTCGACCCCGCCTCGACCACTCGCACGGCTGCGCCGTCTCCTGGCCGCCACAAGGTAAGCCCTTCCATCTACCACTTCCTCTCCCTCCCTGCTTCCTCCACCGCCCCTACGTGGCCTCAATCAGAGCTTTGCCGTCTCTCCGTCTTGGCTGCTGAGGCGGGCTCGCTAGAAGCTAACTCCCACCAACCTAGGAAAGGGAAAACCCTCCCCGCCTCGCGTAGGAGCTCCGTCGAGCATCAAGCTGGCCGGAGCTCGGCCCCACCCCCGACCTCACCGTCATCCCAAATCAATTCCGCCGCCAGCCACTGCCTAGCTCCCAAACCCGCGCAAGCTGCCGTCACCCTGTCGCCGCCTGTGGCTGGCCTAGAGCCCCGGCCTCCCTCCGCCACGCGCTGTACTCCGCGCCGCCAATCGCCACAACCCCGCCACCGCACCACCCTTGAGCGTGCACGGGAGGGAGAAGAGAGGGGGGGGGGGGGGGGGGGGGGGAGCGCAAGGAAGGAGAAGGTATTAATCTATCTTTACATCTAAGGGCAGGTAATTAAAGTTAATGGTAGGCTTAGTTAGTATGACATGTGGGTCCGGATGGTTAATTAAACCTAATTTAAAATTTTTTTAAACCCCTGTATCACTGACATATGGACCCCTAGCTTAAAAATGTCTTAACTTCTTGTTTAGCCCTGGGCCCCATGCCTCCCGATCAACTTGGCCAAGTCAAAAGTTGATAAGGCCACCTATTAGCCACACATACTTTTTCCCTAAGAAGAATAATTTAAATAGATATAAAATCCCATGGCTCCCACATGTGAGTATCTTTAATACTCTCTCTTAATAAAAGAATCTGGGAAGTAAATTAAAAAGGATTTGAGGAATTATTCTAGTAAAGAAAAATATGAATTAAACTTTGAAAATTATAACTAATTCAAATGAAGTCCAAATCGAGTGAAACTTGTCAATAAAATTTTGTAAATTCAAGATCTACTTTCTAGACCCAAAATAATAGTTGTCACAAATATATTTTTTGCACAAATATGAAATAAATACTAGTGGATAATTAATTCCTCATATTAAAATCCTCTTTATACTAATTGATAAATTCAATAATGGGATTAAAGCCCCTAAACCATAAAAATCTGAATACACCAAGATCATGCCTAACCTTGCATATTAGAATAAAATAATAACAGAGCCAAATATATTTGAATTACTTAACTAAATGATTAGTGCAATATTGAGTAACCTAACCATGCAAATTCCTAATGCTCAAGTAAATAATAGATTCTCAATATGTAATCCTCAACTCATATATACATAGAACACCGAATTCAAGTTATGGAATAAACTCCATAAATTATTCTTAAACATATTGACCTAAGGATTACTTGACAAGCATGCATGTTGGATAAATGCGAATAATCATGGCATCACATAATTACAGATCAACTATTAATTTAAGATCATCCATTACCAAATTCACACCATGTGATGACACTTGAACTAAAATAAATGTAACCATATGTTAATTTACAGAGCATGGATATTTGCTGACCTTCAATTATAACCAGAAAAATCTACATATCATATGTTCATATGAAGAATTCCAACAATAATGCTATTGATAAAAGAAGGATATTAAGGGAAGTTAATTAAAATAAATCACCCAATTATTTGTTGATGTTTCCATAGTTCTTGTACCATCCATTAGGAAAGTCATCCCATAGCCTTTCTATTAGAATTGTCATACCTAGATAAAATTATAAGCCATTGCAAAATCTCTAATGCCAACCATTTAATTTAGATGGAAACTAGTTTAGCCATAAATTTGCCATATCCTAATAGCTAAACCAAGACATATGTTATCAAGATAAGTATTTTCCTTGTATTACCTAATTCATACATAGCCACCATGACAACTAGAATAGTAAGCCTTAGCCTTTAAGTTTCCTTCTTTCCTAAGTTACTTATCCACTAAGGAATCTTAGCTCCTAAGCCTAGGAGCTAAGTTTTCGTAGTGGATAAGCATCTTGTAGAGCAAGGAAACTTATGGGTAAGTAACTTAGAGCCTATGCCACCTTAAGTTCCCTTGCCTATATAAGGAATAGGAACCCCATAGTTGCAACCCCCTTGGCCCTTGAAATCCATTAGCAAGCAAGAGGTATGAGCAGTCCTTAGGTTTGTTTTCCATCTATTTTATTGGTTGATTGCATTTGGATGTTACTTGAATATTGGTTTCCCAGCACTCTATAGAATCCATTTGTGTTATTGGAGAGGCAACGTGTGCAGCTTCCAAGAGGTAAAGGTTGATCAAGATTTGTTGTGATGAATAAGGACTATCTTGAGCAGGCAAGTCACCACATCCCCCTCCTTGAGCATATTGATCCTAGATAAACTTATTTGTTTGTGAAATAAATTGCATGCTATGTTTAAAATGTGATCCCAATTATCGATTATGCCACCCTTGTTTTGAGTACCTTGTTCCTTGAAGCCATGATATTAATCGAGTCCCTAGTTATATTTAATAAGCAATGCTTAGTTGTGCCTAGTTGTACTTGGGTGATTGAATCGCCCTTTCTCATGTCTTAAATAAAAATGGGACGATTGATTGGGCAATCACTAGGGTTACAGTGATTGGCGAGGATGGAGACATGTAATGCCATCCCGCACGTATAATGAGGAACCATTTGCAAAAACCAAAAACAAGATAAAACCTATTTCAACCGGGGTGGCAGGAAAGAAATTGGATGGTTCTGGGAACGGCAAGTGCCGACCCTGGTCAATTAAGGACCGAGTCAAGAAGCTATGCGAGAAACGAACAGAGTACGACCGCATCTCTCCTATGGGTATAAACCTGGAGGATTAGGTAACCCAAGTGGGGTGGCACCCCAGTCATGGTTGGTTCTGCATACGAAGAGTATGATGTTGCGAAGTGTTGATATATGTATTGTGATGATAAATGTCAACGAACTTAAAATACACCCTAAGTGTGTATATATATATATATATATATAATTATATATATATATATATATATATATATATATATATATATATATATAGTGTACCTCCTAGATCTCTCGGGTTCCAGGACTCCTCTCACCACTAGCTCGAGGTGTTGGGTGCTAAGGGTGCATGAGGGTTCATAGTGCTTAGAGCGGGTGCCACAATGCAAGGGAAGCCGAAAGATCAGGCCGTGACAAGTCTCATGTGTTGGGCAAAGTCACACATTGCGGGTAAAGCGTACATCCACTGCAGTGTGAGTAAATCAATCTATTCGAATAGTCGTGCTCACAGTTAACTAAACGCCGGGACTTGTACTACTCTTGATTAGATTCATAATTTTCTAAAATTGATTAATGGGTGTTTGGGATTATGGGATGGTGATGATTTGGATGGCTATGGCTATTGTTCCTTGGGAGGCAATGGGACAATGAGTCGTAGAAACTGCATGATCAGCGGTGGCAAGTCATTTCCGATGCGGTCTCGGAATTGGTGGATAAAACCTTCATTGAGCAAACATTACGATATTAAAACTGTTTTTAAGTCTACACTGCTAGGTCATAGGTATTTATGAAATGGATTTCAAAATTGGCTTTACGTAAAATAACCTCAGCCACTCTTCGAATACCCTGTGCATAAGAAGCATATTTGCATGGTGGCTTACTAAGCACCTATGTACTCATGGTTGCTCAATTACTATGTTTAGCAAAAGAACAGGCCAGAAAAGAAGCCCTTGCTAGTATGTTCTGCATACTTAGTAGGATGGACGAAGTGCTAGTTGGCTAGATCGCGGCCCTAATCAACTGCCTGTGGGCATGATGATTGGACCCTACCACTACTCATTTTCTATTTGCTGTTACTCTGATAAGGTGTGGCCATTTTGTCCTTAATAAAGGTATAAACTACTTAAGTCTTATTTCAATTCATACTATGTTATAATCTAGCAACGTTTTGTGTGTACCAACTACTGATCCAGGGATTGGTACATGGAAATACAAATGGTTTCTGGTTTTCAAAACCGGGGGCCGACATTTTTCCACGAAGATAATAGTTGAGGGATAAATTTTTAGTAAGAATCTACACCGTCATATGTATCACTATCACATAGACACAAAACTATGAATAAAAAAATTACATAGACACAAACTATGAATAAAAAATTACGTGGACACCATACATCAACACTGTGTTGATAGCACTGAATAAATAATTTACAAATCCTCCTTCGGTCACAGCGTCTTGGACCGGCGGCTTGGGCCTCCATGGCGGCGGAGAGCAGCTAGGTTGGATCTGAGGGGCAAGGGGTTCAAGTAGCGATGGTGGCAGCGGAAGGGCCTGATGATCGGTAGCCTAGAGCAGGATCCAGGCAGAGGAAAGTGCAACTGGTGCACGCCTGGCAGTCGAAGATGCAGGTGAGCCAGAGAAGAGGAGACTTGGCGGCGGTGGACACGCACAGCAACTAGTGACAATGACCTTGGGGCCGTCTGGAAGGGGCAGCAAGTGGTGCCTGTTGGGAATATGCCCTAGAGGTAATCATAGAGATGATGATATTGTGATTGTATCCATGATATATTATGAGTTCATTGAATATCCATTAAAGACAACTTGTATCGATTAGCAATTATGTGAATTGTTTGTGAAACTCTTTTACTTGTATGGTTATTCTAAAGTTGTCCCTGATCGGAGCTTGTGTGAGGACACACATGAATATTAGATCAGCACATGTATTAGTTGATGACTATGTTTCACAAGTCATAGACATGGAGATGTCAAACTAATAATGTGGGCACATGTGTGACATGGAGTTGGACTAACCCAACATGAGAAATTGTAATTATCTCTATTCACATCATGTACGTTATGTCCTTAGACCTGAGATTGTTGTATGTATTCAAGATGTGAAACGACCTACTCAGGGACTATCAAACGCTACTCCGTAACAGGGTAGTTATAAAGGTGGTTTTCGGGTTTGTCGGGAAACATGCTGTGAGACATAAACAATCAAGAAGGAATTTGCTCCTCTCTATGTGAGAGAGATATCACTGGATCACTCTAATGATTAGATCAAGAAATGCATGGCCGTGCTTGGGTTAAGTGTTAACCTAAGAGTTGATCCAAATATCGTGAGGCAAGGGAATAACAAGTATGTGGTTTGTGGTGGTTCGTCTGATATGATCTTTGCGTATGCGTAGGAGTTGACACGCCTTGCTAGAGGCCGCTGTCAACTATTGGTCGAGTAGGAGTACTCGGGCCATGTCTATACGTATGTGAACTCATAGGGTCGCACGCTTAAGGGGCTGAAAACCTAATTTGGGTTGGACCCGAATTAGACAAGGTTTAGGGTCACTAATGGGCCTCCAACTCGGGAGTTCATTAGGACGCCTATAAATACAAGGGGTGGGCGACGGGGCTAGGTTAATCCACGCCATTTGGCAGCCACCGCCGCTCCCACGCCCACGCCCTGTTGCACCTCGCGGACCTAGCAGTCCGGAGGCATGACGCTTCCTCCTCGTACGTGTGGATACCTCGGAGGTGCTGCATCTGGAGCACAAGGACGAACCGCACGAGAGGGACAGATGAACGGACGACCTCGCAACTGCACGGCACTGCTGTGACGCGTACGACTACATCGAGTCGATTCCGCTGCACCTACGCGTCTAGTGGTAATCCCGTGATCTATAACTAGCAGTAGTTCCTAGTTTATGGGGTCGAAAATTTTGTTTTCTGGCTAGCGTAGCATCTGCATAACCTTACAGTGGTATCAGAGCAGTTGCTGCCTCGTTATAGATTTGGATGAGTGCATATGTTGATATGCACGGTTGTGAGTCTCCGACCTTGATTCGTGATCTTGCTATGATTGGTATTGTAACGATCTACTCGTACCGGTCGGAATTCCGCCATCCGAGTTAAGTGATACACGTAAATCCAATCATGGCGAGATGGAGATCAATTGGATTGATAGAATCGAACCTAAGTCAAGTGCCGAGCGCATATGATGCGCGGCGGTGGTAGATTGGATCTACTGCCGGGCGCCGGGGTGCGAAAAGAGTGATGTTCGGTAAAACGGCCATAACTTTTGCATACGACCTCGGATCGAGACGATCTCTAAACGAAAATTTTAGAGAAAAAAAATTTTACATCCGTTTCTCCCCCGCTTCGCCGGGTTTGCCAAAATTAGATTTCCAAAAAAAAGGCCGGGAAGATGGTGTTTTCGGCGGTTTAAGATTAGACGTCGGAATCGGTTAACTCTGTTTTGCAGGAATTCATGACTGGTATAGCCCTTATGTGTATGTGATGCATGTATGTAATTGATTCACGGCTTGCATGTTGTGAGCATGACAATATGGCTGGAGCCACATAGATATTGTCAATTTGATGTAATGGCCTGCGTGCCAAACTGTGATGATCCTATCCGCGACTATGTAATTTTACTTAACTGCCTTGCGTTAGTGATAGCTAGTCTTGGTGGATTCATCACTGAAGGATGGCATACATTGATCATGGAGATGGAGATCATCATGATGAACAGATTGATGGAGATGGAGATCCCCAAAGGAACAATGGGCTATACCAAGTCATATCTATGTTAATGCCGTTCTTACTATGTTCTACTTTCATATGCGATGATGTTTTGTCTACATGCACGCGGTAGTGAAGTAGAACGATCCCTCAGCAATATTCAAGTTAAATGCTCCCCAAACCTAGCACTGTCATGTGTCTTGGACAATCGGTGGTAGGTCTATGAAATTAGGGTGCCACTGATTTTCCTTGACTAGGCAGATTCGTATCGGATACTTACTGCAAAAGAGTTTGGTTGCTTGAACAAGGTCATCCTAACGGTTAGGGACCTTGGAGCATAAGGAGTTGGGCTTCACAGCATAGAAATGCTGCCCAACAACAAGAGTCATATGAGATATGATTAGCAAAGAGTTGCTTACCGATCTACCATGTCTTCTAGCGGTGATGCTAAAGCTCACTAGTAGACTTGTTAGTTGTGGGTCTTGAACCACTAAGTTTCAATAGAGGGATATTGATTTTAGTGGGAGTAAATTCTATTAAGAGTTTAATATTATTTACTCTGTCTTGGATACATTGTCTTAGTATTTTGCATTACTTTTGTTGTAGACAAATGGCGCCTGCAAACCAGTCATTTACTTTGCGTTCAATTCTTGAGAAAGACAAGTTGAATGGAACAAACTATGCGGATTGGATCCGCAACCTGAGAATTGTTCTCAGGGCTGAGAAAAGGAAGAAATTCTAGACACCCCATTACAGATGAGCCAGCTGATAATGCACCTGCTGCTGAGAAAAACGCTTACAAGAGAGCATGTGATGCTGATCTTGAAGTGAGTTGCCTTATGCTTGCTTGTATGGAACCTGATCTGCAGATGCAGTTTGATAACAATCATGCAGCGTATGATATGATCATAGCGCTAAATGATATGTTCCAGACTCAAGCCAGGACTGAAAGGTTCAATGTCTCTAAGGCTTTTGCTGAAACCAAGCTAGCAGAGGGCGCAGCAGTTGGGCCACATGTAATCAAGATGGTTGGTTACACACAGAGGTTGGAGAAGCTAGGCTTCCCAATTGGCCAAGACTTGGCCACTGATTTTATTCTTGCATCTCTTCCACCCAGCTATGGAAACTTCATCTCGAACTACCATATGCATGGGGCGGAGAGGGGCTTGAATGAATTGTGTGGCATGCTTAAAACAGCAGAGGCTGACATCAAGAAAGGAGCTGGAAGCAGCCATGTGATGGCGGTCCAAAACAGGCCTAACTTCAAGAGGAAGGGCAATTCTTGGAAGAAGAAAAAGGGCAAGGCTAAGGATGAGATCTCTAAGCCAAACCCACCTGCGCCCAAGGCTGGTCCAGATCCTAAAGATGAGTGCTTTCACTGTAAGGGGACAGGTCACTGGAAGAGGAACTGCAAGTTGTACTTGGAATCCGTGAAGGATCGGAAGAGTAAAGGTACTCTTGCAGCTTGTACACTTGTTGTTTATATTACAGACATTTTCCTCGCTGATTCTTATATTAATTCTTGGGTATTTGATACCGGATCGGTTGCTCATATTTGCAATATGATGCAGGGAATGATAAGAAGTAGAAGCGTGGGAAAATGAGAAGTTGATTTCCGCGTGGGCAATAATGCAAGAGTTGCTGCTTGAACGTCGGGACGATGCAACTCCACCTACCGTCAGGATTTATTATGGAATTGAATAATTGTTATTTTGTTCCTAGCTTAAGTCGAAACATTGTGTCACCTTCATGTTTGATGAAGGATGGTTATTCTTTTGCGAGTAAAGACAATGGTTATGTTATCTCTAAGAACGACATGTTTGTGGCTTTTGCATCCATTGTGAATGGGTTATTTATTTTAAATCTTGATGATGCACCTATCTGTAATATTAATGCTAAAAGGCCTCGGCTTAATGAGTTAAGTCCTACTTATATGTGGCATTGTCGTTTAGGTCATATAAGTGAGAATCGCATGAAGAAGCTCCATTCTGATGGGCTTTTAACCTCGTTTGATTTTGAATCATACGAGACATGTGAGGCTTGCTTGCTGGGAAAGATGACTAAGGCACCTTTTACAGGTTTTCCTGAGAGGGCGTCTAACTTATTGGAACTTATACATACTGATGTATGTGGACCAATGAGTACGACAGCCAGAGGCGGATTCCAATACTTCATAACGTTTACTGATGACTTTAGTAGATATGGCTATGTCTACTTAATGAAACATAAATCTGAGACATTTGAAAAGTTCAAAGAATTTCAGAATGAAGTAGAGAATCAACGTGGCAAGAAAATTAAGGCCTTGCGATCTGATCGTGGAGGCGAATATTTGAGCCACGAGTTTAGCAATCATCTAAAGAGTTGCGGAATTGTTCCACAGCTTACGCCACCTGGAACGCCTCAGAGAAACGGCGTGTCCGAGCGACGTAATCGGACTTTGTTAGACATGGTTCGGTCAATGATGAGCCAGTCGGACCTACCTTTATCATTTTGGGGACACGCTCTAGAAACAGCTGCTTTCACATTAAATAGGGTACCGTCTAAGTCCGTAGTTAAGACACCATATGAGATGTGGACTGGTAAGACTCCCAGTTTGTCTTTTCTGAAAATTTGGGGTTGTGAAGTTTATGTCAAAAGACTTATGTCAGATAAACTAACACCCAAATCGGACAAGTGTTTTTTCGTGGAATACCCGAAGGAAACTTTAGGGTATTATGTCTACAACCAATCAGAGGGCAAAGTGTTTGTTGCTCGAAACGGTGTTTTCTTAGAGAAAGAGTTTCTCAAAAGAGAGAAAAGTGGACGGAAGGTGTATCTTGAAGAAGTTCAAGATGAGCCAATAGGAAAGGACTCTACGAGTGATGCTAATGTAGCAGAACAAGTTGAGATACCCGTGGCAACAGAAACACCGCCGCAACCACGAAGGTCAGCAAGAATCCGTGAGTTGCGTGGAGATTTGTTATTGTTAGACGATGACGAACCTGCGACTTATGCGGAAGCAATGATGGACCCAGATTCCGAGAAATGGCAAAGTGCCATGAGATCCGAGATAGATTCCATGGGAGACAATCAAGTTTGGAACTTGGTTGACCCGCCTGATGGGGTTAGACCCATAGAGTGCAAATGGATCTATAAAAAGAAAAAGGATATGGATGGAAATGTTCACGTCTATAAAGCTCGACTTGTTGCAAAAGGTTTTCGACAAGTTCAAGGAATTGACTACGACGAGACATTCTCGCCAGTAGCGATGCTTAAATCTATCCGGATCATTCTAGCAATAGCTACTTATTTCGATTATGAGATATGTCAGATGGATGTTAAAACAGCCTTTCTAAATGGAAATTTGGAAGAGGACGTGTATATGATACAGCCCGAAGGTTTTGTTGATCCAAAGAATGCTGGAAAAATATGCAAGCTTAAGAAATCCATTTATGGGTTAAAGCAAGCATCTCGGAGTTGGAACATTCGTTTTGATGAAGTGGTCAAAGGGTTTGGTTTCCGCCAGAATGAAGAAGAACCTTGTGTTTACAAGAAGGAAAGTGGGAGTGCTGTTGTATTTCTAATCTTATATGTGGATGACATATTATTGATTGGAAATGATATTCCAATGTTGCAATCTGTAAAGACTTCACTGAATAATAGTTTTTCTATGAAGGATTTAGGAGAAGCGACATATATTCTGGGCATAAGGATCTATAGAGATAGATCTAAGAGGCTTATAGGATTAAGCCGAGATACGTACATTGACAAGGTGTTGAAACGGTTCAACATGGAACAGTCCAAGAAAGGGTTCTTGCCTATGTCACATGGCATGCGTTTTAGCAAGAAACAGTGTCCTTCGACAGCTGATGAGCGAAAGCGCATGAGCAAGGTTCCATATGCTTCGGCAGTTGGTTCCATCATGTACTCCATGATATGTACTCGCCCAGACGTCTCATATGCTCTAAGTGTTGCGAGCAGGTACCAAGCCAACCCTGGTGAGAGTCACTGGACACTTGTTAAAAACATTCTTAAGTACTTAAGAAGGACTAAGGATGTGTTCCTAATCTATGGAGGTGAGGAGGAGCTCGTTGTAAATGGTTACACCGATGCCAGCTTCCAAACTGACACGGATGATTCACAGTCTCAATCAGGTTTTGTGTTCACAATAAATGGTGGTGCTGTAAGTTGGAAAAGTTCCAAGCAAGAAACGGTGACCGATTCTACAGCAGAAGCCGAGTACATTGCAACTTCTGGAGCTGCAAAGGAAGGTGTTTGGATGAGGAGGTTCCTCATTGAACTTGGTGTATTTCCAAATGCGTCCAGCCCCATGAATCTACATTGTGACAACAATGGGGCAATAGCGCAGGCTAAGGAGCCAAGGAATCACCAAAAGAACAAACATGTACTGCGGAAATTTCATCTCATTCGAGAATTCGTTGGACGAGGTGAGATCAAGATGTGCAAGATACACACGGATTTGAATATTGCAGATCCTTTGACAAAGGCTCTTCCACAGCCTAAGCATGAGGCGCACGTGAGGTCTATGGGTATTAGATATCTGAGAGATTAACTCTAGTGCAAGTGGGAGACTGTTGGGAATATGCCCTAGAGGTAATCATAGAGATAATGATATTGTGATTGTATCCATGATATATTATGAGTTCATTGAATATCCATTAAAGACAACTTGTATCGATTGGCAATTATGTGAATTGTTTGTGAAACTCTTTTACTTGTATGGTTATTCTAAAGTTGTCCCTGGTCGGAGCTTGTGTGAGGACACACATGAATATTAGATCAGCACATGTATTAGTTGATGACTATGTTTCACAAGTCATAGACATGGAGATGTCAAACTAATAATGTGGGCACATGTGTGACATGGAGCTGGACTAACCCAACATGAGAAATTGTAATTATCTCTATTCACATCATGTACGTTATGTCCTTAGACCTGAGATTGTTGTATGTATTCAAGATGTGAAACGACCTACTCAGGGACTATCAAACGCTACTCCGTAACAGGGTAGTTATAAAGGTGGTTTTCGGGTTTGTCGGGAAACATGCTGTGAGACATAAACAATCAAGAAGGAATGTGCTCCTCTCTATGTGAGAGAGATATCACTGGATCACTCTAATGATTAGATCAAGAAATGCATGGCCGTGCTTGGGTTAAGTGTTAACCTAAGAGTTGATCCAAATATCGTGAGGCAAGGGAATAACAAGTATGTGGTTTGTGGTGGTTCGTCTGATATGATCTTTGCGTATGCGTAGGAGTTGACATGCCTTGCTAGAGGCCGCTGTCAACTATTGGTCGAGTAGGAGTACTCGGGCCATGTCTATACGTACGTGAACCCATAGGGTCGCACGCTTAAGGGGCTAGAAACCTAATTTGGGTTGGACCCGAATTAGACAAGGTTTAGGGTCACTAATGGGCCTCCAACTCGGGAGTTCATTAGGACGCCTATAAATACAAGGGGTGGGCGACGGGGCTAGGTTAATCCACGCCATTTAGCAGCCGCCGCCGCTCCCACGCCCGCGCCCTGTTGCACCTCGCGGACCTAGCAGTCCGGAGGCGTGACGCTTCCTCCCCGTACGTGTGGATACCTCGGAGGTGCTGCATCTGGAGCACAAGGACGAACCGCACGAGAGGGACAGACGAACGGACGACCTCGCAACTGCATGGCACTGCTGTGACGCGTACGACTACATCGAGTCGATTCCGCTGCACCTGCGCGTCTAGTGGTAATCCCGTGATCTATAACTAGCAGTAGTTCCTGGTTTATGGGGTCGAAAATTTTGTTTTCTGGCTAGCGTAGCATCCGCATAACCTTACAGTGCCAACGCTGGTGGCCTAACACCGGAGGCCAAGGCCACAGCACGGTGAGCGTGTAGTCCTCCCTGAGCACAGAAGACCTAGCGCCGGATCTGGATCCAGATCCTGCTCGCCGCCCTATCTAGCACCGTCGATCACCGGATCCGGTCACCAACGACACCGCCTCGCTCCTCCCCTCGCCAGTCGAGGAGGGGCTGCGCTAGAACTAGGTGGCAGTGGAGGTGGAATCCGCCAACATCGCCGCCCCTAACGCTTCTCCCCTAAATGTGTCCTTCCTCCACTGGCTGGCAACGGTGGTGGCAGTATTGTTTGGCCCTCCCATCTTGTCTGACACCAAGAAGAGGTGAGGAAGACCGGTCGTCTCTCGATTTGGCCGTCGTCACTTGCCATTCCCGGTGCAGGAGCACGGGAGACCACCTCCACCTACCACACCAACGCACCCTGTCGTCGTCAGGAACGTCCTCGTCGTATCCACCATGCCAATGCATCTCCTCGGGTTCAGATCTAGAAAAAAAAAGAGGAGAACAAGGAATGGGATGAATCGGTTCTCACGATTGGGTTAAAATGCTACAAATAGGGTGCGGGATGGATGGTAAAAAATTTACCACATCGGAGGGAATGGGGTAGGCGGGGATCGGTGGAGAGACTGTGAGGCGCGCTCAAGGTTCCCTAACTGTTGGTAACCCTTACCGTACCCTACGGCAAGTAGGGTTACCGGCGATAAGGTTTAATAAACTTTATTCAAATTTAAATTTTGAATATAAGAAAAAATCCTAAAAATTCATAGAAGTGGTACATAATTTGTAATGATATATGATGATGAAATTTTGTGGAAAAATGCTAAGCTAAGTCCATATTTTGGCATGACAATAAGACATTATTGCTTTAAAATCAAGATTTGATGCTTGTCGATATTATATTATGGTCATTATAATCTTTGTAGTTATGAAAAATTATATTATGGTATTTCTATTAGTGTCAAATGTGAGGTTGTGATTTTCTTTTTCCCTGTGATTTTTTATTTAAGTCAAAGACCGTGGTTACCGCGTCTTACCGTACAGTTACCACAACTTATCGTGCGGTAGCCATGAGCAAACCATGATAACCACGACCTTACCGTGAGATTTAAAAATTTTGAATTCAAATTTTTGGAGATGAAATTTACGTGATTTTTGGCGGTTACTACGGTAACCACCTTATCGTGTGGGACAGTAATCTTCTCCAAACGGTAAGGGAAACCTAGGCACGCTAGGTGGCTTATATAGCACGTAGCGCGTCCTGTAGTAATTCTCTAAATTTGGTTTCAAATATAACTAATTAGGACATGTAAAGATGACTTTTACGCCATTAGTTCTCATGCTATCCTTATTGGGCCCCATCATCCCACCAACCCCTGAGACTCACATCTTACCCATACTATTCTTAATTCCCATCACTCCACCACCTATTAATGATGGTATTTTATACTTTCATTCCAATCCTTAATTTCTCTAAAACACTTTTAGGCCATTCTCAGTGGAGAGTTTCATTTTACGATTATCAAGAGTGTCATGTCATCCATAGAAATTTGAGTTCATAAATAAAATAAGACCTCCAATGCACAATTTTATTTCTCGGTTTCATAGGCTAGTCATAACATGTAATAGTGAACATGGGATTGGATACAGTTGGATGAAATGAAACACTCTAGCCCCCAATGCCAGTTTCAACCAGTTTCATACTCTTAGAAACAGTATACATCCAATTTTATCTGGATGAAACTCATTCCTTCTCTCTTCATAATTGTTGGAGGAGTGAACTCCAACCGTGGGAAGTCTGAGGACCCCCCTTTGAGGTTTGGCCAGGGGAGTGGTTGTGGGCACCCCGGAAGTGCATTATGGAGAGTAATTATTATGACAATGCAAAATATCTAGATGGATGGGATCTCGAATAAAACCCAATTAAGTACGGTAACCATCCATCCTCATCGCAGCCTTGCCGTAATATTTACCCGTTCATAATACAAATCCAAAATGCCGAGAAGTGTACAAAAGAGATAATCATAAAGATAGCTTGCCAGTCCTCCCCATCATACGTCCATCAAACCACTCGATGGTGACGATCAAATACGATACATACCCCAGAGAACTTGAACCACAATAGCTATCCCCTAACCATCTCAATTCTACACAACTCATACTCATGTTCAGCTAGTCCCCAGGAAAGCGACTAACTTCACACTTTCATCGCAAGCAATTGATAAACATCACAAGTACTCTAAATATGGATAAACGAGCAACAGGGTTATAAATATTACATAGAGGGTTCACACCCTAATTCATCAGAAAGTAACACAAAAGATAGCAGCGAAAAATATAAACACAAAAGATAAAACCAGTGGTGCCATAACCAAACCACAGGGCAACCAACAGGGGATAGAACTTAACTTCAACTACACATTATCCTCGCCACCCTCGGCGGGATAACAGTAGACCACATCAATGTCGTTGTTGTCCTCACCTGAAAGATACAGCGTGAGTACACAAGTACTCAGCTAGACTTATATAATAATAATAGTTCAAAGGAGTAATGCTAGTCTCTACATCAAGGAGTATGGCTATGTCGATATGATTTTGCATAAAGCTGATTTTATTGAGCAAGTATTACATTTAAAACATAAGCATTTGCAAAATATAGCAATCTGAAATTCTAGGACAGCAAGCTTATAGTTCTAAAATGTAATTAAAAGTGAGTACAAACCATGCTCTAATCATCATCCATGGGCCACCATTGCCCAAACAATTATGCTACACAAGCATATCATTATCCATGACTAAAACCAAGTCATATTTATCATTAAAACCTTTTATATGAATCCATCCAGCCATGACTATCCTAAGTCATGGTATAACAACATAATAATCCCAAGTTGGATACTAACATAGATTGACTAACACATCAAGCGGTCGTCCTGTAACCGTGGACATGGCTATTCGAATAGTTCTTACTCTGATCAGAGGTGTACATCTTTACCCACACGATGTGGTAGAAGCCAGACGGCTACACTCTAGTTTGATCCGTACATATCTGTACCCACACTCTCCACATTGAGTGCAGACTAGAGGTTACAATAAAACCTTTTGCACGCTTAGCTCCAACCACCTAAACCACGTCTGGGCCCCTGACGACTTAGTCGTGCATGTGTGGTGACTAAGGTGGGCTCACCGTCGCGGGAGGCACCTCCGTCCCTAACCAGGCGCGCTCGAGGTCCTCCAAAGGAATACCCTTCCTCACGACTGACGGACGGGCGTAAATGGCCACAGCCTCCCGTGCTACTAAGTTATGCCGTCCCATACCGGCGTGTGGAAGTACGTAGGGTGCTTGAATAGACGTCAACATGTTTGGTCCTTAACGGCCCAGACGGAGCTACTTGCATTGGGGAAACACCATCCCGTCATCGCCCTATCATCCGTCCAAGTCAAACATATTTTCAATTATTATTCAGAGGTTATTCTTTTCAGATTTTAACCCATTCATTCGCTTTAAACTAGTTTTAAACCGATAGCTCCATCTATCGGATTTCTCTAAGTCTAGAAATAAGCATGGCTAAGCGTTCGGTAAAATAAAAGTATCCCCAAAGTCCTTAACCGGGGGTGACAAGGTATAAACATGGAATCAATAACCAAGGAATGGAAATGCATACAATTGGATAATATAAACTCTACCCGTTTTTCCCATTTTAACAAGACCGAAACATGCATATAGATATTTCCTTCGCAAACAAATCAATTTATTGAAAATATGGGTTCAATATGATTAGATGCTTGCCTTGCTGCAGCGAGTGGTCACTCTCAACCTCTGGTTCTTGCTCCACGTACTCCGAATCATCTGAATCTACCGATAAAAGCGAATATGCAAATAAGAATCAATTAAATATGCTCATGCAAAAAATGATCAATAGAATCTGAAATAAATACAGTAGGTAGGGCATGTCCTAAAAAAATTTTAGGAGAAAGAACCAGGTCATTTGCATCTCTGGATTGGGAAATACAAAAATAATAAGATAGGAAGGCTGAAAATGGCAGTTTTGTAATTATTTATATTGTAACCTTAAGTTATTATATTTGACTGGCATTTTCTATTAAGATTTCAAGAAGGCATGTATTTTTATATAAAAGAGCATAACCTACTGGTTCCAACAAAATTAGGTTCACTTGATTTTGATTTAAATTGATTTAGTTGTGAATTTTACAAGTTTATCAAAAAGGAAAGTTAGAAATCACCTAGGCCTATTTTGGGTGGTAGTTTTGTCAAAAACAATTTATCTACAGCAAAGGTTACAATTTTCTGAGTTAAACAAAAGTGGTTTCACATTTTTAGCAGTTAGGATGAATTTTCTAGAAATTTATAAACTTCTAGGTTATAAAGATGTATATAAAAGATATTTCCATTTTTAGAGAAAAAACCTACACAGAAGTTCTCACTTTTTATTTTATAAAATTAAAGAGAACATTTTTATGAATCCATAGAAATTTGGTTCACCTCAAAAGAATTTATAATGGATTTTATGGTAATATTTCAAGTTTCTAGGCACAAAATAAGGTATTTTTGCTTCACATTATTTTATAGGCATTTTCTGTACAGCAGTTGTCCTGTTTTATTCCACAGCATTAAAGTTCACAAATTTACAGAGCTAACAAAATTGGTTTCACTCAAAAAGGAGTTAAAATGAAAAAGTTATGGACTTACAAATTTGGACTATTTTTCTGTTGCAAATTAAATCCTTTAATTATTTTCCCTTTTTCTTTCTTCTTTTCTCTTTTCTCTTCCAGCTCGGGCCCGCATGTTAATGGCATAGAACAGGGCAGGCGCAGTCAGAGCGGAGGCAGCGAGCTTCTCGGCGGCGGCGGCGGCTGCAGTCGGGGCCAAAAGAGAAAAGGAAGAGGAGTTCACGGCAAACACATCGGTGGTCTTCTCATCGCCGGCGGTGGCCGGAATCGATGGCGACGACGATGGAGGCAGTAAGCCGGCTCGGGTTGCGTATGGATGTCACGTTACAGACTGAAACAAAGCAGGCACGCGATGTTTGAGGGACCGGAGAGGCTCACCAAAGGTCCTGGGTTACTCGGCGGTGCTGGAACGGCGGCGGTTGCTCCAGGAGAGGTCCGGCAGCGGCGGCGTGCTTCGGGACTACATCGCCGGCCTTCTCTTGGGGTTCTGCGACGAAGCCGAGTTGCTGAAAAGGTTAGAGACCTCGTGGAGATGGGCTCAGTGCAAGGAATCGGATGGAGGCTCACCAAAGAGGATGAATCGGCGGTGGCGGAGCTCGGCCGAAGACGAGGAAGACGACGGCCGATCTCGGGACTTGGGGCTTCGCAGTCCAATTCCTTCGGGCTCTGGGGTTCTGGGGTTGAGGCGATGACGTTGGCGCAGCGGCTCGGCCGGCGTCGTCCTGGATCGGCCAGAACGGCGACAACGTCAAGGCGGCGGCGCGGCAAAGCAGAGAGCGAAGCACGGTGGCTTCAACCGGCGATCCTAGGGCCAAGAAGTGCAAAAATGGAATGGTTAATACTTGTAGATCATGTTCTTGGGGTCGAGGGAGAATGGAGCTCACCGGAGCTAGCTCAAGCTCGGTCGAACACCTTCGGTAGAGGATAAGAGGGCTCTGTCTCCGGTGATCCTTGGAGGTTTTCTTGGCTTTCTCGGTGAGAACGTGGAGAGGACGAGAAGGAGTTTCTACTGGTGTGGTTTGGGGCGAAATGGCCGATGCTCCCAAGCTAAGCTGTCCAGGGAGCTCTGTAAACTGAGAGAGGAAGAAGAAGGAGGAGCTGACACGTCTGGCATGCAGCTGCTGAGGTGTATTAGCTCCACAGTATCCTTGGTGGGTCCCACATGTAGGAGAATATTGTTTCACACGTTTGTGGTTAGGCTAAGGCTATGACTTGTGGGCCCTAGAAGTGAATTCCTAGGAAGAGGAGAGGGGTGTGGGTGAATTTCTTGGTGCAACACACTATCCCATGCTGTAGTAAGGTTGACAAGTGGGCCAGGGTCTTGTGGGTCCCACTGGTCAGTGACTTGAGAGAGGAGAAATCTCTAGAGACTGTCTTGTGAGCTGTCCAAAAACATGCAGTCTTTAAATTACTATTTTACTAGGTTAATGAGGAGCATAAATTATGGGAAAATTATTGGAGGTAGAGAGAGATGTGTTTAACCTGCTGACCAATTTTCATGGTTAGAAATGTCTGGTTCAGCCTTGGTGAAATTGCAAAGTAGAGTTGTTGATTCAGTTTTTCTGCAGTTTCATTGATTTCTCCAGTGCATTGATCTTATCATTTTATGTGTTTTCTTTGGGAATTAAATTGAGAAAAAAATTACTGGTGGTAGAGTTCATGTTGGTACACACTTTGGCAAGAGGGCTCTGTCTAATTAGTCTTCATTTTTATTTGGTGAATTTTAGAAGCAAACCAATTTATTTCAGCTAGCTTCCTAGTTTTGCTGATTTGAGGGATTTTGTTGAATCATTTATTGAAGTGATAAAACTATGTAAAATTTACAGTGGATCAATTATGTGGGAAAGTGTTCACAGGAATTTTTCCATGATTTAATGTGCAACCAAACATCTTTAGAAAATCCTTAGACTATCCAAAAGCATATGTCAAAGAGAAGGATCCAGGCTGAAACTTGTTTGGAATTTTTAAGAGGTCTAAACTAATGAAATAAATTCTGGAAAAATTATATTGATTCATGATAAACAGGCTAGTATTTGAATAAATTATTTCCCATATATGTTTCTGTTCAATTTGATGCACTTTTAGGAGTTGAGCTAATGTTGCCGATTAGGGTTTAATATTGACAACTTAAATTTCCATGAAGTGAAAATACAAGAATTTAAATTGTGCATTCTAATGACAGTAGGACATAACACTAATTACCTGAAATTAGATTTAGGTCTGTGACAGTGGTTCACAGAACGGCTGCGGCGTCTGGTCGATGGCACGCAAGGGAGACAGAAGAAGTAGACAGGTTCGGGCCACGCGGAGGCGTAATACCCTACTCCTGTGTGTATCTGCTGTGTAGGAGATGAATGCGGTTTGTTCTTACAAGGTGTTCTTGAGGGGTGCTCAGGAACTAGCCCTAACTTGGAAACTCCGCCTCTCTGGAAGCTGAACCCAACCCTCTCCAGCCACCCCCTTTCCTGCTGGCATAGATCCTCCTTTCGTAGTCCAAGAGGAGTCCACAGTGCCTAGTACACATGCCAAGAGAAAGCTTTTCTAGGTACGATATGTCTTGTCGCACGCGTCCGCCTGCTAAGCCACGCCGGAGTTGGTTCGGCACGTCTGGTCGTCACGTTGCTCGGCTGCTGCGGGTGGCTAGGTTATAAAGATGTGACAGCGCACGCCATCGTCGCCAGAGCGTGGAAAACCAAAGCCCTCTTAGTCAAATATTCTCTGACTGCACAGGGAGCGGGCCCACGGGGGGCCATCATGAGAATCCACGCGTGTCGGATCGGGCGATAGGCGCGACGCGCCCCGTCGCCTCGTCATTAATGCGGGTAGTTGGAGAGTTGACCCGCTCGAGTCAGGCTCGTGCCCAGGCTAGAGAGCTCATCGAGCCTTCCGCACGCATAAGGCGCTGAGTTCCTCGGGGACCGAGGCTATGAGCGCCGGGCTCGGGAAGCGCGCCCCGGGCCCAGGAAGGCCCCAGTAATGTGCCCCGGGAACGCGACCCGGCACCGAGCCAGTGGGTCCCGGGACCGGGGCGAGACCTGAGCCAGCAGATGTCCCAGTGATGCCCCGGGAACGCACCCCGGGACCGAGCTTGTGGGTCCTGGGACCGGGGGGCAAGATCCGGGCCCGGGAGTGTCCCCGGGCCACGGGGCTCGAGGCGGACGCGAGCGGTTGTCGCGATGCGCCCGGGGAAGGTGCACCCGGGGCCCGGACAGTGCCCGGGCCCCAAGCACTTAGCGGGAAAACGGCCGTAGCCGATCATTGCCTGTGCAGGATGTGGGCCCCAGGGGCGCTGACGTGGCCAAAGATCCACACGTCCCGGGAGAACGTGGGCCCCCAGTCCCGTTTCGCCGACAATAATTATGTTATCATGTAACCAAATTTGCTTACATAATATCTTATTTATTGAGAATGAAACTACTATAAAATTACTATTGGAATTAGCCTTAGATAGCTATATTTTAGAACAGAGGGAGTAGTATAAACCTATACGGATGATACCTTTTCTATTAAACACCCTTTTCGTAGGTACAATTTATCATATATCATTAATTATGTAATATCCGGGGAAAAACTATAGTCCAACACTACATAGTATGAATTGCGAACTTATTCTCGGTGACAAACTTATAGTGATGCCACTTTCATAGTTTTATAGAGTGCTTTGACCGTGCAAATTCATGCTATCTGCGACGAGGACGACTAAACAATAGCATTCCTGCCACTCATGCATCTAAACATTCTAGAAATGTCAGCGTCTAGTATTCAAAGTTACAACTAGCTAGGAGTAACTTATCTTGTTAATCGGTAGTTAAAATGTGCCACATAAAGTGCACTATTCAATGTCAAGCTAAGAACATGATAAACAAAATGGGCATCAGTATATACCCACTCCGGTTTTTTTAATATTTAACGTGATTAACTTTTAAACATATGTTTTATTATTTATCTTATTAAAAGAATTATGTAGTTATCATTTATTTTGTTGTGATTTGTTTTATCGTTAAAGGTACTTTAAACATAACTTATATTTCTATATATTTATATATAATTTTTAAATAATACAGATGATCAACATATATATAAATAATAAACGACATTGATCATTAAAACCCGGAGTATACTGGTAGTAAAATGTCCTGGGGAAGGCAGTCGAAATATCTGAGTAACTCCATACCTCTCCCACTTATTATTTTCTTCATTTCTTTCACCAGAATTCACACACACTACCCAATCAAGCAGTCAAAAGGAGGAGAGGTAGGTAATTTCTTGGAAGAATTATTTGACGAGTCAGAGTGACTTTTGACTGATTGCATTGATGCCTGCCGGCTTGGTTTGATTGAATAATTCAGGCTCCATTCTAGAAAGTTAACAAAGCCTGTTAATCAGATCATCCCTTTTGACAAATTGCAGGAAGAATATTCTCGTTTGTGGGTGCTGATGCATACGCAACTGCAGTTCCAAGCTCACAAGATCACATCCATGAAAGTTCAGATAACTTGCACGCTCTTGGAATACACTGTAAAGTAGAGATAACTCTTTCACCCCCACGTTTGGCTAATGAGGTTGAGATAAAAATCTCTCACCCATCAAAGGATAACTTTTTATCATATAGCGTTCATTTTCTCACTTCTTTTTACTCATTTCTCATCATTCTTTTTTTTTTGCACAACCCATCATTCCTAGAGCAATCCCAATGCGAGTCACTACTAGCAATGTCTAAGTCATAATTGATTAAGTTTAATAAAAACTTTTATTATCTTAAAAAAGTAGTGTCTAAGTGTATATATCCTCATTCCACTTAGGGCAATATCCTCTGCGTCACCTATAAACTAGTATAAGACTTAGATCTCTCGGTACACAGATTACTAAATTCAGTATGCTAATTAACTACCACTTCTTGCACATCATGTCTTATAAGAATTGACACATGCTTAGGTGAAAGAGATAAGAGGAGAGAGAAGAAAAACGGGCTATAGACGGATGTATCATAGACTTTAATAAGCTGTGTGTGAGACAGGGATTGGCCAGGTATTAATGGTGTAGGCTATGTCTATAGTTAACTATTATATTAGTGGGCTATTCGATTGACTATAGATAATATGTAAATTTCTATAGCTAATAGTTAGCTATCATATTGACCTTGTTCGTAGAAACTAGGTCCCACGCAATAACCAATTTCCTTCCGCTTTCCTTGTTTACTACATGACATCATTTAGCTACTTGTAGCATCAAGACTCCTATTATCCCAAGATAAGAAAAGGCCCTCAGATTTTAGACTCGAATAGAGTTAAAAAAAAGTGTATTTGGAGCTAGTAAATTCTTTTTGACTTCGGTGAAGCCACTCAAAATACTTAGGCACTTGAATCAACTCATAGTTTGAACTTATCAACGACATGTATAACAAGATAAATCATTAATACATAAATATTTGAGTATTAACTATTACAAATTTGATAATTAGATTTATTTAATTTTTAAAGAAACTTTTATATGCAAAAGTATTTATAAAAGACATATTATTTAGTAGTATGGGTAGCGTGCTAAAAAAATAAAGAAATAACTTAAATCATAAGCTGATTTAAACGGTGCGTTTGTCAACTTTTGCGGTCATCTTTGAAAAACCATACACGGCTTCGACCATCGATGGTTGGCTTCTGGGATGATTTGTTGTGTTGGCTTCACAATCTGGCGATGATCTTTCACCTTTGAGCAAATCCCGGAAACGAACTACTGCATGTTTATCTCTAGTAAAAAAATGATTCGGTGCAATCATCAGAAAAGGACCTGTTAGGAAAAATATAGCATTGGTATGCTTAATTTCCCTTTAATTTCTCGTAGTGCAAACATACCTGCGAGAATTCCAGACCTTTTTTAGACTCCTATGAAACTTATCAATTTTATACTATTTTCACGTAAATGAGTTCATTTGTTATAAAATCACTCTAGAACCCAAATACAGTGAAGATGTTAGGAACTAATTGGCATTATTAAAAATGCTACTTTTCCATCTTAACTATATTTTTATAGGTTACTTTCCACCTTTAGTGCCCCTTTGAACATATGAAATTTATAGAATTTCCGCGGAATACAGTTCAGATCCTCCGAAGATCGCTCAACTTTCAATCAGTACTGGAAATGAAAGATGTTCATTAAACATTTCAATATAATTAAAGTAATCCACCGTAGCTATTTGCGTCGCCGTCCGCGGGACGGAGACGTGCGCATGGTAGTGGACTCATCACTAATCCCAGTCCCAGAGTTTAGATGAGACTGCGAAGACGTGCGAGTATACATCTCCTCTAGAATCTTACATATCATTTAAACAACTATAAAAAATTTTAATTTTTTTTAATAGATTAATACGTGATGAATCAATCCACTATAAATTTAACTTCTATAAACTAAAAAAAACAACTGTGAATATACACGTACTAGTTTAATTTTAATTTATTTTTTATAATTTATAAAAATCGAATTTAACTATATATATATTTGTGAAGTACATATCTTATATTAATCTATCTTAGCAATTTGCTTTTAAAAATTACACTCACTCCCGCCTGCTTCCTTCCATCCAATGACATGCTGCAACAGCAACAGCAGCAATACTAGCACCTGAGCAGTGAGCGAGCTGAGCACCGAGGTCGCCGCCACCGTTGAAACGCCAGGTCGTCCTCCTAGTCTCAGTCTCCTCTCCTCCACCACCACCTCACCCATGCCCATGCAAGCACGCTACTACATATACTCGCGCACTCCCACCAACCCACCCACGCGCAGACGCGTTCCTCCCCGTCGCCGTGCCACCGCCTCCGCCGGCCGCGCGCCGAAGAGGCGAGTGTTCCGTACGTGCACCCAGCCGCCGCTGCCGCCGCAGAGCGCGGGCTCGTTTGATTCTTGGAGGCGAGGGGCCCGCGCTTCTTCGACGTTGAGATGGATACCGGGGAAGCGGCGTTTGGGGTGGCGAGCCTGCGGCTGCGGGGGTCGACGTCGAGGGGGGCGTCGTACCGGGACCACGACGTCTTCTCGCTGGCGTCGTCGTCGCGCGCCGAGGCCGAGGACGACGAGGAGGCGCTCAAGTGGGCGGCGCTCGAGAAGCTCCCCACGCACGCCCGCGTCCGCAAGGGCATCGTCGCCGCCGCCTCCGACGCCGCCGTCGGCGAGGTCGTCGACGTCGCCGGCCTCGGGTTCCAGGAGAGGAAGCACCTGCTCGAGCGCCTCGTCCGCGTCGCAGAGGAGGACCACGAGCTCTTCCTCCTCAAGCTCAGGCAGCGCATCGACAGGTAAAAAAACTCTCAATTTGTCAATAGAAATCTTCAATTCGATACAAATTCGAAACTAAATCATACGATTTTCACGAACAGTTTCAAGAAGAGAAATTAAATTTAACTTCTTTTTTGCTGATTCGTGTCAGGGTTGGGCTTGATTTCCCGACGATTGAGGTGCGGTACGAGCACCTGAGCGTCGACGCGTTGGCGCACGTCGGCAGCAGAGGCCTCCCGACGTTCCTGAACACCACTCTCAATTCTCTGGAGGTGCTGGCAATTGAGATAAAACTGCTCTGATAATTTCTTACCAAATTCATTCGAATCTGAAGTTGCCCTTTGCTCCACTTGGATGTAGTCTCTGGTCAGTTTGCTTCATGTAGTTCCCAACAAGAAGAGGCCTCTGAACATCCTCCACAACGTCCATGGAGTGATCAAGCCAAGGAGGTGAAATCCATTTTTGCCTACTTGGGCACGGCTAATTAGTGTACAATGCAGGGTATCTAATGGCAACACATGGAGTAGTCATCTAGAACAAGATTCGTTTGGTTGGATAGCTACTTTCTTGTAGGGAAGTTTGAGCTTTTTTCACACTGTTAGTCTAGTGTTTAGTTTATTGTCGGCTTGTCGCCTTAAGGAATGCTACACATTTCTAGCTCTTGGCCCTATTCGCCATAAAACTAGAACCTACTACACTTGTGGAAAATAAACTTTGTGCTAAACAAACTGTGGCATGCCGCGAAATGTTTGGCAAAGTGTGGTATCCAACCAAACAGGCCCATACCGCATTTCACAGTATCTAGTTTACTGATTTTTTTTTCTTTGTTGCAATCGCACGTTGCACAATTATTTCTGTTCGACTTGTTTGTCTGATTAGTTGATTTTCATCATGCTATTCTCAGGATGACATTACTCTTAGGGCCACCAGGGTCAGGGAAAACCACACTGCTTCTTGCCTTGGCAGGGAAACTAGGATCTGATCTAAAGGTTAACCATTGTACTTTTTACAGCAACATGGCAAATCTCAGCACTCTTTACAGTCAAGTTTCAAGAAACTTAACTTTGGTCTGAAATGAACCTACCAGGTTTCAGGAAAAGTGACATACAACGGATACGGAATGGATGAGTTTGTGGCACAAAGATCAGCTGCTTATATATCCCAACATGATCTTCACATCCCTGAGATGACGGTGCGGGAAACCCTGGCTTTCTCAGCCAGATGCCAAGGAGTTGGTACTAGATATGGTGAGCTCAAAATTGATCACATTTTGGGATATTAATTTACTTCTGTGGTGACATTTTTGTTTGCTAATTTTTCTCATGGACTTGTTCTAGACATGCTGACTGAACTATCTAGAAGGGAGAAGGCCGCAAATATCAAACCTGATCCAGATCTTGATGTCTACATGAAGGTTGGTTTATGTTGACTTCATGATGCTGAGTTACCTTGGGCTTATATTAGGAGAATTTTATGGTACAATATACTAGCAATACTGCCAGTATAAATGATCGACCGGTGTAGATTGATTCAGTATAAATTTAAAAAAGGTAAATTAGTCTTTCTATGTTATTGTGTTGGGGCAATTCGGTAAATTCATATTGTAGAAGGGTGTGGGGGGGGGGGGGGTGGAGGTGGAATCGAACCGTCGCCTCCCTCGCAGGCTCTCAGCCTCACGCCTGAGTTTAGGGTTACTATGGGATTGAAGTGAAGTACAAAATTACTAAAATGCCCTTAATGTTTTAGCAAATTCAAGTGCCCTTGTATATACTTAGGAGTATATACTACCGGTAAATTGCACCATAAAAGTTCTCTTCCATTAGGGGTGTCTTTGAATAGCATTAATCAAAATAGGAGTGAGGTCCATTTGGATGAGAAATACACGGGTAAACATAGTAATGGGATTTTCCATATCAAAGAAAACAGTACTTCTTTATATTTTCACTCAGAAAACATTTGATTTCAGGCAATATCAGTGGGTGGTCAGGAAACAAATATCATCACTGATTATGTCCTCAAGGTAATTCGTCTAACAACATTAGCTTTTCAGTCCACTCAGATAAGCGCTGATGATTCCATTTAATTCTGCTTCAGATTCTAGGACTTGACATTTGTGCTGACACCATTGTTGGAAATGAAATGCTGAGAGGAATCTCAGGAGGGCAACGGAAGCGTGTCACAACCGGTACTGTGAACATTCTTGCGAATCTGATTGCCATCCATGACTGCATAATACTGGATATTTATTTTTTATGTTCACTTATCAAGACTCATGACAAGATATGAAGCATTGTAGATTTTGTGAACAGCTAATTACCTTGAAAAATGTGAAACTAGAATGAAAAATCTTGTTGAACGTTTAATTCTCACAATTTATCTTATAAAAATTGAAATTTCTTTGCTCATTTCATTATCATAGCAGAATTAAGATTTGAGTATTTTCTGACTCTTGGTTTTCTGAATTTTTTTCGAAGGTGAGATGCTTGTTGGACCAGCAAGAGCAATGTTCATGGATGAAATCTCCACTGGGCTTGACAGCTCTACAACATTCCAGATAGTGAAATCACTTGGACAATCACAATATCTCGGTGGAACAACTGTCATCTCCTTGCTGCAACCCGCACCAGAAACATATAATCTGTTTGATGATATAATCCTCCTGTCAGATGGGCACATTGTGTATCAAGGGCCACGTGAACATGTGCTTGAGTTCTTTGAATCAATGGGCTTCAAATGTCCTGATCGGAAAGGCGTTGCAGACTTTTTGCAAGAAGTAATTCTCCTGAATATCTATGCAAAGTTTTGCTTGTCTTGGAACCACATGTTCTTTGCTCATCTGGTTTGTGCTGAATATTCATCTGCTTGTTTGCTCATTTGGATGACTATGATACCCATGCTTGGTTCTTTCTTAGATATTCTGTTCTTGTCTATGAAACATATTCAATTTCAGGTCTCTCGCAAAGTTCATTTCTCCACTTAAGTTCTTGAATTGCCATGCTTTAAATGTTTCTTTCATTCTGCATTAATATTTGGTTTTCTTTGTCTAGTATAGATAGAATGTATGCTTGAATTTTATGAACTTTCCTCTACTTCTGTTGACGTGTGGGTAAGATTTTTGAACTTCGTGACATCGAAGAAGGATCAGAACAAGTACTGGGCAGGCCTAGGCGTTAACCGTAATCCAGTCCAGGAGTTTGCTCGTGATTCAGTCATTTCGTTGGCAAGTCTACAAGGAGTTGTCACCATTAGCAAGAGCACTTGTCACCCTGCGTCATTCATCGACTTATGGTCAGCAGCTAAGTTGCGTGCTGGGCTGGGAGAGAATGGTTTGCTTAGAACGGAACATGTTTGTCTACCATTTTCGCGCTTTTCAGGTAAACATCTCATTAAGTTGTTGTAGGCAGGGTTTACAATTTCGGAAATTTTGCAAAATTTAATTAATTCCGACCCAAATTGTTCCCCAACTATTCCGAATTTGGATTTTGGTCCACCATTTTTTTTTGTTTTTTGAATTGTTAATCGTTGTAGGTTGACGCCTAGGCATACAGATCAGATTACGATTTACTGACTGAGGATGCCATTGGTGACCTGATTGCTCTTTCTCATTTTTGCCAATTTTACAACGTGATGTTAGGGTTGTGTTCTGGGGAAAGATAGATTCAATGTAAGCTTCAGTACTTTTGATAATTATCTGGATTGTTTGGTTTCCATATTGCGTTATGGTGATAATCAATAGTGTGCTGTTCTAGCGCACAACTGGCAGGAAACAGGAGATGGCATTGTTTACTTGGGTGCGCTATTCTTTGCAATGGTTGCTCACATGTTTATGGTTTTCCGAGTGCTATGGCACATAAATTGCTGTGTTTTCAGCAGGGACTATCTTCTTCCTGATGGGTTCACAATACAACTGAATTTCAAGATACGATTTTTTTTGAGGTTGCATACAGTGTTTTAGAGTTATTTGTATCGAATATGATCACTGTGGGAAGGTATGCTCAAGCGAGTTTTCTTACATATTCAAAGTAAAAGTGACGTAAAACACACAATTATTATGAAAGTTATCTGTTTGTAAATGAAAATATCTATCATTTTCTTACAATATGCCTCACCTAGGACAGGTTTAATGCTATATGGAAGCTATTTTTTTTTCTTTTCTCATAAGGTTGTTCAAGAGTACTGTTATGCTGGTGAACCAGATGGTGCAGGATATTGTTCGATTTATTGCAGCTTAGGCAGGACTGGTTGTGCGAATACATGGCGTCCTTTGACTATAGTGTCCTTGTGCTCAGTGGATTTTCCTGTACCGTAATCTTTTCTGAACATAGGTCATTTAAGTTAAAGTGCAAATTCTGGTTGAGAGTAGTACACTGTTTTTTCTTTGTTCATGGCAGATGATGTGAAGAATGGTGGATCTGGGGTTACTGGATCTCACCGTTCCAGTATGCGATGAACGCTATCGCGGTGAAGAGTTCTGGCCAATGGAATCGCGTATGTATTTCTCTCTGTCTCACAACATTTTCATTTGCCGAAATTGTGTTGTTTGATTGTCAGAGCATCTTGCGTTTGTCAAGATCAATAGAACTTTGGAATAGAAGTCTTAAGTCAGGGGTATGTTCAACTGAGGCAAATGGTACTGATTGGGTCGCGCACTCTCGTATTTTTGTTACTATCCTTTCACCATGACTAGCTACTTAAAGTAATCCAAATTCTATGAAAAATTCAAGCAGATTTTGTTGAAGCCTTGGTTCTGACTATAATTAAATCCATGCAGCATAGGGAAGCTCAGCAACTCTTTCAGAGGAAGGCCTGAGGAAAGCACGCCTAACATCAGGAGAAATGTTAATGGAGTAAGAGTCTGCATTTCCGGTAAGGTAATTAGACCAACAATGTCATTTGGTGAATGCATTCTGAGGGAAACGTGGGCGAAGACAGAAAATGAAGGAATGCTGCATCAGATGCTTGGCACAGGTGAGGCAAGTGAGAATAGGAGAGGATGGTGCTCCTTTGCGCGCTTGCGGTTGCTTCAACAATATCAAATATCTGTCGACATGCCGGTAATATACTCAAATGTTTTATTCTGAGGATTAATATCCTAATCAGAATTTGCAGTCTGATATTTGCAAAAAAAATTTGGGATCACATACGTTATTTAGTTCATATGTATTTTTATTTTGAATAGATATGTGCCTGAAAGATGTTGACAACAGAGATTTGTTTCCTTCTTTTTTAAAATAAAATTTGTTGCTTTTGATTTCACCAGCACATCAAGACTTTATGTGAGCAAAGCTAATGAACATGTATTTCATGTGCAGTTGTCCTGCTATAT